>JAPMOQ010021776.1:1565706-1641590 GCA_026543055.1 Argiope trifasciata | reverse complement strand
AAAAAACAGGAAAATAATTATTTCCAAAACGAAAAGAAACAAAGAAATTGAATATTGCTGACAAAACGAACTGTGCAAAAACTGTAAATGTTGTGGTAAAAGAAAGTATATTGTAATATCCGATAATAAGCACATTGTTAAAGGGTTTCTGTTTGTCACCTTACATTATAAGAAACTGCTATTAAACAGATAACTCCCTCTCGAATATTTAAATAATCAAATTTTAAGAAGAAAATGTAAAAATTAAATTTGATGGAAAGCGCAGTTTTGTTTTTTACTAAAAATATTTTTATCTCCATTCGATAGTTTTGCTCATAAAAAAATTAATAATTCCCTACTTCAGAAATCAATGTATAATTAAACACAATTTCAATGTTTGAGAACTTATTAAATGAGATAATTAATTTCTGGTCTTTTGAAGTAATCATTATTTTTAACAAAAAAGTAATCATACTGGGATATGTTATATTTAGATTTAAACAAACCCTTGAACTAGATGTTCTTTATTTTGATGGTAAAGACAGCACTTGAGATCTTCATATTCTATCAGGAGTTGTGGATAAGGACTTTTATAAGCCTCCTTAAGCGAGTTATTTTCAACTGATTTCTTTTAACAGATTTTTTTCTTGGTAAAACCTGAATATTAAATTAATTTTTATTCCCATTCTGTTGTGTAAATATTTGGAAAATCTGTATTTCAGAAGAAACAATGCCATTTTCTGTCAGCAAGTTAGTATTGACGGATGAAATCAAATTTAGTGATGCAATCTGAGATTAATTTCTTAAAAATAATCCATTCATTAGCATTAATAATAATGATCCATAGCATTAATAATTATACATCAGGGATAAAAAAAATAGTAAAAAATATAGAAATAAGAAAATTTTAAAAAATAAATCGCTAAAATTATGAAAATAATTAGTCATATACAGGTTGTTTTTGTATTCAATTGCTCTACTTAGAAACAAACCGTTTATAAATCATTTATACTTATCCCTATTTGCAAATAATGCTTTATTAAGCTATTTGGATAACATTGCCATGGAAAAATCCAAAAAGTTTTAGTTGAACAAAAAAATCTAACAAGCTCAATAAAAATGAAGTTTATTCAGCCAGTATACTACACAAATAAGGGAACACAAAATAAGAATACATGAAACAGAATTTGCGCAAATTGTAAATAAATAATAAACATGAATAACTGCTCGAAGTGTTCAGACAGAACTTGAAGGTGGTCAACATTAGAAGAAAAACGTTGTTTGATTGCGCACATCTTTCAATTGATATAACTATTGGTTTTCTACATAAATTTCATGACAATACATCAAAGCTTATAGAAGGATACTGTATCTTTTTTTAGAATCTAGGTATTCCTAAAATTATAAAATATTCCACTTCCCTTAAAAAGTCTTTGCGTCGAACTTTCGTCATGTCGTTATCAACTCGTCGCCATGTTTATTATCAAGGTTATCATTCATTTAGTATCCGTTAGAACTATCAGTATTATTATGTTCCCTAACATGAATTCAACTGCGAAGGGAAATATTACAGATTCATAATATTATCATTCAGAATATCAAACAGTTTTGCGAAGATACCGTATAATATGTTGTGTTAATATGAATGTGTCGATTTACTATATTTTCGTTTTATGTTTTAGCTATTCGAATGATTTTTTATTTTGCTTTTTAGTTTTTATGGAATCGAATCTTTTTCTAGAATACAGGGGAAAGTATCATGCTTTTTCTCCAAATTAATTATATCTCTCTATAAATAAAATTTAAAAATTGTCTTCCTTGCTAAGTTCCAAATCTTTTGATGGATTCATATGAAGTTTGGCACTCATTTTCCACATCACATAAAGATTAACTAGATTGGTGTTTAAAAGTTTCTGCAGTACATTTTGCGGAAAAAGATGTAGAGAATATAGGTTTTTCCCGCTTTAGCTTCCGAAGAAACCAATGCATATAAAATATATTACCTTTATTTTACATTTTTTAAGGAAAAAACTGGTTTAACAATAACATTAAATTTATTTTACTACTATTTTTGATCAGTTTTAATCATTTCTTCAAATATTAATATAAACATAATTTTTATAAGTTATAGTTAAAGAGAAAATAGTATACCTATTTCTTTCATCTCTTATCTCTTTCTTGCTTTTCTGCACTGTTAATAATAAGTTACTTTCACCGTCTATTTTTATATTTATTTATACTTTTAATGCTTGCAGTAAAAGTTAAAATTTAAATTTTTATCTTGCAGTAATTTAAAATCCTTTATTTTAAGATTGCTCCTTTATTTTCCTTTTCTGTTTTAAATTTGTTTTATAATTTAACATTTTAAAAAATTTAGTGCCTTCAGTTCGTTTATACTTTTTTTACTGTTTTTGTAACTCGAGTTCACTGAATAAGATTTTATATTACCTGAATTATTTGTTAGCTTTTACTGGAGCTTTATGTGACAATTATCAAAACTAAAATTGTTATCTATTCCAATATTTTGAATAAGTGATTAATCATTTACTAGGAATTGCAGTTAAGAGTACTAAGAGCTCTTAAAATGTTGAATATTAGAATTCGAAGTCCTTGAGACATAATTAAATATTTTTTTTTAATATTTTCAAACAAACATATCTAATACTTTAATACGAGGAATGGTTGCCAAGCCGAAAATCGCCCCAGAATTAATAAACTCCGGTAAATTTGGGGGTCTAGGGTTTTTGGCCACGAGGAATCGATTGGCGCCGGTTTTGAAACGCTACGGTCGAGCAGTTCGGAGTTACAGATAGGATATTTTCAAACTTTATTAGTTCGTCATATTGGCCATAGATGGCAGCACGTTACCACTTGAAAATTTAAGTAGCCATTATGGCGAGCTAATAAAGTTTGAAAATATCCTATCTGTAACTCCGAACTGCTCGACCGTAGCGCTTCAAAACCGGCGCCAATCGATTCCTCGTGGCCAAAAACCCCAGACCCCCAAGTTTACCGGAGTTTATTAATTCTGGGGCGATTTTCGACTTGGCAACCATTCCTCGTATTATAGTATAAGATAAATGCATATATTCTCAACAAAATTTATTCGAATGGTCAAAATGACCTTTCGGTGAAAGTAGGTATACTATATACCTTCCTCCAAAACTGAAAAAAGAAAAAGATGAGATTTGAAATTATATGTCTTTTAAATGTAAGTAAAAATTAATTAAAATATTTTTTTAATTATGGAAATATTTTTCTTGAAGAAAATTGACGAAAAGTTTCTTTGGAGGGTTCAAAATGGCCCCTTGGTAGACCTAGTGTTAAATACTTTGAAGATAATGAGGTGTAAATTTTTCAGGTTATAAAAGCATTAGATACTGGAGATCAAATTGCTTCCATTGTTGATAAAAATATGAAAGCTGCTTTAACCAAATAAACGATGGTGATGACTGACAGTTACTGAAAGAATTCGTTCATACGCCGAAAGGATCAAGTTAAAAAAATTCCTCCTAAGGTAAGATCGAAATTTAAAAGAATACGTTGGCTCCCAAAAGTCGTCACTAATCAGAATACAGGAAAGGGTAGCACATCTCAGATTATTGTTAATGTCAATGATAAACCATTTGAAAAAGTAGTATTAGTATTAGCGCTTCTACATCTCAGCACATCGATGAATTGATCTAAAAATTAGGAAAAATTAATAAAATTGGTCGAAATTCTGAAATCAGAAACCCCAGACTGTTGATTCCGAGTAAACATATATTAACCTAGAAGAGAAAACTTTTGAAAGGAGTGAGATTAAAAACTGAAGAACTCGAAAATCCCATAGTGGAAGTCAGGTCAATCTTTATAGATAAATTTGGATAGAGTTGTATGATTTCCAAGGATCCTCTATGTTTTAATAGTTTGATACCGATTCAAATTAATTTAAACTGGAATCGATTAAGTTTCTTTTTAAAAAAATTGTTAGAGTTTTACAAAGTTTTAAGTATACCAGATTAGGCCACATTGTACAAAATTCTAAGAATGACGAATATAAAGAAAATGGTTGAATCTGCCCACTTTGTGCCATCAACAGTCACAAAGCAAAAGATCGTGCAAGAGATGATCCTGCATGCATAAATTGTTCGAAACATAATTCTAAAATCGGCATGGTATACGATATTTAATATTCTGCTCAAGACATGTAAGAAAAAAAGGGGGAAGGGACCCTGCAACATACAAAAATTAATTTTTAAAAAATGGACAACAATTTCATAATTACCATCACTTGTATTTATTGAAATTACTTTATGTTTATTTGTCAATCATGCATTAATCATTAATGTTGTTAAATAATATTTAATTTTATTTTTTATCTTTTTCCTTAAATTTCTTACAAACAAAATGACAATTCTTTACTGTCTGAAAGTAATTAGATGCAAGATTATTCGCAAATTTAAAGCTTGAGATATTAAAATTATATATCATTTTATAAACTGTTGTTTTCCGAAAAAATTAATCTTATATCTCAACTAACGAAGTCACGCAATGGGTTGTTTGTCACTTGCGTTCAGTCGCATTTGTGCTCAGTCCTTAAATAGTATCATATGAGCTAAAGCATTAAAATGGCTCCCGTATTCTAAAGTTTGTATATAAGGCACCATTCACAAGAGGACAACTGCTGTGCCCAATAGAAGGAAAGCCTCGCGCAGAAGATCAAGTTACCGCAAAGGGACAATGATAAATAGTTGTCCCGATGAGATAAGCATTTGCCACTATCCACTGCGGTTCAATTGTCATTGTTTCTATGGTTTTATCATTGAACTTTTTACATCGTTGATTTTGCATTTGCTTTTTTGAATTTTCATATAATGTTTGTCTTTTTGTTTAACCATATGTATGGCGCAGTATGGCCTTTTCTGGCTCTTCTGCCAATAAAACTAACCAACCAACGAACCCATTGCGGTTCACTTGATGTTCCAGAGGTAGACGTGGCCAGCCATTGTGCACAGTAATTAGCTTCGTGTGAACGCTGCTTAAGGCTTGGTACATTGACAACAAACGACACTAGATGATCTATCAATATCATTGTGAGAATGATACTCCATGTGTCTAATAATGGAATGAAGTTTCCGTGGAAAAATGCTAATGAAATGATTGTTTCTTTGAAACAAAAATACCGGGTTTTAGAAGACTGTTGAAAATAGAAAATAAAATTTGAGAAATTTGCTCCTAAAAGCTGATTAAAAAGAATTGCATCTATAACTTTGCCATACCGAAAACATTTATAAAAAATATTATTTTGATGTTCATAATACTTATTAACTGATTATTCCAATAAACTGAAGCATAATTTTCAAATTTGAATTCTCTATTTTACAAATTTAATTTTTATAACTTGTTTAATTTATTTAATAGAATTAAAAAGTATACAAAAACTTTTTTAAATTCAAGTTTATATCGATACCAATAATATTTACTTCTTTTACTTATTTCCAAAATTTTTCAGCAGCACAACTGTCCTCTAATGTATATTGCATACCTACTATGTGACAAACTATGAAAAAATTTATACCAGCAGTTAAAACAGTTAAACATACGAAACAAAGACTATTTACTGCCATTACAGCAAATGTATATTTATGTATAAATGAAACAATATGGATGGTTTTTATATTTTTAAATTGATTTGAGCCAAACATAAATTTGAAGATTTACATTTAAATATATATAAATGTCATAGATTTCTTATTTCTATATTTATTACTTTATAGATGAAAGAATTAATTTATTAGCTATCATTATCTGAATTGTGTTGAAAACTTATACAAAACTCTCAACTTCAAAGTTATAAATATTATAAAAAATTCAAATAATTGAATAAAATATCTGATTCATTATATCTATCAAAAAATAACAAAACCAATGCAATCGTTATAAAATAATAATTTAGGAATATATTTAAATAATGGTTATTCTATTTTTCATTGATGACAGTATTTTTCAATTTATAAAAATTGTAATACAATTATTCAATCTATATTGTGATTTGTCAATTGGAAGCATTTTCTTAAATCGAATTATTTATTGACTATCTTAAGATAAATATTAGAAAACATGAATGGTGTTTGAGTTTGCAATGTGCAATGATTCATATTTGTCGAAAATTCATATTCACTTTGAAAAAAGAGGAAACATTTTCTCTGGATATATTTTTGAGGCGGATTCATCAGTCTCCCAAACTCTAATTTTAATCTTTGCTACATGTTTCTTGACGTCAATCTTAGCTTCCTCTGGTTTACAAAAATGAGTAATTTTGGAGTGAATACTGTTGCATCTTGTTTTCAAAGGTTCTTTTCACTTTTCAGATTTTCCGTTAAATCAGCACATTCTTAAGACTATTAAGATACTATGGAAAAAATATGCTAATTTTACTATGGAAAAAATATGATTATTCTATGACTAATAATCCTTCGCCGGTAATCATTTCTTCCCAAAATGAGACATAAGTGTTTTCTATAATTCTTCTAAATGTTCGCCAAGTTTTCCTGCCAAAGGTAATTAAGCTCCAGTAAACCCACAAAGGGAGCGCAAACGACATTAGTTAATGAGTGAGCGCAAATAGCAGTAGTTAATGAGTGACAGCAAACAACACAACCTAATAAGTGAGCGCAAGTTCCACTATCCCCAAGCAATGATGCATCGTCTCGAAGGGTGTGTAAAAAAAAGAGTTTTATAATTAAAAATTCAAACTGTAAGAAATACTTATTATTTTCTGAGTTAGTTTTCTGAGCCTGCGTCCTCAGCGATTGAAAGTGAAAATGTTTTAAGGTCTTCAATATCTTAATAGATTGTACAGCATTTAACAAAATAAAACATATATTTAAAACATATTTTGAATAATTGAGTGCATTATTTATTTTGTTTTACTATATAGACGAGTACAATAATTTTAGCCGCTGGTTTTCTGACTATTAAAACTATACATTTTTTCCCCATGAAATTGTTATTTTTAAAATTTCCAAGGTTTTTGATATTATTACTTTATTTATTAAAATTATTTTTCATTTTGAATTATTTATCACAAATTAAAAACGGAAAATTAAGGGCGATTCAAAGTTTAAATTCGAAGCATTGTGGCATAATGTTTTAGGATTCATTCGCTCATTTTTTATTTTATTTTTCAAATGTACTGCCAATTACATAGCAGTTGTAACTTGCAACGCACGATAGTATATATCTAACAACAAGGAAATGTATTATAAAACATACATAAAAATATTTTTTAAATTTATTCAGAGTAGGGAGGAGTGGTAATATTACTGTAAAACCTTTTCTTCAGTTTTAAAACTATTTCAAACTGTTTTTGTGCGATAAAATGCTTCGAAATGGGAAGTTATTAATTAGTTTTTCATTTAAAAAATCTCTTCAAAATTGTAAAAATATCTTTCTTAGAGGGAACAGAGAATAATTTGTTTTCGTCATTACCCACATTGCAAATAATATGCCGGGCTATAAATATTATCATGGGAAAAAAAATCTGTCTTTTGAAGTTTAAAAACAGTATATGTTTGTTACACAGGTAGCTTCTGCTTTCAATCTTCTCCGATATCCATGAGCGACAGTGCGTCACATTTTCTTTTTCCTATGCTGCCTGCCTTGCTGTGATCTAGGTTAGAGCAGCTCAACAGAGTAGTTTTTACTTTCTCAAAAACTGTACCGTTGCGATAAATAAATGAGCAAATAAAATCAATTTTAATCCACGGAATGTGCAAAGTAAAAGTTGACCATTTCAGAGCAGTATGTATCTGTAATTATAAAATTAGATAAGCTTCTTAATGAAGAAATAAGAAAGACAGTTAGCTAAAATTTACAAAAGTCGCCACTAGAGAGCGTCTTATGATAACCATGTGTCTTACGATACACAGCAATTTTTAGCAATCACTTAATTTATGCAGAAGAATGAGTACTAAACGAAAACAAACAACATAATTTTTTATTAGTTTCTGCATTTTTAACTAAAAGTGTTGAGGTATTTACATAACTGCTCTTTACTGGTGAAGCTTTTAAAAAAAATCTGAATATCGATTCTGGGACAAAAGTATTGCAAAGATTTCGGAGAGATGCAGTGATTGCAAATCGATCTCCCCCCCCCCTTCAATAAATAATACTTAGCAATTCGAGAAAATCGGACTTTTTGGTATTTATCCTTGAAGAAAAAGAAAACCTACTTCTGTGAAGATGTTATGCTGATGCCGGAAGAAAGCAAGTCTTCAAAAAACATTGGCAGCATGAACGTCCACCGAATTGAAAAAGCATTAGAACAAACTAGTACTGCTGATTATAAGATTCATGGAAAAATTTTATTATTTTATGCAGACAAATTGACACATTTTCAGCAATTGCTGTTAAATGGCTGCCTTGCATGTCTAATATTCGAAATAGAATTCCTTGCTTGTTGTAAGGTCGATGTGGATTGGCCTTGAAGCATGCGATATAACAGTAAAGCACATTTTCATCTGAATACGTTATGCATACACATAATTTCCGCACCCAGGGTGAGGAAACTACTTACTCAATTCTTCACATTCATTACACTCTTAAGTTGGTTGGTTGGTTGTTTGGATTTTTCTGGCGCAAGAGCCTTTTGGAGGTTAATGGTGAGCTGTGAATTCACTGCAATGTTTATATTCAGTTCACTTTATTTTGAATTATTACTTCCAGTGGTCCAGTGACATGCTCCGCAATTATACAGAAATCACGTATCACTGTTAGAAAATGACATTACTCCATCCTAACAAGCACATTAAGTGCCTGAAAGAATAATTTGCGTGCAGGATGCAGCTCTCCCGCTTTACAATCATTACATTCCCACTGATTTAAAAAATGTGCTTAAAAGCCATCGTATAGAGAAACGCGTAATCAGTCGGCATTTTTAGTTCTTTTTGGCCAGCAAGATCGACACATCTGAATCTCAAAGGTTTTCGATATTAAACTACCTTACCTGAAAGAATGTAAACGTTTTAAGATTACAGAGAAGATAATTATTATTTATTCTATTTTAAAACATCTCCAGAGCGAATATGCATTATGGTTTGTTTGAATTAGTAAATAAAAGAGGTCACCTTTGAGTCAAGAGATGCTTTATATCAAAAAGGAAAAAAGCATACAAAAGCGCAAGAATAACTTTAACCGCCAAAAGGATGATAAATATTCAACATAAAGAACCACCAGAAATCGGATTAAAAACGAGATTTCAGACAAAACAAGATTAAAAACCCTTAAGCAATCCTAAAACAAAATTTTCACCCTGCGTTTCTCTGAATTTTTCAGAAATACTTTCTGAAATTTCACAAATTGTTCCTATCTAATGAGCTTATTCACAACAAGACCAATGAAATGTTTATTTTTTTCCTTATATTCTAATTGCGGAACGTAGAAAATACATATTATATCAAAAAACATAAACTGTATATAACTATGTAAGTATATCAAACACTGTTTTTGTGATTCATTTATATTACGGAGATATAGCTGGTCATTCATTAAAAAGAATATCGCCAAATGTTTATCATTCGAGAAGAAGTTTGCGTAGCGAATTTAAATAGTGATATGAATTCTGGAAATTTCGAGATAAATTGAATAGATAAAGATGTCAAATTGAAATTTTAAAAAATTTAATTTTCAATACTGTGAGAAATGAAAAATAAATGTCTTCACCTCTCTTAAATGCTACTAATTTATTCCGCAATTTCTCACCGCCCGACAGTGATAGTCCTACATGCTGTTACGCCTCCGTTCCTGTCGCATCAAATGCCAAACAAACCCCATGAAGACTGTTCAACAAAACTACCTGTAATATCTCAAAGGATATATAAATGTTTGTGGAATGAGATTCTTCCCAATTTGCTTTAATTGTAAATGTTTATTGCGCTCATGAATTTGACCAAATTTGGATAGTGATACCTGATAATGAAGCTGTCAGGATGGAAATATTTATGACGATTTTTAATTAGAACCGCTTTTATAATTTAAACCATTCAAATGTGCCAAATTGCGAAAGTGTTTAGTAATCTAAATATATTTATTTCATTAACTGAAAGTTTTTCATAATTTTGTGCAACATTTTTTATTTTTATTTTTAATAAGCATGGTGCAATTGAAAAGTACGTGAATAGGTGGTTTTTTCAGACAACAGTTCAAAAAAAATGAAGCAATAATAATAAAAAAATAAGCATATGGAATTATAACGCAACTTTATTATAACAAGGAAATATAATTTTTGCAGAATTGGAGCAAAAAAAAAAAAAAAAAAAAAGGTTGTCCTAAAAAATATATAGATTTTTCGAATATTTCATATTTAAATTAAAATTTTGGATCCATTGCTTTGAATTACCTTGAAAATCCTATCAGGCATACTTTGAACTAGAGTTTGGTAGAAGTGCGGCTGTAAAGAGAACCACTCTGCTCTACTTATTGCTTTAATTTTTGAAAAGTCGAAAACTGACGACCATGGACATACACCATCTCTTGGAAGTACTCCACAAAGGTGGGGAGTATTTGCACTGGGTTCAGATCTAGATTGATAGCTGATCAGTCTATAACAGTGGCTTGATTCTACGCAAACTAATCTGTTGTTGAATAAGAGATATGAATTGGCGCATTGTCTTGTTCCAGTTTTCTCCTCCTAAGATATTTCCATGTGAAAGTGGATTGCTTTTCAGGACATTTTAAAACCTCAGAGAGCTGTCAACTTTTAAGAAAATCAATAGCCTTTGTTCCATTAAAACAGAATGCACTCTGCACCACGAGAGAACTACCTTTTTGTCGACAGAACTCGCGAGGTTCTCTTCGTAGATCATGCCATTGATATTCTCAGACATCAGGGCCATCTAAACTGAATTTGTTTTTGTCACTGAAGAAAACATTTAACCACTCATTCGTCCAATGCGTGTACTTTTTTTAACCCACAGATCGCTGCCTTTTTATGGTACAGTTTCAGTATTTATGGAATTTTCTGGCGTGTATGCGACGGTGAACATTAAATTTGAAACTAGAAACGTTAAGGCTCTCGTAATTTCACGAACAAACTTCTTTTGCGTTGAAACTACTAGGAAAATATCTTTGTCTTGCCCCTGAGATGTTTTTCTAGATCGACTTGAACACTCTTTGGCAATCACATTGTTCACTATCAATAAAATTTCATAAATTCCAGATCTGCTCGATTCATTTGTTTAACAATATCAGAAACTTTAATATTTTGAGCTTTTAAGTCTTAAATTTTTACTTTATCAGCAGCAGAGAATTAATGTCACGAGGCATTTTTCATCTGCTCGAAAATTGAAAAACGAGCAGTGATATTATGTTTCGAAGTTGTTACATCACATGTATAGAACGCTGAGTATGCAAATTATTTTGATACGATGGAATTAAAAGCGATTCTTTTCGTTGTCCATATATTTTTGTGACAGCTTATTTTGACTTTTTTTTTTTACAAACCATCTGAAATATAAGCATAATATTTCTGCGTTGTAATAAACCTATGTTGTGATACCATATGCTGATTATTTTTTCACGATTATTGCTTTGTTTTTTCAAAAAAAAAATTGTTATTTCTAAAAACCATCTATTCATATATTTTCCAGACGTAATGCATGAATAAGATATTTTTCATTACTGCGGGTTGATAATATTTCTCTGTTAGCTCAAATTGCAGAATAACGAAGACTGAAATGTTGGCAGATTTTGGTATTCCAATAATAATAAGGCGAATATATGTGTAGGAATTTATTCAGAGATTCAGATTTATTTCATAGAATGTTTCAATCTGAGAATTTTTATATCTAAAAAATAACATTTATTTAATATATCGTTTAATCCCTGCTCAGTATTTAACAATGAATAATTACATAGGCTAACTGAAATCCAAATCAAAAAGTATAAATTTCATAAAAATTCCGAATATTTTTCCGATACAAATGTTGAATGCGAAATTCTAAGTATTACTTTTTTTAAAAGTGGCATTTGAATTTTATAGTTTTTCATTTAAGACAAAATAATATTTTTGTATTTTCAAAAAATAAATTTTTCAGTTAATTTTTCTTATTATTTATCGTAAAAATTAAGGGCTTTAATCAATATCCTTTAATCAATCAAGGGCTTTAATCAATCAATTTCTGAATTACTTTTATTGATTTAATTCGACGAAAGAAAGAATCTTTGAGCAACGCATGTTCCTGTGAAATCTTATTCCAGTTAAAGCTCAAAATATTAAAATAAAACGAATTCAAAATAATAACTAGGTTAAATTCTCCATTACCATATTTAAATTGATAATTCTTTTTAATACTTACGCTACTTACGGTTTTAATAATGCGCTACTTATCTGCATTGCTATATCCTTTTATTAGGAAACTATTGATACATTGTTATTTAATCAGATTAATAATTTTAATCAGAGTTTAATTATTTTCAATATGAGTATATTCCCTTTTTTCGCATAACCCATTGTTTCCCGTTTTCGTCCGTTTTTAAACAATAATAATAAATGAATTGCTAACTACAAATAAAGTATGGTTCATAGCTTGTGAAGATTTTGTTTCCGTTAGCTATAATTTATTTAATTGTAAAGAATATCCACCTCAACTTCATGTTTTGATTAAACAAATACTGCGTTTTTCCTTCTACTGATTTATTTTCAAGGAAATAATTATAAAATCTGTCTGAGCTATCAACGCATCTAAAATATTAGTATTGCATCATTTATACCGTATTTTTCTGTAATTGTTAAGGTGAGGTTTGGAAGAAATTAATTATTAAAGAACAACTTCCATATCAGATCTTCACAAGATCATAGATAATTTTAGAGTAAAAGAAAGGAAGTAATTAAACTCGTAAAAATGGAACCATAATTAAAAAAAATGATGATATAGGGAATATAAATAAATGAGAAGCACTGAAGTCTTATCACGCATTACCTTGCTGTGTTACAGATTCCGGGACCTTCCTCTATTTCATGTGATTTTGAATTTTTTAAAAATGATTTTATTTCTTTTGTAAGAAAGGGTAAATATATGGTCCTTTCCATTTCTGTATCCTTTCACACTATGGAATTGCTTTTGATTGATCATAAATTCTGAGTTTCTGTTTTCAGTGCAAATGGTTCCTTCTTTTCTTGTTATGACAATTGCAAACAGTCGATTCACTTCTTGTGGATAATATTTGTTTTTTTATTTCATTGCTTAATAAGAATCCCCAATGTATGAAAACAAATAACATGGTATGTTGTATGAAGTGTTAGCATTAACAATTTCGAGCAGGTGGTTTATTTTCTAAACCATTTACATCAAATTATTTAATTCTGTGTAGCTTAGTTCTTTAATCACTTAATGAGAAATTATATACACTTAAAAGTATCCGGTTCGTGACTATCTAGCTTTCGTACTATCCGCCGTAGTTTTCTTTATCGTAATGAATTGCAGAAGACAAGGCATTGCAATGGCAACATCGTCAAGGCATTGGAAGTTGGCGTCTGCTGCGCAAACTATAAGTTGTGACCGGAAAACAGCAGCGTTCTGCTCATTGTTCATTGTTTCGTCAGTGTGTAACGGAGCTCAGTAGTCGCCGCTGTTCCTACTCAGTACTTACAGGATTTGTAAATTATTCTTGAAGTATGTTTAATGTCTCTTTTTTAGTACCACAGTCAAGTGCACAAAATCCATGTCAAAATGTGAACAGTTTACATCTTTTAACTTATTTTTTCTCTTATAAATTATTGCAGTGCAGTATATAAGAATACATAAACTACCAGTACACAGCCTTCTATTTTAACTCGAAACATTACTGGCAATTGCTGCAGCATTTCACTGTGCCGCGTTTACATGCTACGTGGCTTGAGATGAATGGAGGGCTTATTATTCAATAAGAAGGGAGAAAATACGTATTGTAACAGTGAATTTTACTATAAAAACTTTATCTTCTGGCAGTGGTGGGGAAAGGACTGAGTTTCTATAAACTCAGTCCTTTCCTCACCCTTAATCTCAAATTGGATTTACTCTTAAGTATTAAGAAATGTAGTTGTAATTATTTCATCATTTCTTAAGTAAGGACTATGCCAGGAAGCTCTATCCTTGAATTTTGTTACAATTTTCTAACTAAATAATTCTTTTTTTATTATTTCACTATGATATTAACCGTATAAATATTATAATTTTTTTTTAAATCTGTGATTCATTAACGTTTCAACGGGGAAAAAATCTGACTTCGAAAAAAAATTTCTGTTGCTAAAAGACGTGTGCTTCTGATGTGTCTTTTCGGCCTAATGTCATCAATGCTTTCACTCTCTGTGAGCTCTCAAGTAACCTTGTGAATTAACCGGTTTTCGGCTGCTAAACAATCGAAAACACCGATTCTAAGCTTCATGCATTGAGCCAATCCAAAATCCGGTAGGGATATTAAAACTAGGGAGGGTCCACAAACGTGATGCACAGAATTTTTTTTCCACGTATTGCGTCACTTTGGTGCAGATTCCGAAATATCCACTATTTCATGCGGTTTTGAATAAAAGAAATGGATTGATTTCATCTGCATGAAATGGTAAAAATGTCTAGTCAATGGTCCATTATTATAACCTCCTCTTTTTACAATACGAACTTAGTTTTGATTGTTTATATGTATTATGTACTTTATTTTGGATTATTATGCATTTGTGTTTTCAAAAAAAAAAAAAAATCATCGTTTTCTTCTTTTTGTTTATTTTACAGTAATTCCAAGGACTGATCTGCTATTTTTAATATTTTTTCGTTCTCATTGACTTGTCGGAAGTTTTCAAATAATCCTGACGATAAGGCTCATTTCATTTTGAAACTTGCTAGCTATTTGGTTTTTATGTATATACAGAAATATATTCTACATTATATAATTAATATGTACATATTTAATTATATCCAATAATGTAAATAATTGTATGAATACACTCTGAAGTCTGTGGAGATTGGAATTTAAAAAAATGAATGGATGTGGAATAAAAAAAAATACCTTATTCGGTTCCAACAAAATAAAAGTGCCAAATAACAAAATACTTTTCTTATATTCAACTATGTACACACAAAAATTCTTACTTCTATTCACAAAATTTGAAAAAAATATTAAAAGGCGATTTAAATCATCCTTTCATACATCGGAGTGGCGTCTGAATGAATCTTCTGGTGTGCGTTTCAGGAGTAATATACATATTGCAATCGATTATTAAAAGGGAGTGATTAAAAGATAATTTGTTTGATAACTCATATAAAAATTTTTTTAAATGGTTAAAGAATACATGAAGTAAAATGTTTACAAAACTGTTCAAAATGAACATTTCCAATGCCTTTAAAAGCTGCATTCCCATACAACTGATTTACCATTACAGTTGCATAAATCAACTGCATTTCAAAAGGTTCTTTGTTGAATTTTGAAGATTTCAAATGGAAACATCTACTTTTTTTATTAGAATGTATTCTCTGTAGTGAAAAATTGGAAAGAGCGTTGAAACAGCGCAAGAAGCACGAAAATCGCCGGCGCTAGATATAGAAAGAAGAAAAGTGGAATAAACGGACGGAAAAGAAGCAGCAAGCAAAAATTTTTATTGTGTATCGCCAACTGCCCACTTTACCTTTTTTCATGTACGACTGCACATTGTATGCGGCAAATGACAGATAGTATTGCAGCACGTACACTCATCCTGAAATCTAGCGGCATCTTTAAAATCAGAAACAGTTTGCGAATTAAATAGATCCGCTTTAGACATCATGTCAAAATTCCACGTACGAGTTTAGAGGATCTTCTCTTCCAGGGAATCCTGAAATCACCTAATTGTCTGCACAAAAGAGTGTTTGACAGAAGACACTACAAAGAGGAAAGCGCCATCTTGCAACCATATGATATTAATAAAGCATTTCGCCGTTGCGAATCGGAAGTCAGCAATCCTGCAACATTTCTAGATAGCGAGCACTCGTCAATGTTTGTAAGCCTTCGGAAGTAATCTTTTCAAAAATTCTATGTAAATAGGTCTTTTAAAAGCAATCTTTTTTTAAAAAAAGTAATGGTTGAGGTTGAAAGCACTTATTACACGTCACCACACAGTCTTTTTTACGCTTAACGCAACCATTACTGCTTGCCAACTGCCGAGAAATTAACGTTATCAGTCAATGAGAAATGGGCCTCCTCCGTCCATAGAATGTATAAAGACCAGTTATCATACATTAACAAAATCTATTTGTATTGGTTGTCCTTCGCTAATGATATTTGGACACTCTGGAAACACGCGGAGAACAGAACGCAGAATTTTGCGAACTGTAGAACTCAGCAGAAGCAGAGCATTTGAAATACCTCGGGCATTTGCAAAACGATAAGCGAAATGATTTTCAACCAGTTTCGAGTTTTTCAACCAGAAATTATTTCCACCCCAACAGATTTGAAGTCCACGAACGATTTCCAACCATTTTCTTCAGATTTGTGTATTATGTCTCTTACAATATTTATTGTACACGGGACTCGGCGTATCCCTTGGTATCTGCTGCAGATAGATAATGTTTGTTCAAGTAATAAATCTTTATGATTTCCCCTCGTTTTTTACTCGTAAGCGGCGCATTGTTCAGAATGCAGTATCGCACACATTTCACAGTGACTTTTCTTTCACCTAGAACCGCCGACATGACGATGCCTCACTGCCTTACTTCATGACGATGCTGAAATGTGTGCACCCTGGTTTCTTTTTCTCGTTTCCAGGGAGATTCAGTAGACTGGGATCAGAGCCAAAAACACAGTGTGACTTCAATAGAAAATAAAATCATGCCCTGTTGAGGGTCACAGATTTTAAAAAAATTTCTGTCTAGCACTGGCAATTTAAGTGCTACAAAACACTTTTTTCCCTATGGAGATGCGAGTGAGTGATATATGTCATCTTTTCTAAAAAGATCTGATGACAGTTAAGTATAACTCAAATCTTTAAAAAGGACGTTAAAAGACGAATCTTTAAAAGGACTTACTTCTTTTGAGAAACCTACCTTGTTGTCAAAAGGATTATATGGTTTCTATGCATTTTGTTCTGTTTACTGAGAATAGTAGGGACAGTTCGGATTAAACTATTTCTCGAATTGTTTAACTAAAAATATTATAATGGTAGTGCTCCTTTTAAGTTAAGCCATTGAAAGAACAGACCAAATGGAAAATGAGAATGAAAGAGACCAGATGAATAAATGTATACGTTTATTTTGTGAATTATTTCTTTCACACTTGAGCAATATTCCATCAATAAAATAAGTTATTAAACTTGGTGATATTAATATAATTTCAAACACACATTTCAAACTTTCCTTCATATTCTATTTCGAGTCCACTAATGTTTTATAAAAAAATAATTAAAATGCTTATATTTTGAACTTATGTATACAGTTATGTAAATGTGAAATTCATAGTTGGAATGAGGAGAATTAGAACTTGGTTTAAAAAGCATTATCAATGAACTTACATAATTAAAAACTGAAAGAAGCCTCAAGAAGATTTTTTTTTTCATGAGCCCTTGAAACGAAACGCAGCCTAACGGATCGAACTTTAAACAAAATAATAATAATAATAATAAACAGCACTGATAAACCACATTTTCCAACAAGTTTGGGGAAGTATTATTAAACTGTTGTGAAGCTGTAACGATGGAAAGTTGTAAAATATCCTTAAAAAACAGACTTAATATAAAGACAACTGAAGGCCCGCAGTGACCTGCTGGTAAGGTCTCGGCTTCGGAACCGAAGAGTTTCAGGTGCGGGATCCGATTTCACGTAAGCGGGTTTGGTACACGCTAAATTTGTCATGGCCAAACGTTCTCCCGCTGGTGTGGTGCGGAAGTTTGTTGAGGGGGTGTCAGCTCAGGTGTGGTCCTCGTCATCTGACCATGGCTCAGATATACGAAATTCATCCCTAAATACTTTAAAACAGGACGTTAATATAACTAAACGTAATAAAAAGGAAACTGCAATAAATTCCGCTTTCACATGCAGCTGCTAATCAAACATGGTATTTATATAAGCGTTATACTTCCTTTATATGTATTTTTATTTTTTGAATAAACATTTGTTATCTTTAGTTGTATTTCGTTTTAATTCATTTTTATAGATCTTCACGACTCTAAAAATTGCCTTGTGTCTGTACGAATGATTTTAAAGAAGTATTTGATTTTGAAAATATTTATCCGATAAAAAGCAATCCATGCAAAATAATAACCATTATTTCAATTGAAACATTAATTTTAATAACAATGAAAATGGTTTCTGCCCCTAAAGAATGACATTTTTATTTGCTATAGAAAGATTGAAACGTAATTAATTAAAAGCTAATTTTTTTTCTCTGAAGTCTTAATTATTCAAAGAGTCCTATACAACCCAATTGAAAATTTAGTAGCAAACCATAGCTGGCATTTTTGAAATATAAAAGTGAAACCCGGTGATATTGGGGTAGCGCTTTCCCAACACCGTCCAAGGTTTGATCCTCGGGCTGAGCTAAGTCGACTCGGCTTTTCATCTTTTCAGTAGTCACCAAACATGCTTCGGAGCTAAACGCTAGGGGTTCGCACTGAGCTAACCACCTAATCGGGACATATGCCTTATACCTTAGGGTCCTCGGTCAAGAAAGCAGATATGGGCACTGTAAGCCTTGGCCCACATGGGCTGTCGTGCCACTGAGTTTAGTTATAATTTAATAGTAATGGCGATAAATTAGCGAAAACAAAACTGAAACAAATTAAACTAATTTGGTTAATAAATAATTTAACTTTGGTTTCCATATTAGGAATTAGATTTTCTTAATTTTAATTTAAGATAAAATATTTATAATGCTTATGCATCTTTTTAAAAATTAAAAATGTGCTTCTAATGTATTCTTTCTTTTGAGGTTTGATAAATATAAATAAAATAACTTAAAAAGCTTTTACTAGGTCATAGTCTTATTATGAAAGAAATTTACTATTCATTCACAAATCATGAGTTCTGAGATAACTTTCAGGATTTTTCTTTCTTTCTTTTTTTTAAAAATCCGGATTTAAAAAGAAATTTCAAGGGGCAAATCTTACACAATTTTCAGAAAATATACATACTTATTATTATTAAAATCCACTGAAGATTTACCATAGATAACTTTTCTGTTCTTCGGATAAAAGTCCTGACAAGAAAATACTACTGCTGAAGTAGATGTCGCTATTGATTTAGCTTTTTCTTCAGTAGTCAGTAGATCACCAAACAAAGAATTTACGTTCAAGGACAGTCATGGCCTTAAAGGAGTACTTTTTTTCAGTTACGTGTCCCGATGATTGACTAGCAATCTACTTGGTCACGAAGATTCATGTTGAAAACTGTTGGGTGGAGGTTTTCTTTTAAAACAATGGCGAAGATCCGTTTTACACATACACTCTCAAAGCCCATGAATGTCTCATATCTAAGCAGCACAGACGACAAGAGATATTTGAAAGAATCAGTTGATATATCAGGAGTGTGGGGAGCCTAGGTCATGAACATTCAACTGATATCGATTCAGATTCTCAGAACATTCAATTGATCCGATCGATTAAATAGATTTGTTCTTTTAGACGCGGAAGGTTTTAAGAGAGCTTTAAAGTCGTATCTAAATGCAGAAATATAAAATTCTGAAAAAAAAAAAATTGCTAGATTTTTGTTAAAATATTCTATTAAATTATTTTATTGCGCAAGTTTTCAATATGGGCAGAATGTTAATAATAATTTTTAAAAATTATCTCCTTATCAAGAAGCATTTAAGGACAAACGATTTCGAAATAAGTGCATATTAAGATATCCGATTAAGTTAAAAAAATGTTTTTTAATGATTTAAAAATAAAGTCCAAACTTCGTAGATTCTAAAAATATTTTTAATATATCTGAAATAGAACTATAGATACAGTGGTTTCAATAATACAGATAAAAGTGAAATCGGAAACAGTGATATTTTTGAGCCACTTATTTTATTTTTACCTTAAATTTTTCCAAAATATTATTTGATGTGTTTATATCAATCTCTTATGTGTTTATTTAACTCTCTCAATCAACCGCAGCTTGCTTACTTTTCTCATTTCTATTAAAAAAGCGATAAAACTACATTTGTTACCAGCACATTTGGATGAAATAAATTACAAGCACAATATATAAACGCATTTTTTGAAAAATGAAAATTTCACTGTGATTGATTTATGGAAAACAGGATATTTCAATATCAGTTGAATAAAATTTCTGGAAATTTGGTATGTGTATATCCAAAATCTTTGAGGGTGTGATAGACCACGGATTTTAAGATTAAACATGTTTTACAGACACTTTAAATTCAACATATAGACAAATTTTGACAAAAAAAACTTTGACGGTGACTTCAATACGCTCATAAAATTTTTATTTATTAAAATAATTTTTATCTTGTCGGCTGTTACATTTTATGTGGTGTGAACTATATATAAATGAAATAAAAATTAAATATTTCAGTTACTTTTTAGCTTGCTCTGCTTTTCCTAACATTGATATTTTGCTAAGTTTTCTCTAAATAACCAGTTTTTTTTAAACTAAAGGAATTAGTGCACTTTTGCTTCTAATAGAGACCTTTCAAATATGTTTTAGATATCTGGTACAATAAAAATGGTTATGTATAATTTTTTTAAAAATCCCATCTGAACCTAGTAGGATATCTTAATCAGAATGATAAGATAAAATCTTTTTCAATGCGTGTCAGCTTTAGAATTTTAAAATTTAGATTCTTTTTAATAAATCAAGAATAATTTAATAGAAGTGGACTCATAATTGAAAGATTTTTGGAATCAACAAGCTGTTAAAGAGCATCGTATGTGTAGTGTGTTGAATCAAAGACGATCTATTTTAAATGTAATTTTTGCAGGTGTGTAAAAAATACTCATGCAATTTTTCAATATCAACAGAATATTATTGCATATTCACATATTACTCATTTATAAATAAACGCTATCTTTAATGAAGTAAATTTTGAAAGGAAGAATTTTTTTTAAATACTCATTTGCATGTTTGCATTTATGTAAACGATGACAGTGTAGATATTTCCTTCCCATCTTCCCTAATAGATCTGAATAATTTGTTTTTAGGCTTCTCTTAATACAAGGAGTTCCCCAAAAGGTCGAAACATGCTTTATTTATTGGAGCTAAATAAACATTGTTGATGTGCTCAAAATAAGTTCATGTTAACCCTGCTATTGATTTACAAAAATTTGCAGTTTTAATCTATCCCCTGGAAAAAATGGAAATTTTTCTTTTTCTTGCTTGGTTATTTAAAAAAGTTGCTTACATCCATCTTTAAAATTATTAACGCATCATTATTTTTAACCATTTAAAACTTGGGATTGTTAAAGAATAGTTTAAAATTTGTTTCTACTTCAAGAATGCTTTTATAAATGACTGGACATTTCTATTTAAACCCCAAGGAAACGGAAAATTTCCCTTAATTGTGTATTTAATGCAAACTCCTGTTTATTTCTGTGATGGTTTGGTATTTTCTTTTAGTTCTATGTTCCGTAAACAAGCATTCATTTCAAAGAATATCAAAAATCAGATTCGAGTATCGTATTGAATGTTGCATTCTCGATGACTAGTTCGTCGGGTCACAAATCGATTATTTCGGTATATTTGTTGGAAAATACCTTGATTTTCAAGTACTCGTGTGTTAACTAGATTCCAACGATTAATGGCATAGGATTACAATGCTAACTTTAGCAAAAACACTAGATTTATGCTGAAGATAGATATTTCGAAACTATTGTTCATAAATGCCATACAACTAATACACAAGCACCCACATCTCATGTATAGAACTCTAAAAATTAAAATTTTACCATTCGTGGCATTCAATTCCTTGTCCAAGGTCTACAATTTTATTCCGACAGGTGGGGTTGCACCTGCATTAAAGAAAATACAATAAATGTCTGAGGCGATTATTCCTGCTGGTTTCTCATTAATATAGCAGTTGCCTTACTTTATATTTTCTTTTAGATAGTAGATGACGATGCCTGATCAAGTAAGCATTCTATAGTGCATTGCGATTGAAATTGTAGCGAGATAAGATGATGTTCTGTTAAGGTGTGCGCGCGTTAATGTCTTTTCTTGTCCTTCGTTTTTGTGTTAGTTTTGTGAGACATGGGATCATTAAAAAAATGTTCCTGAAAGCATACATTCTCTTGCTTTCATTGAACGTATCATAATGATTTGCATTCCACCATATTAGATGCTTGCGTGTTTTTGTTCCGATTCTTGCTGCTTAGATCGAAAAATATTTGTTTTATTCATTTTATTTAGCACACATATATTCATATATATATATATATATATATATATATTACTCATATTTTATACACATTTTACACATATTCATTTTATTTAGTTAAAAGTTACTCTCCAAAGAAAAGGTATTGAGTAATTTTCTAAAACGTTATTCAGATGTAAAATTTTTATAATGGATCGATTAACAAATGTAAAAAAAACGATTAACTTTATAGAATCATTTACTGCATATCTTATTTAATATTTAATTTTGGGCAAGCACTATCGAGCTGACAAGACAGAACTGTGCTTGACGCTCTGATAGTTTTATCGGTTAAATTCAACATTCATAGAATTTTCTACTGACAAAAATTTTTCTTTCACTGGTCATTTGTTATTTTAGAGATGTGAGATTCAGATGTGGATTTGAAATTAAGAATTTTATGGGTAAAGCAGTTTAAAGAAACTATCTCTTGATTTTTTGCAGCATCGTTTATTTCTGCACAGCTAACTCAGAACAACAATCTTCCCTGTTAAAATAATTTCATTTAACAAAGGCATCACAAATGCGACTAAGTAATTTTTTTAAACAAAAAATTATTTAATCTCTCTTTTTAAAAAATTGTTTTGCAATTGATACTTGAAATGCTGAGTTAATAAATAATGTCACCTCATTTGATTCATGTATTACCCATGGCGAGTGTAGCTGCGAATCTTTCTCATTATTCATTAAGGAAGCAGATTCCCATTTTTCAATAACTTCTCGTACTCTGTAAGTGAATTTATCTGGGTCGACGAATAAAAACTGCCACAAACACTATCCTGAACAATTCAAAGCAACCGTTAATAATAAAATATTATGGTAAAGTAAAGCATTTTTTTAAAAAAATTAATTTCATATTTTTTGCCATTGATAAATTTTTGAAATGTATTTTCATATTACAACAACGTAGAAACTGATGTTTGTTTCAAGAAATGCGCGATCATGCGAATGCCAAATAAAATGCCCTCGACATTTTGAACTTTGTAAATGCTTCCTTAAATGCATTATGTTATAGAAATTATAGAGCATTTAATATAAGGAAAAGCCACTAAAAAGCTGAAATTTTGCATACCCTCATTAAATGGTCTTGTATTCGATGTTTGTCTAAATTTATGGCGTTGCTATAGCAAAATTTTTGTACTATAATTTAATTTTTTTTCTGTTTATAAAAAAACTACTTTTTAATTAAAAAAAATATGGATGTAAAATGTATATAATACTTCATGTTTTCATAATAATAAAAGTTTAGATCAATAGCTATATAATTTTTTAAGATATGAATAATATTTTAAAGTTTAATTTTAGCACTAGAAAGTCAAAGCTTTGTTAATTAATAATTTCGAAATGAATAGACGTACACTAATGAAAGCTGTTTCAGAAAGGAATTTTACATATAATTTAAAAATTTGTTAAGAAAATTGGATGTTATTAAAAATTTGGAAGTCTGTTCTTATTTTTATATATAGATGATTCCTTATGAAAGTTTAATTCCAAACTCTTTAAGAATAAGTTAATTCCTTTTGAATAATACCATTTTTATAACTGTACAATAAAACGAAGTCAGAATAAAGCTAGGTAGTTCTTTTTTCTGCGAATGTACACCAAATGCATGGTTAATTATTTTTATGTAAATACGGAAGAATTTCGGAGATTTAATAGTTTACAAAGAAGCATGGTGTGGAAATTCTGAGTAATTCAGAAAAAAATGATCATCATCATCATCATATCTCTCTGGTGTGTTCCACCCCCTTATCTTCTACTGTTTAAAAGCGATATCAACTTCATATCATGACTACTTTTTTAAATATTATAATCCCAGTCATATCCTGGCATTGTTTTAAATGCAAATAAACTGGTCTCTACCCGAGTTACTTTGCTTTCAGATTTCATTTTTTTGTAAACAGAGTTTAAATGTATTGTAAGGATCAGTTTCTATCTTTCCGAATAAATATCTTTTTAACAGAAATCACGTTTGGGCTGATCACAAAATGCATGTTCTTCGTTATTCTGTAATTCTACTTTTTAAGCTAAAATAGGGCTCAACAATTACGTTATTATCTCTAATTTTTTGATATTATTGTATTTTTAGTGTACAAATTTAGTAAAGAGATTAAAATTTTTGTATGAATAACTTCGCCAATTATTCCTTGTCAATTCACGTTCCTGTGACAATTATCATGTGACAACTATCAAAGATCTGTCCATAACTCTAAACTTTGTTTATTTCGTTACAGCAGATGTTAAAAGGATAATTTATATGGCGTATTAGATGATATATTTTAGGAGAACAATCCCATGTACGAATTTATTCCTTAAACTTTGAACTTTAGAAATATTGATTTCTTTGTATAATTTTACTATGTATTATCTACGTCTTATGTATTTATCATTTTATGTATACCCCTTCGTTTTTTCTGTAGAATATTTTTTGTTGTTCATTTGCATAATTCGAGTTTGTCTAATATAAATTTCATTAATGTTTTAGGGATCGATGATAAATGTTACTTATTATTACTAATTAAATCACTTTTTAAAAATCAGTTTGTCCTGATTTCTCAGCTCATTATTTTTAAACCCGTAGTGTTTGGAAATTTCTTTTTTCAGTATTATTTGATAATTAAATCAGGCGAGAGTTATGTGATTCGAGAAATAAATTGTATTTTTAATCCCAATTAGAACAACATATACCATAATTGAGTTGATCAAATATTACTGAATAATAAATTGACATATAAAAAATTACCGAAGAAACACAAGATGAAATTTATAATACTTAGAAATAAAGAAATACACATTGCATAATTTATTCTAAACTTTAGTTTTATTATAAAGGAAGAAATACTATCACTTCTGCATAATCTGTACATGAGAAAGAAAATTCCATTCAAAATTATAACATAACAGAACAGAATGAACAAAGCAGAAAATCCATCGATTAAAAAAAAAAAGATCTTCTTTTCGGAATTGTAATTCACATTCATACCATATTAAGTTTAAGTCTACTCCTGAATAATTCAGAAATTTAGTTATCTCCAGTAAAGTAAAAGATTTTCACTAAGGAATTGGTTCGCAGAAAATGAAATAATAGGGTTCTATAATTAAAATTGCAAGAATGTTAGAAAAAACCAATCAGAAGAACCATTTTTAACTCAAAAAAGAATATATAACACGTACATTCATAAAAACAAAATTAATTTTCAAATAATTAATAATAAATAAAATTTATAAAATATATAACATTTCAGCAAAGTGATGCGAGAAATTATTCTATTTATTAGTATTCTATTAATTATTCTATTTATTATTATTCTAGTCATTTATTCTATGCCGCTGAATCACCACACCAAATGTCAACAACCAATGGAACATGTTAATGACACACTCAAATGTAAATAAAATTTCAGGGGATATGCGCAGTTGTAGATGTCATGAAACTTTTATAATATACAAGCTAGTACTCGGAGCGTTGCTGCGCAAAAAAATGATCTTGGAAATATCGTTTGGAATTTGAAATAGTGGTCTTGTTTAATTAAGAATGATATTTTTTTTCTTATAGACAATGAATACATTCCTTGAAACTGAAGGATATATAAAGTAGAAGCATAAATAATATTTATTCTAGTTTTATTATTCTATTCTACAAACAGATATTCATTTTTATTTATTAGATTTATGTATTCTTTTAGAATTGTAATGCTTGGTGTTTTTTCAGAATGGTAATGAAAGAAACTATTTATTGTATCTCGTGATTCGTTTAGTATACGTTCAGAATTCTCAAGTTTAATGTTAAAAAATATGATTGAAATATTTCTTTTAAAATAGATTACAGATAGAAAATATATTTATACCACCAAATCTTTAATATAGTTGAAAAGATTATTTTTTGAAAACTAAAATGGTGCAACATTATTTGTACTATAATATTTTCGGAAGTAACTGCAAAAAACGCGAAGATTTTATTAAATGTTTAGATAAAATTTCAAATCTATAGGATTGGCTCCCCTAAACCTTTCTTGCTCAATCTCTAATAAAACTATTACCTCAGAGAAAGACTTACATTACATTTACATGCAATAGCTGCCAAATATTAGCACCTAGCTT
The DNA here is from genome assembly GCA_026543055.1 of Argiope trifasciata. NCBI lineage: Eukaryota > Metazoa > Arthropoda > Arachnida > Araneae > Araneidae > Argiope > Argiope trifasciata. The sequence continues at coordinate 1,615,172 of JAPMOQ010021776.1, read as the reverse complement.
GAATTTAGCATTTTTACCGTATCTGTTGTGTCTCATTGGCGAGTTATTTGGTGGTTAATCCATGGTTAATAGATACAGTGAATAGATCCAAAAATATTTTTTATACTTTAAATAATTGTATTTTGCCTGTAACCTTCGCTTAAGGACATATAATATTTTGTCGAAGTTTTATCGTAATTGGATGAGCGGTACGGGTACGAACAAACAAAAATTCATTAATCCTTGGTTAATAGATGAGGTAAATAGATCCAAATTTTTTTATATATTTTTTATATATGCCTATAGCCATCTAGTAAGGACAAGCAGTATGTTGTCGAAATTTAATTAAAATCGGATGAATGGTAGGGCAGCGCATAAGAGACAAAGAGAAAAACATTCATTTTTATTTATATAGATAAATTGCATGCTATTATATCAAAATGGCCTCTTTTTCATTTTAATAAAAAATTTCTCCTCGTCGTATTTACTCGTCCGGTTTTGCTTAATTTAGGGAGGACTGCGATGCTAACTTTTTTCCTTAAGAAACTACGGATTCATTGTTATTTCCTACAAATGAACAAAAAAAAGGTAAATTTCTCATTTTTCTTGCTTATAAAATATTATTTTTTTAAAAAGAATAAATTGCTATTTCGTTAATATGATTTTTTTAGAATGAAAAATCATTTATCATCTTACTTATGCTTCTGTAAATGCATAAGCATATTTTGTTGCGAAGAAAGATAACCAACAACCCAAATAATTCGGCATATTATGAAAAATAAGAAAGTTTTTAAAAAGTAACATTCTGCAAAAAGGAACTCAGGAAGAGGAATACATACATGTTATTCTTTTAGGAATTTTCATTAATCATTCTCATTCAATTAATCAGCTTTTTTCCCCTCAGTATGTTGTTTATTATTTCTAATACGTACCAAGAAAACTCAATGCCCATAAGAAATAGACGCTCATTTTGATCCAGAATATTTGCCTCATTTATTAATTAATTTTAAACAATTATAAAAAATATTTCATCAACTTTTTTTCCAATATTAAAACTCTTTTTGCACGTCAAAACACTTTTTTTCCTGCAAATATATATGAAGATTTTGACTACATCCTGTTTAATAAAATGCCTGTAAATCTGAATTTTCTTCGTAGACTGTAAATATAAAAAAACCCAGTTCTTTATGAATGAAGTTTATTATTAGTATCATAAGGGTATCAATAGTGTACTAAAATTCATATAGCGAATTATAATTAAAAAGGTGTTTGAGTGAATTCATTCGTAAGAGTTTATAATTTTAAATGTAAAGTACAAGAAGCCAAAAAGTATTTAAAAAAATTATAAAGATATATTCTTCTCGTTTTTCTTTATTAGGAGTGAAATATTTTTAAAAAAATGAATTGAACCCTGAATAACGTTGAGTCATTGTCATTATTATTTCAAGAAATAGTTTATCAAAATTAAGTCCAATCGAAATTCATCGGCAGTATATGAGTGCATCTTAAAACTTGAGTTTAACTCGATATACTTTGCAATGAAGAGTTTTAAAAATCTTTCTTCCAGTTTATTACTTTTTTTAAAGGGAATCCATCAGGAAGGAAACACGCATCTAATTGATATGATCATCTGACCTTCAATGTAAACGAGTAACCATGAACTTAGTTCTTCAAGAGATTAGCACACTTGCCTACAATTGGAGGCCCATGGCATAGGAGTGGAATGTCAAAAGGCTTTCATTAATAACAATGCGATTTAACAAAGGCAAAACAGAAGGAGGTATTTCCCGTCATTACATAAGTTGGCAAGGACATCGTTTTAAGCGTAGGTCATTAGGTATTTAGATACAAAAGACAAGTATTAAAAAAAGAATTATCTTTTCAATTTCTAACACACGGTTCAGAAATATTTTGTTAAATGAAGTCGGTTCATACGAAGAAAAAAATTCATTCTTTCGGGTTATGCAATTTAGAGACATATATGGGAACTTGATATTAGAGGTTATAGTTCTAGGAAGACATTTTAAAATTATTCTTGTGGTTTTACACATTGCGAAAAAATTGCATTGTTTAGTCAAATACTCTATAAAATGCTTCCGATTTCCCTTTGAATGATGAAAGATTATGTTTCATCGAATTGTGGCTTTTCCATACAACAATCTTTTGTCTGTTCTTTCATCTGACAAAGTTGGAAAATTGAGTTCGAAATGAGATTTAGTATAATTATATGCCGTTAGGATTTTCATTAATTAAAATATTAAAAGGCAACAGCCAGTCAATTTCAAGAAAATCGCCCTAAAACTTTCAGTATACAGTACACTCTCGAGTATCGGGCCTAATGTGGCATAAGGGCAGGCCGGATAGACCGGTGTTCATAGAACTCATTTCTTTGCCCACCAATACCAGACAATAAAGTTTTTATACCAAAATCCACCGTTATATTATGTATTTTCTAGCTTATTATTGATAACTAAGCCTTACACTATCCCAAGCCACATAGAATGTGAACGCGGCCCGGTGAATCATTGAAGTCGTTGCCGGTAACTCGTCGAGTTAAAATAGAAGGTTCTAGTAGTTTATATATGTTTATATACTGCACTGCACGTTTCAAGAATTTTAAGATAAAAAGTGAGTTAAAAGATATAAACTGTTCACATTTTAACATAAGTTCTGCAAGGTCTAACTTAAATGCTGGAAACCTAAACAAAACATTAACGTTAATCGTAAGCCTAATTCTTAAGAAAATCGATTCAAATTTATTTTATTTTTCACTGACAAACGATATACAGATATGAAAAGCTAATATAAAATAAGAATCAAAATTTACAGATTTAAATTTTTGAAAAACCTGATCGGATAATATGGAAGCTAGATTGTCGTGAACCGGATACTCAAGAGTGTACTGTAATTTATACATCAATAACGAATCACTTTCGTGGAGCGCTTGAACTCAGTCAATAAGACACTTGTTCAATATTTTCTAGAACCGATTCTGTCCTGGACAAGAGATTTTTAATTTGTTTTCTTTTCAAATTGTTTCAAATTAATTTGACAATTTAAAAATAGTTTTAATTAATATGTTTTCATTTTTATACAAAAATAAACGTTATTATTATTTCATAGAATAACCATAGACTCTCTCTAGGATAACTGAACCTAGAGCATCCAAATTTGGCTAATAGTTACAAATTGCACAGTAGATGATCAATAAGAAACAAGTTTTTCAAAACTTAAATTTTTAATTAAATAAAATTTACCGAAATTTCGATCCATCGCAAATATTTCACTTTCTTTTAATTTCTTTTTCCTTATGATAATTTTAATCAAACCGAAAAAGATGTAAAAGGTTTAATATAAAAAATTAAAACCTATAAAGAACCTTTAAAATAGTTTTTTAAATTATTTGAAAAATATGATAGCTGATATATTTAAAACTGAAATTTATTAAAAATAAATTCTTATCCCAATCAAGAAAGTTTTACGAAGGGACGAATCTTTGAAAATAGAACATGAAATTTTTACATTTTTATAAATTTAAGTCTTTTGCAATGTACTGATTTTAGTGATTTATAAACTGCCACATTGTTTAAAATAATTAAACGATGAATTTTATCAAAACAAATAACTTTATGCGTAATATCATTCATTATTATGTTCAATATATTTTTAGGATATTTCAGAATTGTCCATTTTTTTCTGACATATTAGTTTGCCAGGAAAAACCAAACATTCAATGAAAGTCATGTTGAGAATTTGTCTACAGTGCATCTACAGTAAATTATCTGAAGACAAACACGCATTTATGAGAATGTTCTTGTAAGAAATGTCTTTTCATTGTATATATTCAATTCTATTGTGTATATTCCATCAATATTCATGTCCTTCTATAAGGTAATTTTGAATATTTTAAGTGGTCATGGTGGGAGGATGGATGCAAAACACATGAGTGCAGAGCACGTGGTTCACGCAGTTGAGCAATACCGCACACGGTTTCACATGGATAAAGCAATATTAACTGATGTCTTTGTTGAAGATACAATAAAACGGAGAATCACGTTGGTGATCGTAGTAATGGAGTGCTATTCAAACTAAATACTTCAAGTTGAAATTTATTTAAAGTAAATTTGAATAAATTGTGAATGAATTTTGACATTTCATTACAAGTATGATTTCAGGTGAAGTATTGTAAGGAAAACAGGTTAAGATATTAAACGCGAAAATATTCATAAAAAGTACTTGTAAAAAAATACACTTTTTTCAATGATAGGCTAAAATATACAAATAAAAAATCAGGGTTCCTTAAATATTAGCATGATAAAAATTATTAATAGCATTAATCATATTTAGCAATTTTTACAAAAGATTAAAAAAATTTTAGAATTAAATTCTTTTTAAACTTTTACAATTTAAATAGTCCAAATGAATTCTGCTTTTCCCTAGGAAAGAATTACTTAATAGGCGCTTTACTGATTTAAGCTATTGAGCAATCTATACAAAACTGGCCTCTGAGTTTTACACTGAGAGTTATCAGATAAGAATTATATCAAATTTTCGAGTTTAAATAAAACGCTATTAATTTTAGAGGAAAAGTATTAACAGTCCTTTAAAATGAATGTAGATTTTAAAGTCCCTTAAAATGTGATGATAAAATCATGAGTAAATTTGAAATAAATGAAAATTTGGAAAAAGTATTTTTTTATAAGATTTCATTTTCATGAGATGAGAAATTTTTGAAATTCCATTTAAGTGCATTTTATATAGAAGAAAGTAACTGGTGAAAGTTCGAGAGAGAGATTTGCATTATTTTTTCAAAATTGGGAATAAAAAAAACCCAAGAATATCGGAAAATGGCTATAAATACTTTTTTAACAGTAGGAATCCGAAAAAAGAAAGAAAAAACAATCATAATAAGATTTTCTACAATTTAAAGGGGTGTCATAATAACAGTCTCAAAAATGTCTGAAAATTAAATTTGAAAACAAAAAGTGATTGATTCTTAAGTAACATGAAAAATAAGGTATCGTGAGCATAATAAAGTAAAATGAATACCGGTTTGATAACTAAAAAACAAACAAACCGCTAAATGAAAATTAAATTTTCACCGCTTTTTAAAATATAATTTCGGATTTATAATGGATTGCATTCTGTACATTATTAATAATGCATAAAAATAAGCTGTAGGTTTTTGAACAAAATGCAAATTAAAAAAATGTCAAGATATAAGGAAGTTACTCTAAAATAGGTACTTCTACTTTTTCTGGTAAGGATTCTTTGAATCAGGAAAAGATTAAAAAAACTGGTATAAAGAATCGGTGCAAAAATTGAGATGAAAATTAATGATGTCAATTTTGAAGGTAGCTTAGTTGATATAAATATATGCTTGGTATCATGACCAATAGAATTAATTTCGATTTATATTCTATTTCGTCTTAGTTTCATTGAGAAATATATGTATGAAGTTATCTCATTTGAAACATTCAATAAATTTGTACTTATTCTTTTTGCACTCGTATTGAATACACTTACCACTGGCATTCATACACTTACTCTTTTTGGCTTCCATAATTTAAAAAAGATGCATCTATCTAATTCTGATATTTACAATTCTGTCTAAATAAATTGGATCGTGTTGAAGCACTGAAAAGCGCTTTTTGCCAAAAGAGAGAGAAAAATAGTAAGAAAAAATCTTTAATGAAGCAATGAAAACTATATAAAAAACAAGCGAATAATACATCATTTTTAAAAAAGTATCTCACTTTATTTCATGACAGAATTTAAATCACTTAGGTGCTTAAACATAAAATAAACAACAAAAAGTGTCGTGACTGAAATAAAGTTAATATTGCTTCAGTTCTCTCTAATAATCTATTTGACGCTATCAGTTTGAAATTTTCAAGAAAATTAATACTTTATACTTAGTGAAAAATTCTTGAATTTTGCTCTCAAAATTGAAGGGTACCCCTGTTTTTAACGACAGAAATGTCCTTAAATGATATTTTTAAGCTTATATAAAAATGTCAGTATTCGAAAAATTTTCTTTAAAAATTTGACAAAGAATAAATATGCATTAAAAAAATTTGTCAGAGAACGAAAATACTTTAAAAATAATTATCAAAGAATAGGCGCTGTATGCCATCCTCTGTAAATGACAAAGACAAAATTTGGTGATGTATCATCACTAAGATAAAAAATTTTCACCTTTCAAAGCAAAGAATATTTTAAATTACCTCTCTAGAATAAAATAGAGCATAGGAGATACCGATTTTAAAAATTAATGTGTTTGAAAAAAAAAACTATTTATTTACATTAAACATTACTTAAAAATGTTCCAGAAAAAGTGTACATGTGTAGCATGATTTTAGAGCATTTTCTACTCATAATGCCTTTTTTTTCCTTTTTTGTATGATATTCTTCTTGTTCTTGTATACAGCCGACCACCCCTCCACCCCTGTATGATATTATTAATGATAAGAAAACTTATAACGTGGGGTTTATTATGCAAAAATCTCTAAAAAAGAAAGATATTTAATAAACTATTTAATTATAGAAAAATCTTAAAAGTTTTAGATTGAAAAATTATGACCTCTAAGAGAACATTTGTTTTCCCTTTCCATGATGTAGTTTTTCGAACAATGAATTTGGATCAGAGTTTAGTTTGGACTTACATACTGGTAATGTGAAAAAAGTTGAGGAGGGAAGAGTGAGAAATGAAGTCTTTAATCGGTAAGATAAGATAACCAGATTCATAAGAATCCAGTCTCTCCACTGTGATTATTGGAAGGAAAATAGTCAAAAAATGCTAGTTTCTTATCCGAACACTCTCCCGCCTGAAGATGATATTTTCTGAAATATTCTTTAATCAAATGGAGATAAAGTTTAGAGAAGCCATGCTCAGAATAATTTGCGGCTCAGAGGGTTAGAAAATGCTGTCGAGATTTCTGAAATTTTTTAAAAAAAAAGTTTAAAAAGATTCTAACAGGTGGCGTTGCTGGTTAGTACTGTGCAGCAACTTATGAAAACGTTATTCAGGATAAAAGGAAGATGTTCGTGCCGCAATCAGATGAGAATGTTGATGCTGCCAGAAAGAACACAATTAGTGAAACGGATATTATCGCAGCAATGATACTGCAATGACAGCAGCGAGAGTTCTACCGTCGCAAAAAACAGCGATGTGGGCCGATGTCAACACGTGTTCTCCAAGACATGATGGCGAAATTCGAACGAACAGGATAATTGGGTATTCTGCCGGATAGAGGGGAGAAAAAAAGGGTATACATCGACTTCGTAGAGGATATTTCTACAGTAATTTTGGAAGCAAGCAGTGAATCGTTTCACGGGATTGTTAATGTACCGACGATTTCATGCACTCTTGATATACCTTACTCCATTGTCCAATATATCATGTGTAGAATTCTGAAATACTACCTATATCAGATTGAAGTATTTCAGCAATTGAAATCTCACGACTCGGAAACTCTCAAAACATTCACACCACACTTTGTCACGAGAATAACAGCTGATGATTCAAGGTTAAGGAACACTCTGAGGACATGGATGAAGCACACTTTCATTGTAATGGACAGATAATTGTCGCATCCGGATGACAGAAACCCCTACGGTATGCACGCCAAAGCTTTCCATGATACGAAAGTGACCGCATGGTGCGGTTCGCTGCTTTATTCATTATCGAATTATATTTTTCTGAATGAGTGACGTCTCAAAATCTTATTGCCTGTTCTGTTAACGGATAAAGGCATCTTGACATGTTGCAGACCTACGTAATTCCTAACTTTCCTGCAACGAGATTGCCTGCAATAATCCGTATTCATGCAAGAGGGAGTACAAACACATTGCAATATCAGTCCAAAAATTGTTAAGACGAACATTTACAGATACGAGAGTGATCAGCCGATGTTTCCCATCAGCTGGACCTACACGATTACTTTATCTCATGCCTTGAAGTTTCTGGTTATTTTTAAAGACAGTGTCTAATGGGAACGTTTAACAACTGTGTTGGATTCGAAGAACAGTATTCGCCGCCATATTCAAAATATCCATGTTGACACTCTCCGTTCAGCGGTAGCAAGCGCGATTTTCAGAATGGAGTGCATTGTAGAACATAATGGTTCACTTATTGTGCATATTTCAGTACTAACTAATCTGTATTAAGCATGAGCTAATTCGCATGCTCAGTATAGTGTGTCATTTGGAAAGAAGTATTTCTTTAATAAATTGCAAATTCAATTTTGTAATTTTACATTGTCCTTACTGCTTCCTTTTATGTAAAATCACTGGTCCATTGTTTAGCGATCTTAGTTTTCTTTTCTTCGCTTGATAACTTGTAGCATCATCTAATGGCTATCTTTTAAACTTTTTTTTTATTGCAGAAATCCCTAGGGCATACTCTAAAGTGTCTGATGTCAAGATATTTTTTTTCTTCGAACTAATAGAACGATCTGCAAGGCCCTATGAAAAGTGAAATTTTAATTTCGATAACCCTATAATTACACAATAGTTACAAACTAATTGTCGGCAAAGCACTACATTATGAAAATTACTCGAAAAGTAAGGACTGATTTTCTATAAAATATAAACTGTCACAGATTTTTCAAAACACTTTTTTTATTTAATTCCTTACATATTTCTCTAACTGTCTTCATAGAATCGTTATTTGTTTTAACATTTGTATAAAACATTCTACAAGCTTTTGTATGCATGAGTCATAGCAGTCTGTCCCTATAAGGATAACTAATCTTTAACAGCTTTTTCCACCGCGTCAACTGCCAAGAAACTCCTTTAGGTATCTGAATAAATGAAAATCACTCGGCCCAAAGTCTGAACAATATGATGGATGGTCAAGTTGTTCAATAAGCTTATCAGATTTTGCGTGGAATGGCAGAATGGGGTCTGGCATTGTCAGGCAGTACCAAAATTTTATACATCAAAAGACCAGATCACTTATTCTGCATTGAAAATCGAAGTTAGTCAGGGTACAGCAGTAAGTGGCTGCAGTTATGATCATCCCTTTTCTGCACTAACTCGACAAACAAGACTCCGTGTTTATCCGAAAACACGGTTGCCATAACATTGCTTGTTGAGATTGTTTATTTGGTCTAGATGTCCCGTGACGCCATTGCATTGATTGATCTTTAGAGCCTTATGTGGGACCCAAGTATCGACCCGAGTGATAAAGTTCTTTAAAATTTAATCGCCTTTTTGATATTTGGTCAAAAAAAATCTAGAACACAAGCCATTCTCTTTATTTGTTGTTGCTCAGTAAGCAGCCAGAAGACCAACACGGGCAATTTGTTTATTGTAAATTTTCAGACAATTTCTGGCAAAATGTTTCGTCGCGCATTCGAAAATTTCAATGCTAAAGTTGGAATTCTGAATTCCCGATCTTCACTAATCTTTTCATCCACGGCATAGACCAAATCTTCTGTGATCGCTGATGGTCGGCTTGATCGCGATTCATCATTCCTTCCATCCTTGAAAGCTCTCATATATTTACATACTTTGCTGTTTTACATCGCATTGGTGATATACATCTGATTCATCGGTCAATGAATTTCCGCTGCTCAAACTTTCCCTGTTGTTAAAAACCGAATCGCTGACAGTATTTAACAATCGACAGGACTATCAGTTATTTTAACATTTTGAACTGACACTGTTAAAACAGCACATTTCAACAAGTGAAACCCTGCTTTCCGAATAATTTTAGTATTATTCAAAATAAATATTTTGTATATCCAAGGAAATATGAATATTTACACTAAATAATTTTTCATGTGCAAAACACAGCATATTGCTTTTTTTTGTAATTCAGAGCCGTATACATAGGGCAACTCATATAAAAATTCCAGCTGAATACTGTTTTTGCGAATTTTTTTTTTCTCAAATTTAACTGGTATATATATTTGCAGTCTATTTTGAATTATTAATTGAACAACATGAATATGTAGAAAGTTATCAACATTCAGCAATTTGAATTCGGTTGTTCTCTTGTAGAATCTACATTCTATGAGTTTTTCCATGTATTGATATTTTTTTAAACTCTAATTTTCAAATAATTGTACAGAATTGTATAAAGGATAGAAATATGCAGAATATCCATGCACACATAAATTATGTACATAATTTAAAATGATCTAAATTAAGCATCGTAAATATCAATAAATAGTATTATGTATCTCACATTATTCGAAAACATTTTAGAATTATAAAATTTTGTAAACCGGTAAACAGAAAACAACTTGCTGAGCTTTATGTTTTGTCCATCCTCCTTTAAGGCTTCTAAAACAAAAAGAAAACGATGTAGCATAGATTTAATATTTGTTATTGAATTTAAATATATATAGATAATTCCCAATCAAATGAGTATAGAGCCCTGATTAAAACTCATACTCATTATTCTGAATAAATGCAATGAGTTTAGACGAAATTCCAGATTTGATATTCCCAACCTTTACAAAAAAAATCACCATTGCCTGCCTCTGTAATAATGAATAGGAATATAATGAATATATAATATTCATTACTAAGAATAAATAACAATGAGAAATAAATATATAATATTCAATAATATAATAATAAAGGAATATATAGTGAATATTAAAATGTTGCTATCTATAACTATATTATCTGTCTATTAAGAATTACCAAATAGAAATAAAAACGGACATGGAATGTACTAAAACACTATTTATTAAAAATTTAAAAATAAATAAATCAATAAGAAATTTAAAAAATATATGGTTAAGATTGCTGGAGTTTTAACAACGTATTAATGTTTCAGTTTCATTACCATCACTAGAAAATTTATCACTTTCATCGGGTTTTTTTCTTAGACGCAAATAAGATTTAGCACTCAAGCATATACGATGCTATTCAAAATTTCTAACCATAGTTGATTTCAGATGACAGAGCTCTTGATATCCATTTCTGAAAAGTTTTTGCGTTGTTTTTCCAAAATTTGATGATTCTGCTGTATATATGAATTTTTTTTAAAACCTAACTCGGTATATCTAAGTAAACGCAGATGATGTTTAAATGTACTAGTTCATGCATGCCATTACATTCATTTTCTAAATAGATAACTCATATAAGAGTCTCTCGTGACAGTTTTAATATCCAGTTACCACTTAACCTATTACTATCTTCAAGAGAGGGACCTACTAGGGGCAAAATTCCGTTAGTCTAGCTGCTCGATGCGATGTTAAAGTTCTCGTTCACATTCTGACTATGCATATGAACTGCTGATTTTCGGAAGTCTACGCCTACCGATGCATACCAAAAAGATCTACAACGTTGGTCTAGCTGCTCGATGCGATGTTAAACTCCTCGTTCACATTCTCACTATGCATATGAACTGCTGATTTTCGAAAGTCTAGGCCTGCCGATGTATGCCAAAGAAATCTTGAACCCTTTTCTCCAGGTTCTCGAAATACGAGGTGAGAGACTTTAGCACCTACGAGAAAAACCGTCTCGGGTTTCTAGTTAGATAAAGAAAATCAAAATGAATTCCTTCTACTGCAAATGAACCATGAGTGCGCATCAATGAAAAGTTAAAAAGATTTAATGACGATTATATAAAAATACAAATGTTTAGAAGATATTACTGCATAAATTTCACCTGAACCTGGTTATTTATTATTAAATAACGCATATTTATTTGTTTAAAATATTTTTATTTGTCTCAGCAACATGCTGCCACTTGAGCTAGCATAAACAGTTAAATGGCGAAAAAAGAAAGATATCTGATGAATGAGTATTTGCGTTAATTAAATTCAGCCATTGATTTAGCAATAAATTTTCTGAGAAAAATTAATCATGGGTATTAAAAAGGAATTTCCCAACAAAATGATAAGCAAATAAAAATAGACAATAGACAATTATGGAGAAATAAATTACCTTTTGGCCTTTGATAATTATTTCCGAATTTCTTCCTTTCTTTCCTTTAAGAGAATACCAATATGTGCTGCGCAATTTCTCTTTATTAAAGTGGAATGATTTTCTCATAAAAAGGAAATATTTCAAGGATAAATATTTCTGTTATTTTTACTTAAATGCAGCAGTTTTTCAATGCTGTAATCGCATTATTATAGAAGAGAATTTTTTTCTTGAACTAAAATGATCACCCTTTTATTCAGAGCACTATGGAATTACGATTTCTCCATTTCCAGAGATCGCTCGAGTAGTTCATTTTTTATGCAAGTTTGCAATAAAATCAAGTAGTATCAGGGAACGAGTTTCATATCGGAATATAATTCACAAACATTCACATCATAATATAATTCACAAACATTCACATCATAATATAATTCACAAACATTCACATAATATAATTCACAAACATTCACATCATAATATAATTCACAAACATTCACATCATAATATAATTCACAAACATTCATATCAAAATATAATTCACAATCATATCGGAATATAATTCACAAACTTTCACATCAGAATATAATTCACAAACTTTCTTATCAGAATATAATTCATAAACTTTCATATCAGAATATAATTCATAAACATTCATATCAGAATATAATTCATAAACTTTCATATCAGAATATAATTCACAAACTTTCATATCAGAATATAATTCACAAACTTTCATATCAGAATGTAATTTACAAACATTCAAATACGAATAAATGATTAGAACGCTTTTAATTACATTTTAGATTTCATAAGATGTTTCTACACTTTCTATCTTTCATAATATCAATTAACATAAAAAGTTTTTAATACTATTAAATATCCTCCTCTTTCTGTTGGTCATTGCTTTAATTAAGGGGACAGTGGACTCAATACGGCATTTTTGAGAACTTTTCATTTAGAGTTATGAAATTTTTTAGGCACATGTATTAAAATATAAACACATCAAATTTCCTTTAAAAAAAATTTTTGAAAAGAAATATTTTTTAAAAGTTAAAAAAACTATATATTTTTTAATTTCAAAATATTCCAGGCTATTCAATTTTTAATTTTTTTTTCTATTATTCTGTTCCTTAATTACCAAAAATAAATTTATTTGTAATAAAACAATGTATGATTCTATAATTCCAATTAAATGATAATTTTTCAGAAATATTTTTATTCCCTATCATATGAATTTTAAGTTTTTCATAACTGAAATTGGATTTAACTATCTAGAAAAACTCGAAATATAAAATGAATACCATATTTTCTTTTAATATTTAACAGAAACATTTATTATCAATTCTATTTAATTAATTCAAAAATTAAGACACCCGGAACGCTTCAAACATATTTAAATCTAATTACAACATCGTTTTGAGGAAAGTAATTAAAATATGCTTTTTTAATCTTATCATTAAAATATTCATTTTATTGAATATTAATCTTGTAGCACTATTTTAGTTGAATATAGGCATATTTTGGCGAAGAAAGAAAAAAAAAACATTGTTTCTGTCCATTTTTGCTTATTTCGAAGTCCACTGCCTCCTTAAGTTATTTTAAAACTGTAATTTTTCTGTAATTAAACAATGAAATGGAAAATTCATTTACTTAAGACCATTCAAAAGAAAGTAGGGCGTATCTTACGAATGTGTTAGTTACAGTATATACAAATATAGCCATTTTTATAAATAAAAATTACAAATCAGTATTTAAAAACAGTAAAATGTTCATTATATTATATTTTAAGCATCATTAATTCATTCGAACATATTTAATATAACATTAAAATGCAATTTAAGATAATTGAGAAAAATTATTCAAGTTTGAATTGAGGCATTGAAACCAAAAATAAATGCAATTTTGTATTAGTTTATAATATTGTTGCAATTTTATTGACTACGTTGTTGGTTCAACCTTTTTGAGCCGATCAATTGTATGCTTTCTGTGGGCCCTTTCTCCCTTGGTCCAATTACTCTGAACTTCATACCATTCTAAAACTAGAAAAAGTTTTTCTCGTGGGTATATCTTTTTAACATATTTTTATTAACCATTTTCTGCTCTCTTGAAATTTTGTAACAATGGTAACATGATTCAAACACGATGATGATTTAAAATAAATTCCTTTCCTCAGAAGAAGTTGAATTAAAACTAAAAGTAGACCTGGAAAAAATAAAATTTTTGTTTTAAATACATTGATGATATAGCAACAAATGCATTTAAAATTAATCAAGTTCTTGGAAAGTTTATAATAAAAAATTTGTATACAAAAGTCCACAATTTTCAATATTGAAACTTCAGAAAACCAGTAATTTTATGATATTTTCATGGGGTCAAATTTGCTCTTCCAAGTTTCATAAGAAAACAAAACAAAACAAATCGCAAACTTTCTTCGCAAACCAAAAATGTGTACTTAAGGTTTGATTTGTCGTTTAAATGTTTTGAAAAGAATTAACACATATGAATTCAAATATACGAGTCAAAGAACTTAACTCAAATAAAAACACCTAAAGAAGAGATAAAGAGCTTTTCCCTGGTTTAATAAGTTTTTTAATGAATTTTACAAATAAAAAAACCAATTTAATCTTATAAACTGAATTTTAAATCAGAACGTATTTATGGTAAACCAAAATCGAGAAATTCTTTTTAATGAGCTCAAAAGATAAATCTGAATTTAATTTTTACAATAGTTAACGAAATGTTTTAAGAAGAATATAGAAATGAAATTCAAGAGCTTATTTAAAAAAATAATTAATAATCTTTTTTTATCAAATTGGAGTTGATAATATAAAATTTAGACTGATTAATTTAATATAAAAATAATTTAAAATAAAAATTTGATTAGGGTTACCAAAGAAAATAAACATAAAGAATTCGGAATCATTTTTCTGTCGAATTTACTCAGAAATCGATAAAGCTGTCATTGAAAATATTAGAAAGCTGAAAAGACTTTTATGCTAAATAATACAAAAATTAAAAGCTGAATTTAATTCTTTTTTTAATTCCGAAACATTAATTTGAAATCACTAAGATTAAAATTCTGCATTTGGGAAAAATAAAACTAAAAATTTGGTACTAAACTTTGCATGATAATACTTTGAATGTTTATAAAACACAATCATGCTTTTAAGTTCTGGAGAAGTAATTCTATTAATTATTCATTACCAAATATTTTACAGTAATTTAAGGATTACATGACTGCATGAATTTTTCAAACTAAATCAACATGCAAAACATATGTAATTCAGCGAAAAATTTGTTTTCGAGCAGAATGCTACCATATGGGCCAAAACAGACAAGATTTTTCCATCATTCTTCTATAAGCGGAATTTACAACAAAATGTATCCATTTCGTTCTCAAAAAGCATCAAAAGTATCAGATTGATAATTTGTTATTTTTCGTCAAAACCATTTTCCATTATACCCAAGTCCTCAATGCTTATAATTTCTGCACTTGGGCACTTTTATTATTAACGAAGTTTATTTCCATCCTTCGGATCCAATTTAGTTAATAGCAATCCTAAACAATTTATTAACTATTTCAAAATACTAATCGCTATTTTGCAGTTTGACAGAAGTTTTCTCTGAATAGAAGTATGGCATTTTGAATTTATTTATACTACCCTGATTTCAGGTTAGTTTTATTTCATCAAACACAAATCGTTTATATTATATATGCTTTTGCTTAATGAAAAAATGGTATATTGTATTTTAAATGATTATATTGTGATTATGAAAAACGAAGTTAAGGCATAGAAGTTAAAGACCGCACTTGGGAAATTTCGAGATAAACCATGATATTAAGCCTTTGGGTACACATGTATTTGCTTTTTTTTTCTTCTGCACTTGAGGATATTTAATTTTGTGGGCAAGTAAGAGCAGTATATTTTAAGACGTATCAGAACGTCATGTGCTTTTTTGCGCAAACAAATGCATGACATATTAATATGTGAAATGTAGTCAAAGGGTTAAGCATATTGATTTTTATTTAAGTTATGAGAAATATAATAAAAGAACTTTTATTTTTAATGCAATTCTTCATTCCATAATTTTGCGCTTCTTGGTTACAACACCCGGAGCTCTTGCCCTATCCACTTAACCCTTGTTATGCCACTGATATCGTTGTTATTCCATTTGTTCCAATCCCTGATGTGCATCTTGTTGTCCACTCCAAATCCCACTCTCAAGTTTTGGCGCGCTTTCTGGGAAGGTTGCTTTTCTTCATGAAGCGAGGAAAATTCAAGGTAAACAACACTTGACTCAATCATCCTTCCACATTCCACCGTGCAGGGAAGTAAATGACAGACAGAAATCTTGTCTGCAGTTCACCTTGACCTTCCCTTTTCCTTTCAATCGATACTTGATTTTAAAAAAAGTGCACCTTTGAGGATAAAACCCTCTTAAAATACTATTAAGTTCGTGATAAAAATGCCAAAAAGAGCTCATATTCATTTCAAAGATCATTCATTGTCTCTAAAGTTTTAGGTAGTATTCTGATGATTTAACTTAACATTACCACAACTTACCATTAATACTATAAATACATACATATCCTACTTGAAGGTTCGAAGGCGAGCATATAACAATTTCTCATTTCCCATTAAACGCGAACTTTGAATCAGTTGATGTTTTTTGAACTACAAATATGTATCACCATTTTATTTCATCAAAGCATCTTTTTTTTAATCAATATTAATATGTGTTGGGTAGACCATATGAGCTTGACTATTCCGGAGGAATATTGGCCTAGGAAATTTCAAAAGGGAATAGGGAAATTAACAATACGATAAAATTACAATGACCTGTAATTTAAAAACATTGACTGATATCAATGAATGGATGAAATAATTTAGATTTCGTCCAAACACAAAATGAAACAACAAAAAACATGACCGATAAAAGAATAATTGGTTTGTTAGTAAATTTTGCTTTAAAAAGATTCTCGATTTTTCTCTTTAAAGAGAATATTCGTTTAAATCCGTACACAATATTAATATTCCTCAGGTATTGGTTGGTAAAGAAATGAGTTCATAGAACTCCGACCAATCCCTTTTTTTATTATTATTATCCGGCCTGTCCTTCCGTCACATTAATCCGGATACTCGGTACTGTAATGTATATAGCTAAAAAGAAAGTACCCTGCTATTACTAATTGAAAGCTCTTTGCAGGTTATTCTCAGGATATATATTCACAATCATTTTTTATAAAGAAAACGTTATTATATAAAATGTTAACCACAGTAATTAAAGACATCTGTCGTAAATGTCCTTACTGCTTTTGTTTATTCTACCATGTTATTATGTATACATTTTATATACAGTAATTCATTTTTGAAAATCAACCTAATTTGCATCCTATTTGCTTCATAAATTGAAGGAGACAGTTTATTTAGGGTTCAATATTATGGTTGCTTTTCTTTTGCAGTTGCTATGGTACCTCCAAACAGCCCGAATAATAGACCGAAATAGTTCATAAGTTTTAATAGACCGAACAAGTTCATGTGATGTAGAAAATACTTCTGCAAATACTTAGCGTTGAAAGATCGGTATTTTTTTTATAACAAAAGAGGGAATCTCCATTCAATTGTAAAAAGTCTCCAAAGAATGATGGCACTAAAGTTTTAGAAATACAAATTTTCCATGAAGATCAAATAGTAATCATGTGTTGTTTCATAAGCAATATTATCACTCACCCGAGCTAAGAAAAAGCTTTTTGAGATTCTATTGGATATATTGGTAGTCATATTCTATTACGGAATGTATCGATTTACTAAAATTGCAGAATAGAAAAGTACTGTGGCGTTCTGCTTTTCTAGAATAAAAGAAAAAAGAAATCTTTTGACTATATCAAATGCAGTTTTAAAAAAAAGGTAGAAGGGCACTTCTAAATAGTTGAAATAAATTTCTTCTATATAATAGCCCCAACAGGATTTTATTACTTCAAAGATCCAGTTTGACATCGAATCAAATTTGACATCGAAGTTGAATATCAGTTTGGAAAAAAAAAAAAAATTCCATACATCATTCAAACTTTCCAAAGCTCAGCTGTAGATTCAGACTTGCCTTCCCGGTAAATGCGACAAACAAACTTCGTCCATAATTTCACTAAATGTTGTGGCTTTTAAAGATCTAAGGCAAAACTTGAACATTAATAACAGCAAACTAATTTTTAATCCAATTAGCTTATGGTAGGTCATGTTGAAAAATCCAGTTAGTTCCGCCCAACTCAACGACACAAAGAAGAATTTGTCATGGATACAATCTGCGTGTTTCAGCCGACCACTCGGGAACACTAAGCTTGTTCTTCCTCTCTACCCGACAACCAACCGAACCCTTAAATTCCTTCCTCCGATATGTCGGGTAGAATAAGCCTTTTCTTCATAACTGAAACAGCAGCATTGGTAGCCATCTGGATGGTTTAAATATAATTTTCTCATCAGATAATAAGATAGAGATCCATTCTGCGCTCCAAGACATGCGGTTTTTAGTTTACTACAATCAGTCTCAATGTGACTTTCAGTCCATCGAAGTTGGTGTTTCTTTTTTCCAAATACGAGTTTTCGAGCTTTTTTCGTAGTTGTTTTTGCAGTTCTTCTTGAAGCATGCGCTATGTGCGCATTATTTTGAGCTTTGGCAATATTTCCATCCGATTTTATTTTTTCTCTTTTAGTTCTCGAATGGTTTTTCAGAATGAGTCTGCCAATCTTCTGTCCGATCCTCTGATTACTAGTATATCTTAAGAAGTTCGAAATAGCATTTAGATTGATATGTGGTTGGTGTGTAATTTTAACCATACCCTTGCCATCATTTTTACTGGTGACAATTAGACCTTTTTTGAAACACACTTAAGATTTCCTCTAAGTATTCAAAAAAGGTGAAAACAATTTTTCAAAAAAAGGATGTTTTTCTTAACAAACATTGAAAAAAAAAATGAAGCACCCATTTTTAAAGTTTACAATATCGCCCAAACTATTACTTTAGAACATGTCCTACTTTTTTCATGTACAAAAAGTAATTAAGTACTGCCTTTTAAATTTTTATTAGTGGTAAATAAAAGTTACTCATTTAAAATAAAAGAAATACTAGCTAAATAACGTAAAAATAAAATTTAGATCAATAGGATGAAAATATAATTTACAAAATACAACTGTTTTTTATTTTTGTCTTTGACGTCGTGTAATTTCAGAAGTTACATATTAGATTAACAGTAAAATATAACTTATTTCCACATCTGATTTCAGAAAAGTAGATTGAACATCAACATTCATGAACATTTTCTGTTGCCATCAACCTTTGATTTAAGAGCTAAAAAACTTGTTATTGTCTTTGGAAACGATGATGAGACCGATATGAAAAGATATCAAGTGGAAAAGGAGATTTAGAAATATCAAAATTCTGACTTTATTTATTTTCTCGTTTATGAACTATAGAGAATGTATTACAATCGGCAAAAAATTCGTTTTCCTGGTATAGGGGTCGCGTGTCTTCCCCGTGATCTGGGCATTCCGACTTTGAATCCCGGTTCAGGCATAGTTGTTCTTCGGTGTTCTATCTGTGAGTTGTATGAATGAGTCCCCCTGTAAAAAAGGGTCGTGCAAGCGAATTTGAAGCATGAAGTTGTCAAGGCGTACTCTTGGCCCTAGTTGGAGATACTGAACAAACAAGAGAAGCTCACTTTGGCTTAAATCGCTGACAGCTTTCTGTCATCGGGCTTGCAAAGTGTCATAAGTAACAAAAACAACAATTCGAAGTTTTAACGAAACTCCACATCTCACACTTCCCATAATTCGAAAAACATCTTTTTGGCATTATGTCCTTCTGGAACAATAATTCAAACAACACAATAATTCAAAAGAAAAAAAGGCTAGATAGATAAAATTTGATACACGGGTTTAGCACCTAAATTATATCAAAAGTATATTAGAAAATTTTAAACTTAATCCCTCAAAGTAGTGACCAACTGTCCGTTTTTAACAACCATGAAAACTCGATATCTTAAAAACGCGTTAACTTAAATATGTTAAATTTAGTGAGTGATTTTGAGAATATAAGTTCTGTGCCATACTTTAATTTTAATTTATCAGAAAGAAATTCATAGTCGCATGATAAATTTAGTTAAAATGCTTCATGAACACCAAAGATCTATATTTTCTAACTATTGTTCGCCAATATCATATGGCTTCACCTAAGGTTTGCAATTATATGCAGGGGAAGGGGGAACTGTCGAGGAAACCATTCCTGCTGGTTACATAATGAAATAACTATTCCTTTAAACCTCATGATAGGATCAAATCACTATTAGAAGGAGCCAGTTTAATATATTTTTAAAGTAAGTTGAACTAACCTCAGGAATGGGTTTAATTTAATTATTTTAATATCCCATTTTGAAGCAACACTAGGGCTATTTTGGGATGAACCTCGTAATTCTGAACCGTGGTCAGACGACGAGGACGACATCTGAACTGGCACCCCCTCACCAAACTTCCACATCACACCAGCTGGAGGACATTTGGTCTTGACGGATTTAACGTGCACCAGACTCGCTTACACGGCAGTTCTTCGGTGGGATCAGGTATCGAATCTGCAACTCTCCAATTCAGAAGCCGAGACCTTACCACCAGGTAAATAAAACAAGAAATAAAACCAAAGTAAATAAATAAATAAAGCATTACTTACTCAATTTTTTTTTGTTTTGTTTTATCGTGATAATTTAAGAGCAGAAACGGCGGCAGAAGTTTGCAGACGCGGGGGGAGCAGAAAAATTCAACAAGGGAGAGGAAAACACATTTTCTCTGATTTGGCTTCAAAATAATTCGTAGTAATAATTCCTTTAATTAAATTTAAAAAACTAAAATATTACTTAGCTTCTTTATTATCATTATTACTGATGTCCCTTTTCTTACATTGTTAAAAAGTATACAATTATTTATAAAAAAATGTTCGGTTTTATTTTTTACTGACCATCAAAAGATCGTCAACATTTGAGTCTATTTTTTTTATGAGATTTTCGAGATTTACTCGTACAAGTTTTGTAAATGATATAGCTATTTTCATTCTAGATGTCAATATATACATAGATAGTTACACAGGTCTGCCAGAATTATGTGTCATATTGATTGAACAAATGCATACTCTCATTATGGAAGCTGTTTTAAATAATTAATGTAGAAATTGTATTCAAAAAATTTTATTTAAGAATTTTTTTAGAAATTCAGGATGATAAAAAATATTTATTCGATTTTTTAGCTAAAAACTGACTTTTTAGCTTAGTTCCCTACCTAAAATGATTTAATAATTACAACAACAAGCAGGAATTGAGGTAAATTTCGAAACGAAGGCGAATAAACGAGGATGCACAACAAAAATGCTCTATAGTTCGGACACGAACAATATAATACACGGAAAAATGTAATAATGCTGTTTCTTAAGAAAGTTGGAGAAAATGTTTTTTAAAAATATGCTCTAACTTACTATTTTATGTAGATAAAAAAATGTGTTTGTGAAAAATGGATCATTTAAATATTAGGTTGCCAGCGTCCTGACTTAGGGGTAATGTCTTCCCCGTGATCTAGGCCTCCCGGGTTCGAGTATGATTGTTTTTCCCTTGTGTTCAATCTGTGAGATTTGTGAATGATCCCCCCCCCTCGTAAAAAGGAGATGTGCAAGTGAATGTGTGTGTCATCTTCATTTGAGTTAGAAGTCAGACTTCTGCCTTCAGTTGCTCAGGGGTCTTTACCCTCAGAAGCCACTGCATCCACTTTCTGTGTTAACATGGCCACGACATCATCAACATCAAACACAAGGTTTCCCATGTAATTATACCTCAGACTTGGGAAAAAAAAGCAATGGCTTTTATCAACAAAAAAATTAGATTTAGAATATGAATCTCCCCTATCTTCATTTTTGGGCACATGTCCTAGTGTTAAAGTACCTTTTTCACTCGAATCTATTGCATACTAATATTCCTCCCAAAAAATGAGTTATCTTCTTAGTTGTATGCACTGGTTTTTAATAACTTTATATACAATGACGAGTCTGAATTTTGCATCGAATTTCTTAATTTTTGATCGGTAATTATTAAATAATTTAAAATGTAAAAATCACAATAAGACGCCTCATTACCTCAAATACATTTATATTATTCAAGGGATTGAAATAATAATTAACACAAATAAGATGTGCTATTTAATTAGGAAAAGTAAATTCATATATTAAAGAGTTGTCATTATGTTACATGTGAATATTCTGTGAATAACTATTTTAATTATCATTTTCCCTATACATATTTATCTAAAGTCAATGAAAAAACTTAGAAGTAACTGAAATTAAATAGATTTAACCATGAAGAGTAATTGAAAGAAAAAAATTTAAATGAATGAAAATTATAATACTGAATGCAAAAGAATTTAGATTGTAACCTATTTAACAAATTTAGTGCACACTTGGATGAGGTCTTAGGTCTTTTAATGTATCCAAAAAACTACTATACCATATTTATTTATTTATTGTAGTTATTTGCAGTTGGTAATATTTCTTTAGAAAAATAATTGTTAGCTCCAACTTTTAGAGCAAAGATTTACTCAACTGCAACAACACAACATCATTTTCTTGTTTTAATATCATGTATATGAAATAAAAAATGCATTTAACCAAATAGAAAAACTGACAAAGATTTGGAAACCATATTTAATTAAAAGGAGAATCATCAAATATAAACAGCCGTTGGAGTGTGGGGGTTGGGGGACGGGAGATTTACCACTTGAAAACATTTGAAATAAATAACAGAAATGAATTGTTCTAAAAGCATGGGCACTGCTCTAAGAAATTTTTAATAAGAGTTCTTCCAATAAGACTATCCGAATGTGTGTGCTTTTTCAGTCTAGAAATGATCAAAAACTATTTTTGAACAACATCTCAAATAAGGTTGTCCAACGTCTTTAGATTAGAAATTGGATATGAACTAAGAAAAAGTTTCTGAATTTAATTAGAAAATTCTTTGAATAAAAAGTTTGTTGAGATAAAATTCGTCCGAACAGTTTTTTTATTGAAGTATTTTAAATGAAAAGTTGAAGCACTTGTAAAAGTTACTCAGTTACTCTGTTTTATTGTTTTTTGAACGTTTGCTAAAAAGTTTTTTTAAAGACAATGGGGTTTTTTTGAGGTGGGGCTGGGAATACTTTTATTAAGATCTCATTGAAGGCACTTTTTTACTGTTGCAGTTCAAATACTGATGTGTATTGAAAAAAAAAATTTTTTTTCTACGCACATCAGTTTTACATATAGAAATTTTGAAATTTCTTTTTGGCATCCTTATTTTTATTCACACTAAAAATCCAAAAGAAGAAAAATAACATGTTCAAAATTTCAATTTCTTTTCTATTACTTAACTCAGAAAAAGGGAATATGTATTTCCAATTCCACGTAGACTATTTTTGAAAGTGTTTCTTAAGAATATCTGAATTATTAATTTCTAAAAACAGAAAAAAAGCACACATGTAAAAAAAACCCGTTCTTCATTCTTTTCTTAATGCAGTGAAAAAAAAAAAAAAGCAAACTGATGGATGATAAAAAAAAAATGCTCGCAGAAGCAGAATAGTTAAACAAATTAGAGTACACGGCGCCATCTGTGGGCATCCAAAATTGATTCTCATTCTTTGCAAATGGTAGTAGCCACTACATCGGATGTTACTATGACAACTGATTATCACGACGCACACAACGAGCAATAATCCCAACTTGGAGGGGAGGGGAATCTAGGGACGATAAGCCTTTTTTCAGATCGTTGAACGAAATGGAAAAAAAAGGTGATCACAAAATACCAGTTAGGATCATTATATTTTTCGAATGTCACCAGACTCGTTATTAATAATCGATTCTTTAAATTATAATAAAAATATGTACACAATGAATCGAGAATACACAGTCATCTTGTGAGAATGAACAAATTTTATAATTCTGTTTTCCCTATTGGTACCACCCTAACAGACAAGTCACTTTTTGCGCCAATAATTAATTTTTTTTAATCGCTAAAGGGATATTTAATAACTTATGAAATTTTCCTTCAATTCCAGTTGTTAAACTTTCATATTTACTCAGAGAATCGAATAAAAAAGACTGGAAATAATTCAAAAGGATTTTTTTTTTATCGTAGTGCATTTAAAAGCAGAAAGATGCGTTATAACAACATTTTTTCCTTAAATATATCCCCTTTAAGCAATAATGAAAATAAAACTACGCGTAGCATATCAGAAATCAGAAATTATTAAAAATGTTGCAGGATATCATGTAATCAAAAACAGCAAAACATTTGAATTTAAAAATATATGTTCAGTTTCTATTTTTTTTTTTTCAGGGCATGAAAAATTAATATAAGTAAATAATTATTACTGGAATGTTCAATGCAATCCTTGCAAGAGTTGAAAACAATAGAAAAGGAATGTTTTTCAAATATATTTAATTCTAATATTTATTAAAATGCCTAATTAATTCTCAAATTCTGGTAAAGGCATTTTAAATTTTAAACTACAATTTCTTATAAGCAATTTATAATGTTAATATATGGTAAAAAAATGTTCTTGTAAATAAATACTTTCTTTTCACATTTATAATGTCTTTCCCACATCTAATACATATTTAAGTAATATTTCAGTTCATAACATAAACTAGGTCGAAAACAAAACTTTTGTTACTCACACAATTATAACGAAGGCTGAACTTCATAAAAAAACAATCGAATATAATTTTAAGCTTCATTATTAAATTGAAATTGATTATTAAAAACTTATTCTACACCAGGGCAGTAAATCATTAAATATTTAAAAAATTCAATCAAAAACAAAAATATAAGTAATACAAACATATATACATATTTTCGCTGTATTGATTTTTTTCAAGGTCACAATAAATTTCTACACCAAACCAATGTGGAGAAATTTGATGAATTTGTATCTACCGAGATTTTAATATTTTTTATTTCAAAGAAAAGCCGCTCACAGGGACAAATGAATCTGTTCTTGGCAAGTTCATAATAAACGGATTCGTTTTAAAAAGAGATATTTTACATTATTTTGATGACTCACTACGGTTTTATTAACCCAAGGTTACCATGAGTTTGCACATACCTATTTTTATTAAAGGGATCAAAATGGCCCCTTTGAGTATTTAATTAGAAAAAATATATAAATTTACCTATTATCAAATTCTTAAATTGAAAAAAAAAACTTTTATATTGTCAATATATTTGTTGAGGTGTGGTGTGATGAAAAGGTAATTTCTCTGTGTTTATTTACTAAAAAAAGTGTTTGTTTTCTAATCAATGTCTTCAAGGTCATCTATTCTTCTACCAAAACATTGACTCACACGTCTTCTTACTAACAACCTGTAATAGCTTCTATCTGAATGACTTCCGGCTTCGGCTTCTTGCTTTTTATATACACATATTTTACTAACACATTTTTATATTTATAATTTATCTATATGTGTCCCTATCAGACCGTTACATATTTAAAAATAAATATATGTATTCTCAACTATATTTATTCGAATGGTCAAAATGACCCCTTCGGTATAAGTAGATATACTATATACATTCCTCCGAAACTACAAAAAATAAAGATAATATTTGTGATTATACGTCTTATAAATGTAAGTAAAATTAATTAAAATATTCTCATAAAATACTGCAATGATTTTCTTGAAGAAAATTAACGAAATTTTTTTCTGAGAGGGGTCAACTTGATCTCTTGGAAAGCCTAGTATTAATTAATTTTAAATATATATATATTTCTATTTCAGAAGGAGTATTACTAGAAAAGAAGTTTTAAAAATTAGCTTTATTAATCAGTTCTGAGAAAATAAAAACAGTAGAAAATAAGATTCTTCATTCTTGAAGTGCCTAAATTTCAATACTCGAGAACAGTGATTGAATTAGTTTATGATTACTAAATTCAACAGGAAAACTTTTCTCAATGGAAGTTTAGTTTAATTGTATTAACACAATATTTTAAAGCAACACTAAGGCTATTTTGGGATAAACCTTGTAATTTTGAACCACGTTAAGATGGCGAGGACGAAACCTGATCTGATACACCCTCTCCAAACTTCCACACCACACCAGCTGTAGGACGTTTGCCCTTGACGGATTTATTTTGCATCAAACACGCTAACACGACGATTCTTTGGAGGATTTGGGTCTCAAACCTGAAACCTTTTAATTCCGAAACCGAAACCTTAGCACCAGGCCACCACATAATGGAAAAATCAGGTAAATAAGTTTGGGAGGAAAAGAAAATTATATTAATCTCTTGTTTCTGATTCGAGAAGTGTAAATAAACTTTATGTAGTTCTGTCATGGAAGTTTGGAGAAGACTTCCGACCGCATCTTTAACCAGCAGAAAATTTAATAACAACAAAGAATGAATTATTGTTATTAGAGCTTAATGAAATAAATTTTGTTTCTTACTTTCCGCAGTATATATATTTTTAAAATCTTGTTTCAAGATTGATTTGTTCGTTTTGCTAAAAGGAATTGATATTTTGGCTGAAACAACTTGAACATTTTGATCATCGTCTAATTTTCCACCAATGTTATTCACTCCCATCTTTTCTTTTCGATTGATTTGCAATTATTTTAATGATAGCAAATTAGTAAGGCATCAACTGAAATGCCCCCGATTTTTACTTACGGCTGTTGTACTTAAGGTTATATTTAAAAAGATGAAATAAGTTATAAAATACTGGGATAATGTTAACAAATTTTCAATTATAATTGATCATTTTCTAATCCGTTTCATCATGCTGAATTATTTAGAAACACCGAGTACCTACTTAACCACTTGTTTATTTTCTTTACTATCTAATAAGATGTCATCTTCTATTTTGGGAATATTATCTTATTTTTTTCAAACGGAAATCCATTGCACACTTGACTTATCTATGTATTCAAAGTAATTTTAATACCGAATTATAATCAGTGTGAATGGTTTATTTTTTGTTACAACTATCAAAATTCGATAAATCGATGCATGTATGGCATTCGGGCACAACATTTAAGCGGTTGAATAATATAGTTACAGTTAATAAATACATAGTATTTTCGCAAGGTTACTAAAAAAAAAACTAGCACGGTGTTTATTTAAAAATGTGAAACTAAATTACCAGTTTATTTAAAGAAGAGTATCATGTAATGCTGAAGAAAACCAAAAATACTGAATATCAAATTTTAATTATTCAGTAGAGAACGAAGTTAGTGAACTCTCTTTGAGAAAGGGCGCTTTCTTAGTAACGCACGAAAAGAAATCATGCCAGAGGGTAAGATAATTATTGATTGGAAATCAATGCTTCAAAAGGCGGGTCTGTTTTGGCGACACACTGCGCAGGCGCAACACTTTGGTTGCGTAATTCTTCATCCACACGTTGGGAATATAAAATTAGATAGCATATTTCATACTGAAACGTTTTTCTTTGAAATCAAAATGATGGTAAAGAGGCTATGGATGGGGGGGGGTAGTTTCTTATCCAAATGGAGATCAAACATTTAAATCGCACTCTTCTGTCAAAATATGTCCTGGTGCAACAATATGTCCTAGATTTTAAATTCTACTGAATAAATTTCTTATTGTTTATAATTAATGAATGTTCACGTTACTTTTCATATGGAAATATTTCGCAAAATGATGTAATTGCTCTTTTCAAGCAGATTGTCTTCTTCAAGCCTTCACCGAATATACAAATAATCGTCCAAGACTACTCGATATATCACGATTTTGTAGTTTATTTATTGCAAAAATAAATTATAAATAAGCTCTCTTAACATACTAATTTCTCATGCCCTGTTATCACAAAAGAAAGAAAAAGGGAGCTGGGAGGGGGGGATAATTCGGAAAATCGAATTATCGGAAATAATTCGGAAGAATCTTGTTGAAGAGGATGTTTGTTTCTGACTCTCCTTTCAAATATTAATTGGAGAGACCTCTTGGTTTTATGCTGAGGGGGTTGACAAAGGTAACATTGTAAATTTTGTCAATTGACAAGGATTGTAAATTTTTATGTATTCTCATTTTTTGTCTGTCCTCATTTATTAAACCACTAATTTATCGAAATCCGTTGTTCGAAATTAAATTACTAATATTATAGTTTTATTGTAAAAAAATCTTTATAAATATTATAATACACATAATAATTTTATAGTGTCTTTAAATTAATTAATTTCTTGGCATTTAGTTAAAATCTAAATGTGTATAAGTGAATAATTATGCATCGAATTATCTTTCCGGCTGCAAAGGTTTAAATCAATATGGTAGAGACAAAAAATAATTATATCTTTTGAAACATAATAATTAATAATTTATTTTGGCACAATATTGTCACGAAGACGAATCGATACGCAAACAAAATAATTAAAACATATTTGTACTATATATAATAATGGCTAAAATAAAAAAACCAATAATTTAAATTTATTTGTCTAAAAAACAGTTTCATTAAGTCCCATTCTCAGAAAAAAAACGATTTCTGCGATATTTTATTTTTCAGATAATAATTCTGCTATAAATGTAGATAAATTATGTAAAACCTGAGATAATATTTTTAATACAGATTCAAACTAGTATTTACAATAATGAATTATGTATAGATGAAATACACACTAAATATAAATACATACAGATTAAAAATATAACTACATATCTTTACTTCAGTAGTTGCTACGGTGAAGATTGTTTTAATTAAAAAATACAAATATGGTTTCTGCACATTTTGAAAATTTTAAATACATTTTTTCATATTTTCATTCATTTAATCGCTGAAATTTTGCACTGCGTTTATTTTTTTGGGGAAAAAAGAAATTACATCGCAATTTAATTCCTTAGGGTAGATTCTTGTTAAAAGTTGGAAGATTTAAAAAAAACCTCAATATGTCGATACATATTCATATAAAGCTCCAAGAATTTATACAACATCTGGAGCGTAATGTAATATTAGAATCTGTAAGCATTTATTTTAAATTAAAAAATGGTAACGAAATTAAATATAAATACCTTGCAATTCAAATAAAATTCCAATTTAAATATTAAAAACAAATCTTATAAACAAACGATTTTTTCATAATTTTTGTTTTATTATCATTATTATTATACCCATGAATTATCATTATTACTATATTCATTAATCATCATCGCTACAAAAATCATTATTACTGTACTCATTAATTATCATCACTACAAAAACCATTATTATTGTACTCTTTAGTTATCGTCACTACAAAAATCATTATTACTATGTAATTATCATCACTACAAAAATCCTTATTTCTATACTCATTAATTATCAGTATTTATTGTAGTTATTTTCTTTTACAAAGATTAAAATGATTGGTCGAAGAATCATATGAGACTGAAAACAACCGATTATTCAGAAACAAAGTTTCAAGAAAAAAGCGACTCACCATGGTGAAAAGGAGCTTGATCCGGAAAATAATAATAGTTGGGATCCATTTCTTAGAATTATAAGGAAACCGAAAAATAAATTGAAAACTTTTAACCGCTAACCTATGGGAAAGAATCAGATTTGAAACATTTTTAAAAGTGATGAATGAGAGAGACAAAATGATTTCCACCAGTTCCTAAATGGAATAAAGCTACAGCTTCGCTTATTTTCTTCCCAGTGGCCTTGGAACGAACCAACTGGCAAAAGCAGATGATGCTTAAGTAAATAACATTTGGAGTATATTGAAGTGAAATAATCGAGAAAAAGGTCATATTGGCCATTCAACTTATAGGTTAATCTACGTCATAAAAATGGCTGACGTAAATGTCAGAATGTGTTATATCTGAAAGAATAGAAATGCTTAGTAAAGTTTGCTTTTTTATTCATTGTCTAACTTAGCTTTAAAAATTCTATCAAAAAAATCCTTTGCATTAAGTAACTATTTTTATCTCATTTTTTATTCACTTTTGAGCAGTTTTATTAATAACAGTCCATCTTAGATTCTATGTGGGTTGTCAGATTATTTGTAAAATCAACAATAAAAAATATATATTTATTTGAAAGAATTTTGTTTCTTTCTAACAAATTGCTTGTATAATAACTATAACACTGCTTGTGGCCAACTTAAATTATCTATTCAAAATTGGGATTCATATTTGATTATTGAAATTAAATTAATTATAAAATTAAAATAATTTAATTAATTATTAGATCTTATAATTAAATTAATTTCGATAATTATTTAAAATCGGAGAAAACAAAGAGAGCAGTACATTAAATTTAAACAGATTGAACACGAATTTTTGATTCATCGTTTAAGGGAATAAATTAATGCCTTCATTTTGAATTTTAAAAAGAAAAGCACTCATCAAGTTACCTGATATACTGTCGTACTCATGCAGCTAATATTTTTTTTCATCAGCTTATAGCATAATTGTATAATATTTTCTTAAATATTTGTTAGTATCATACAGCAGCCAAAAGTAAAATCTCTCAAACAGTAATTTGGGTATTTGTTATTTATTGCAAAATGCTAACATATACTTTGTTGGTAATGTCAGTGAGCAATGAATTGTCAGTCGCCGATAGTTGAAGATTATCGAATTTCGAAAGAATGTTTCCAAAAACATATTAGGAGCTTGCATGATTTTAATCAACAACATCTTTAGGTAAGCATGCGAAGTATTTAAGTAAACAAAAATGAGTTTGGATTTCACCAATTTACTACTACTTTATTGTTATCATTTTGACAGTCTTATATTTAGTATTATTACCTCAATCATGGAATGATCAACTCCAAATTGCATTTTAAGCATTCGTTGCTTTTTTTGGTTTAATTTGAAGAAATCTGCTGCCAAAGTCCATCAGATACTTTTAGAAACTTATGGTGATGATACTCCGTCATATCCCAGTTGTCGGTTTTGGTTTCAATGATTTAAGAGTGGTGATTTCGATGTCAATAACAAAGAACTACCTGGAGGACCAAAACAATTAGAAGACAATCAATTGTAAGAATTATGGGACGAAAATGTGAAAAAGTTGTAGAAAATGATGGAAAACATTTTAATTGATATATATTGTACCAATTTTCTCAATAAATGCCTTTTAAAAGTGAAAAAAAAAAATGACCAAATACATGCAAGCACCTATTAGAATGATCCCTTCCAAATAGTTATTCAAAAGTAAATTTTTCCGACCTCGTATTTGTTTCGTTGGAATTAGTTTAATTTGATTTTACAAATTTTTAACCTACTTTATTGTTCTATTTTCAAGTCGCAAAAAAAGAATTTAAAGTCTGTCAGTTGAATATAAGAAATAGGAACCACTAGTATGAGAAATTTCCGCATTAATCTAAACTTTTGGTTGATTAAATAAGAAAAAAGAATATTTGCTTCCATCAACGCCAGATCCTTATGGGATAAAGATGTGAAACTCAAGAATTCCGATTTATTCTTAATTAAAGCTTTATTTTCAAAATTTCCATTTCTATGGCCGTAGTTAAATTGATCAGATAATATAGGATTTCGAAATTTTTTCTCTTCAAAAAAATGGTCAAAAGGACAAAAAAAAAAAGGTGTGGGGAGGGCATCATATCTGATAAAACAAAATAACCGCCCTAATTATAACTTAACAGTTAATTTCTAAGCCTGCATTTCTAAAACTACGATATATGTATTCTTAATGATACATCACATTATTTTGGACTGACACAAAAGATTTAAATAAACCTTCAAATAGTTGCAAAATCGCATCACCTTTAAAGTGAATATAGGGCTAAAATTAAAATGTACAGAAGATTTGATTCTTAGTAAAAGTACTGGCACTGCAGTTATTTCGTTATAAAGTTTTATTTCCATTAAAAATACAGATGAATGTGTGTGTGTCCCCCCGTGTATTAGTGCTATGAAGGCTTATACCGTTTGTCTAGATCATATAGATATTGGGGGGAGAGGTAGGAATACGCTTTTCCGAATGATTCCGAATTAAAATTTTAATTAACCCTTTTGACGTCATCTCCTGTCTACGAATATTTATGTTTTTCACCGTAGTAGAGCAAACAAAAATAAAACTCAAACAAGTAAACAGTTACAAAGCGTTTTAAACATTGAAAGGTTTTAAAATGTAGAAGAAAGGAAGTACGTTACAGCTGCTCCGCAGAAGTTACACTTGAACGCACTAGACGCGTTGCGGACGACGAATTTTAATGAAAATTAAGTGAAATTTTGACGTTCTTCAGTAATAATTTTTGAAACTTCTATAGCACAAAAATTATTTTCACGTCATCTTAAAATTGAAAAAAGTATTTTCAACGAAACCGATAATTTTAAAGCAAAACTTTTCTTTCTTAACGCATCTTTTGAACAATATATATATCATTTTTGAAGTGAAGATCAAACAGTTTTCATTGTTGCTAATAATATTTCATTCTGGTTTATTTTTCCCTTGTTTATGATCAAGGAAAAGGGACTCAGTTTATATTTGGGTAAATTTCAGTATGAGGTATGCTTTAATAAAATTTTTGAAATTTTGTTGGTCTTACAATTAAGATTTTATTTCAGAATCAAACAATGATGAAAAGTTTTTAAAATGCACTTGTTTTTAAGCAATGCTGCTCTTTCCTCTGATGCAACTGAATGCATAAAGATTTAGGCAAAGAAATTCAGAGTACAATTAACATAGCAATGTAAAGCTTCTAAAATAATACTAGTTATATGTTTATCAAAATTTCATTTGAGAAAACATGAATTGCATTTCACTTGCTTAAGACTTATATATACAAGAAACAGAAATAATAATTCTGATTTACACATCTTTTGGCAGAGTTGTACTAATAGTTACAATAACAAAGTTACAAAAACCATACCCGAAACGCATATTTGAAGTGAAATTATTTTGAAACTTAAAGGAGCGCAGAATAACACGCATAATATAACTTGCCGTCACCCTTGATTTTGATGAAACAATAGCTAGTTAAAAATATAACTGACTATAAAATATTTCACTTTTTGATAATAAATATTTTATTTAGTGTGCATGATTTTAAAATGGAAAATACATATGAAAAAAATTTTTTTGGCGAAAAGACCATATTCACTCCACTTTTGACATTCCCTTTTCTTTTGTTCTCCTGCTGGTGTAGCGCGAAAGTTTAGAGATGAGACGCCAGTCTAGGTGCTTTCCTCGTCATCTGACCGCAGCTCAAAATTGCGAAATCAAAAATGAGCAAGAGTGTTGATTTAAAACGGTACATTAATATGATTAAACTAAACTAATGGAATTTCATTTTTTTAGAGCTTTAATTTTCAAAAAAAAATCAAAATTTTAATCCTTTGTGCTGTTTAAGTTTTGAATTTCATTTTTAAAGATTTAAAGCGGGGAAATATAGATGACATTCTAACGAGCGGATTTCTTCATACGCGTTGGATGTTATAGCCTCGTGGCTTGAGATCTGGGAAGAGTAGGCTCAAAATCTATATCATAAGCATAGTGAGTTCTAATCTATATCTGAACAGGTAGCATTTTATTTATTATTATTATTACTGCTTTGCAAACTTGTTTAGCAATTTTTTTTCTTTACCCTAAAAGAGAGAGAGAGAGAAGAGAAAAAAATACAAAGAAACTCGATGAAAATGAAGAAAATTAAACGAAATCTAATGGGAAATAACCAAAAATAATTAAAGAAAAAGAACCAAAAATAAATCAATAAATGATTTCAAAAACAGTGATATTCGGGAAATTTCTAAAATATAAAAATTATAAAATATTGGGGGGAAACCCTTGAAGAATCAAAACCATTTGTTCTAAATAAATTGCAGCATGGTTATATGATTTGAATATTATTATTAACCGAAGGAGTCATGGTACATCGACACGATGATCTAAATGCTTTTTTGGAACAAATGAGCAACTGTGTTTTTAATTATTCATTTTATTTACAAGGATAATGCACTCGAACTCATTATAATTAAAATTAACTTTCTGTTGTATTTCAGAATATTTTTCTGAAGATTTATTTATTTCAAATTTGTTTTCAGATCCGTGAGATCCTTTTTTTCTTTTCAGGTTAACTAATTCACAATTCAACAATTTTCAACTACCGTAAAATAAAAAATAAAGTGTACCCCCTTTCACAGGAAATGTCAATAGCAATTCCTGCACCGTCAAAAGGATGTGACACTAACCTCATTCCTGACCTTAGGCCGAAAGGATGACATTGTTTCGTAAAGATTTTTCGTTTCTGTTTGCCCACATTTTTATTAAAGCATTTTATTCTCAAGGGATTTTATTTTCGCTGAATTTTTGTGGATGTGAACTTCTAGAAACATCTTAAAATAAAAAATTTAAAAAAATGCATTTTTTTAGAATAAAAAATATAATTTTTCTTAGAATTCAAAAACATTCATTAATTTTCATTTTTGAACGATTTAGACAGAGTTCATTACACAGTTTCTGTTAATAGTTATTACGTTAATTGTAAATTTTTTTAAAAAAGTAACTGTAATTCATGACAGAAATAACAAGTAAGAATCAAAAAATAAATGATAATTTAAATATTTAAAAAAATATTTATGAATTTTATTTTCAAAAATTTTTTTAATAAATAAGGAATATATAATTATTTGAATTCTCTTTGTTGGAGGATTTATTTCTAACACAGAAAAATCACTTAAAAATACACTTCATGTAATAACTCTCTCTCTGTCTTTCTGTCAAGAGTATTTAGATTTTTAAAAAACCCATCTACAAGCATTTACGTTTAAACGATGAAACATTAATTGTAACATTTTCAATGATGAAACATCGGTATGCAAAATTTTTAGAATGAAAATTTCCTTAAATGTAGATATATATTATAATCAAAGAATGTTCAGTATAAAAAGTTTGTGTTAGGTATGATTTGTCTCTATATTTACAATATTCGAATCACAAATTGTTTTGAGAAAATTTAGAACTGTCACAGTCTTATAATTTAACACTAACGGCTCATTCCTCGAGAAACAACAAACCTTGAGATATTTTTGTGTTGAAATACTTTTTATTTTTGTTTATGTCAAATATTTTGAAAGCTTACTGAATGTGTTAGAAAAACCGAATTTTAAAAAGGAAGATAAAATATTTTTCAAGAATTACATATATATTCCAATCTTTCTGTAGCAAAAAGTAATGTTTCTTTTAGAACGCAAAACGTTAAAAAAATATGTAAATCTTACTTCTCAATGTATTTGCTGTGTAAGTAAAAATGTACGCACTTCGCGAATAAAATCTTGACGGTAATATTCAAAAGCATTGTCAGTTAATCAAGCTAAGGGAACTCGAGGGATTTCTTCTTTCCACACAGAAATACATTTACTAAAGGTAAATGTGTACCCAGGGGACATATTTTACAGAGTCTTCAATTTGATGATGCCCCTCATCTGTGAAAGGGGGGGGGGGGCTAAAATAGGTTAATCTTCTTAAATTTATGCTGGAGGCGAATGCAGTTGTTTTTATATTAAATCAATTTGACAAATATCCCGAATGGGAATTTCAATCAACTCCAATTAGACAAATGCTTCTAATATTTACCAAATGTTCAAGACCAATTAAAAATGTTCAAGAGAAAAGAATAAAGAAGATTTTTTTATTTCTTTTTCAGTGGAAGTAGTTACGAATCTATGAAAAATTCGGCAACTTTAATGAATGAAAATAAACCTGCTTTGAAAGAAGTAAGCACAAATTTTATTATTTTATAGAGTTTTATTGTATTAATTAATTTTTTATAAAAACGCATTTTTTTTAAACTATAAAAATAATTCTGCACTTTGACGAAAAGAAAGGGAAAGAAGCTTGCTTAAACGAAAAACAGAAACATTCATAATTCATGTTCATAAGGAAACATGAGATAATCTGATTTCTGAAATTACTGAAAGGAGAACTATTTTTAATACAATTTTAAGGGACTTTCAACTTTTTTGTTTGATGGCAATCTAAAAGAAAAAACTTTTGAAATTTGTATGACAAAACAATAAAATCAAAACACATAATCTCATTGATGGATATGGCATTTCATTAAATATACAAAAAAAATGAAAACTCCCACTAATATGTATTAATTGATTGTATATGATCTACAATCAACATTTCCCAACGAGAAAAAAAATTTAAAAATTTCTTCACTATGCCAATCTGAAAAACTACCGGAGAGACAACTTTATCCGTTTTAAAAAGTGTAAAGAACTATTTTCGAAATACCGTGAGCAAACCGCATTTAAATTAATTTTTCACTATTATTCATTGAAAATATAAAGAAATCATATTTCAGGAATTAATTTGAATATGAGAAAATTATAGATAAATTCTCCAAAACAAAGAAGGTGATATTTTAATTTATTTATGTTTTTCCAAATCTTTTCTGTGTCAATAGAAATTTTATTTCCACTCTTTGGGTTGCTGTTTCATCTATTACCATTTACAATTTTAACATTATTTAAAAATATTTAAGTAGTATTTAAAATTTTTTTGGTGTCTGTTTACCATTTATAATTTTAATACCAATTAAAATTTTTTTTATCCTTCCCCACAAAAATATATATCTACTTTCTGTATCAGAAAACATGTGAATAAACTGAATTTAGGATATCAGTGTATTTTGTGATAAATTATTTTTTTAAAGTTATCTTGAAATTCAATGCTTTTTTTTTTACAATTTATATTATAATTTTTTAAGAACAATATTTTCTGGATTGAAAAAATAGGGGGGTGGGTGGAAATTCTTTTAATAATCTGTTTTATAGAGTTTCAACTAAACAACATTTTTTAAGAAGTATTTTAAAATTTATCTTAAATTTTATTTTTAAAAAATCTTAGAAGAGACAATTCTTTTTATTACCTTCATTGTTTAAAAAGAAAGACCAATTCATTCCTTGGGTCAAAGGATGTTAATAACGTTTATACCAATTTAAAGGAATATAAATAGTTATATTTTCTTCAAACAGTTATTGAATAAAACTTTTTTTATACTTCTATGTTATTTACAAAAAATGTTTTAAAAATAGATCAGTAATATTTTTTATCCATTTGATATATACATATAATGATATTTGCTGTAAAATAAGATCAAAGGTAAAATTAAAAGCCCAAATAAATTTAAATCGTATTACTTTCTTGTTACAAATACAGTTTACCTAGAGAAGGCCTCAAAATAATTTAGTGCTGTAACCTCACGTTGTCAAAATCCACCATTGGATATTTTATCTGTATTGAAATCAACGCAGAAATTTACTAACCGTACTTTTATCTCTGTTTTCAAATACCCAATGTAATGAAACTTATTATTTCAGCATCATAAGTTTTTTATAACAATTCAGCAACCTAAGTCAAAGGATGTTAATACCGGTTATACCAATTCGAAAGAATAGAAATAGAAATGTTTTTTTCAAAATAGTTATTTAAGAGAACTTTCATTTTGTCCTTCTATGTTATTAAAAAAATTGTTACATAAAAATGTCAGCAAATTTATCTTATCCAAATGATATATACATATAATTCAGACTTGCTGGAAAATAAACGCGAAGGTAACATTAAAACCTTGAATAAATTTAACTTACATTGCTTTCATGTTACAAATAGAATTTACCTAGAAGAGGCCTCAAAACAATTTAGAGTCGTAACCTTATGTTTTGAAAATCCGTCACAGGACATCCTACTTATTGAAATAAAAGCAGAAATTTATTAATCGCATTTTTATATCTGCCTTCAAATACCTAGTGTAATGAAACCCATTATTTCAGAGTCCTAGGTGGTTTCTCACTTGATGAACTTTTCAGAACCAACAGAATTGCTGTTTAAGTAGGAAAGAAATGGATTTTAGTAGTCAGTAAGGTTTTTTTTCAGCGAATGATTTAAAATCATTGTTATTTACTTATGTGTTTTATACGTAACTGTCTTCTATAATAGTTTCATACTTAAAATGCAATTTAAGTAACACTGAATTTCAGCTGTAGCATATATTTGTTATTAAAACCAAATTTGACAGTGGCTGAGTTTTTCACGATAATAATTTAATAATATTTCATTTTTTATACGAATTATAAATTTCATATTTATATTATACGTGATAGAATCAGAAATATTTATTGGAAAAAATGCAGGGTTCCTTTTTCCTGCAAAATTTGGAAAATCCAGGCAGGTGATATTTCTCGTTAAGCGATGATTTTAATTCAGCAACATTTCACTAAATTGACTAGAAAATATTTTAGAAGCACAAAAAAGTATTGAATAAAATAGTAAAAATTTTCTTTATGCAATAATTGACTGAATGAAGCGATTACCCATTTCGAAAAAAGAGCAACATAATGATTTATTCACTAAAAAATAATTATATGTCCCCAGTAAATTAAATATAAAAAATGAATTTTTCACAATATTATCTAATATTACATGTACAATATTTAAATATGTGTATAATATACCGCTTTTAAGAATTAAAAATCGTTTTTTGGTATATACAATTGTATATAAATTGACATTATATATACAGAGATTTTCAATAAATTCTTATTCATTATTTTACTTTACATGGAAATTTTAAAAAATTGCATCAATAAAATAGATATAATGAAATGATATTTTATAGTTATTGAATCTATGTATTTTCAAAACATTGATACATTGATACACAGATACATTGAAACATCGTTCTTTCTTGTATTAAAAGTATTCTGGAAATAAAATAAAACTTGTTAGTTACAAAAGGATGTGTTTGATATATATCAAAAAGTACTTATTCATATATATAATTTTTGCCCCCAAGAAGTAATTCAAAATGTGTTCGACTCAAAAATGAACTCAAATTTGCAGTTGGCATGTCAAATTAAATGCACAAAAGCTATTCAAATGTCTTAAATTATTTAAGAAACGATTCATGCATTTTCTCATAAAAAATAATTCAAGCAAAAGAAAAATCCAGATTTAATATCTTTTTCTTATTTTTTGTAGAAACACATTCTTCTAATAACAAAACGTAAAGAAAAAAAAAAGAAAGAAAGAAAAGACTGCAGTGTTATATTTGGAAAGAGAAATAGAAAAACAATTTAAAAATTGGCTACCAGCAGAATCCCTCCTCCCCGCCTGTTTTGTGTCACATTTTTGACATGACGCAATGCACTAGAAAATAAAACTTCCGAAATTCAAGAGCTTTTACTCTCTATCTCAGTCTTTCACTCCCCCTTGGTATATGAAGAGCAACCTGCGTCCGGTTGGTTTGTTGAAAAAGTCATAAATCAGGTCGGACACTGTAGGTCAGTGAACTTAAAACTATGATGGGACTGCAATGAAGAGAAGGAGAACAGGTGTATACGAGAACATATGAATAAAAATGGGGGTCTTACTTCTCTCGTGTGTTGCCATCCTTTGCATCTGGACTCACGTGGGAGAATTATGTTGAAACTTATGGAATCGAATCCAAATTGTCAGAATCCTGTGCTCAACTGCTTATAATATTCAACGTGAGACTATTGAAGACAAGAGCTTAAGCGGATCTTCTTGATCGTTCGAGTGCTTCAAACCAAAGCGCCATCTTGTGTATAAAAGGAAAATTAAAATCAGTCTAAGATTGATTGATAATTTTAATTCTGCCTGAATTATGGAATTCGCATTAAATGTAAAGTAATAAACGCTCATTCAGCTTTGTAATGTAATTTCTACCAAAATATGGAAAAGTGATAAGAGAAATGTAGTTTGACGCCAGAGTAGTATTTTCTTTTTCGTAGATGCAACCTCAGAATAAGAATAAAAGATGAAGTGTTCATTTATTTCATATCTATTTTACTCAGCAGACGAAATCAATTGATACATTTAAAATAATTCGGTTTTTGTTGAGAACAGTTTATTGTTAATTCGATTGATTTTTGTTCTGGACTTATTCGAATGATATGCCTTTTCATATTTTTTTAATCTTTTAATAAAAATTTAGTTATAATTTTAATTCATATATTTTCGTTTATACATGTTATATTAATAAATTTTGTTTTGATATGATCTCACCACTAGAGAAAAGAAAAGAACAACTTCTTCCATTTCACTGCATTTTGAAATTAAAAACTATAAGGAAGGCATTTGTTAAAATTATAAAATTTTTTGATAAATGGAATTTATTATAGATTTGCATATATTACTGATAGTTAGAAATACGATATATACGATATATATATACGATATTTAATATACGATATATATATATCGTATACGATACATATATATATGATATATATATA
Organism: Argiope trifasciata; assembly: GCA_026543055.1. Lineage (NCBI taxonomy): Eukaryota > Metazoa > Arthropoda > Arachnida > Araneae > Araneidae > Argiope > Argiope trifasciata. Next base: position 1,575,027 of record JAPMOQ010021776.1, on the reverse strand, counting down.
TATATACGATATTTAATATATACGGTAATATTAAATAAGTAAAGAAAATTAATTTTTTTGCAAGTGTTTCCAGGTTAATGTTTTGTTTTGAAATAATGCAAACAGCTATTAGCGGAGGTTTTAGTTTGTTTAGTTTAGTTACATTAATGTTCCGTTTTAAAGCAACACGGTAATTTTGAACTGCGGTCAGATGGTGAGGATGACACCCGAGTTTGCATCCCTCTTTTCACACTTCCACACCACAGTATTTGTTTGTAATCCGAAAATTTCAACCAACATGCTAGCTTAATTGCGTTATTATTTCAAACTGCAAGTAGAAAGATTTCTTTCTTTTATGAAGAGTTTCTCCACCAAGTGCGACTGAGGAGTGGGCTACTATTTTGGAAGGAAAACTGATCAGGTATTACGAATTAACCTTTGATTTTTTTTTTTAATCTCAATTTAAAAAGAATGCAAAAAAGGATGTCTTACTGTCAGTAATGAAATAAGATTCCAAATTCTTTCTTTAAAATTAGCTGAAATAGAGCCATTTGATAATTCTGTCTATTCTTAAAATGTTTTTACTAACATGAAGGCCATGGACCATTTTTTTGAAGTGGAAGCCATATGTTAGGCAAATATGAAGAAAGTTAGTTAGTTATATTAACGTTCCGCTTTTAAGGCAACATGAGGACTACTATGGAACGGACCTCTTATTTTGAACCGCGGCCAGATGGCGAGTATGGCACCTGAGCTGGCATCCCCCTCTCCAAACTTCCATACCACACTTGTGGGAGACATTTGAACCAGACATTTGACCATGAACCAGGTCACCACGGCCTTTCTATAAGTGGAGGGTTCTTTGATATGCAAAAATGTCCTGTATTCAAGGTAATTAGATGTTATTTGCAAAAGTTTTCGTGTTGATGGAGCATTTTCTAATATATTTTTAATTATTTTTAGAAATTACACTGTATAATCTTTTTTTTACGCTTCCATTTTTTATTACTAGATTTCATATTGTCTTGATAAATTTATTTTAATTTTCGTATATACTAACTTTTTATCAGTAACTTAGATTAATTTAAGATAAATCAATATATGTTTGTCAAAAATAATATCAATTTTAAATTTTCTTTTAGCACCTTTTATGTATTAAGAAAGTTGGTTCCATACTTCAGCAAATTAGCGGGCACAAATTCATTTTTTGGGCATATCTTTAAAAAAGTGATTTTCGATTACCAATTTTTGAAAATTTATTATCCAAAATGTAATCACACAATCCCTAAAGCGCTTTTATTAAAGCCAATATACCATGTCATTATAAATTCAGTAATTCTTTATCTATATGTATACTTTCCAGGGTACTCTTTTCTAAAAAATTATTTTCGGTCAACTGATACTTGAGAGTAGCAGTTTCTCCAGGACCAATAAGTTTTGAAAGTGAAATATTGCTGGAGTCGTTTGAACTAGAAAAATTATGACGACTTGTATAGCTAAACACAATGATAAATTTTCGAGTAAGGAATTTGAAATGTCAGAAGGATTTTCTGATATTATAATTCTTACGTGACAATGTTTTGAAATCACTATCAGAAGAAAATATTTATGATAGCATTCTTGAGAAACTAAAATTTATATATTTAAGAAAGAGAACTATCAATCAAATATTAATTTTTAAAAAATAATATCCATCTTGCTATGTTGAAAGAGAAAGAAACATGCGGGAAAGCATCCTAGCAAAATTAGTGCAATTGAAAATCAACCTTTGATTTGTTTATTTGCTAGTTGTTGTGAACAAAATAATAGATGTTCAAAGATTGCTGAAGGACAAACTTGTGTCTGTAGTGAAAGCACCAAGAAATGAATCATTAATTGATGTTTCATCTTCAGGAAAAGACCGAATTGTAATTTAACAATATATTGTAATTCAAACGTATTTGCAAGGTTTTAAGAAACCTTTCGACCTGTTATTACTTCAGAAAGTTTAAACATAAGTTATGGAAAATATAGGACATTTCTTCCTAGACAACACAATTCAAAAACGAAATAAATGGCTGCTTCAAGTCCTGTTATAGAGGGGAGGGGGAATTCGTTATAAGAATGTCAAAAACCGCAAATGCATTAAAGAATGTTTCAGGGAATTCTGAAGCTTTACTTCACATCAATGCACTTCAATTTCCATTGTAAATGTGAAAAACCTGCTGGAACAAACATAGCATGGACGTGGCATTACCTTCTTTTAATTTGAGCATTTGGATTGGGAGCTTATTTAAGAAGAAGTTGAGATTTATTTGGTAAAGGATGGCTTTCACTAACGGCATTAGAATGTTGTTTATGGATGAGAAATGGTGTGGATTGTCATTATTCCATATGCACGAGGTGAAGTGGCTATGAATCATCAACTTGAAAGAAAAAAAAAGGGAGTGGAGTTCATCTTTTCTTTCTGTAAATGAGCCGCCTAGGACACCTCTCAAGCAGCAAAAGTAGCCAATGCTCGTAATGATGGAGAAAAACTCCCCCATTCTTAGGATACGCTGGCATTGCGTTCGGGCGATATTGGGTTCCAACTATATTTTTCCTATTGCCCCTGAAGGTTACTTTTTCATCTGTGCGAATTCTTAAGACGACTTTGAATATTGTTTCAAATACGATGATAATTTCAAATAATCGCCCCATAATCACCTCGATGTCTGGGAAGTCTCTTTTTCCTAGGTGACGCAATTCATTTTAGGAATTTTCCATGAATCACCTGGCGTGTATTAGGTTTTGGAATTCGTGCAGCAACACGTGCTATCATTTCAAGAAATGTGGTAAGAGTAAATTATTCATTATATATTTGTAAATAGTACATATAGTATTTATTCTAAATAGAGAATAAAAACGATTACTTTTGTTAAAGCCATCCGAACTTGTTGATTACCTGAAACATGGAGTTGCATGTGATATTATTAACGTTAGATGTAAGCGACCATAAAGAGGAATAAATATATAAGTTAAGGATCCACTATTAATCTCTGTATTTCATTAGCTGTAGAAACTTTACTTAGTTCATTGAATTATTGTCATTTCTTTTCTTGTTCGTATTTTTTCGAGTATTCTATTTTGCTTTAATTTTCTCATTTAATTTCGCTTGTTCTTAAATTATTGCAGTTGTTTTTCCTTTTCATTTACAATTTTTTTGTTATTTACAACCATTTCAAATGTTCGAATGAAAGAAGTTTGAAAAAGTATTAAATTACCTTCTTATGTTTGGTTTTATTTTTATTTTGATATGTAGCTGAAACAACAGTTGAATAGAATATATTTATTGTAGAGTTCGAAAAAAATATTCCTTAAAATTTGTGATAATGTAGGTACATTTGAATATGAATAATTTATAATTATTACACATTTCATAAAACAGTAACATAAATTTTACTTTCATCAGTTTGTTATTATTTATTTTTCTCTTTTGCTCTAAGCGCTATTATAAAATTTATTTATACAGTCAGGTATCATATCGAAAACATTATCATGCTAATGAAGTTTCATAAGACTTTTACTCCTTAATAACACATCTCCAATTATCAACAAATATTTTATTTATACTTTTAAAAGAAGTGAAAGTTCAATCATTATTCTAAATAAGAAATATGTTTTCTAGGTTCATCACATCTGGTCAAAGAGGGAAAGTGAACTTGAAGAAAAGTATATGTATAATTCTTTATATGTGTCGCCTGCACAGTATGAAATCCGACATTGTACATAATTCCTTAAACTAACAGAAAATGTATGATGCAATTCGTATTTCACACATTTTCAAAGTATAGGCATTCGATTAAAATGTATTTGACAGTAAAATCAAAGTTACATGTTTGGCACCCTTTTACCAAAAATGAGATGCATGTGTTTAAAACGAGTATGTCCTAAACGGAGGAGGAACAATTTGACATTGATATCTCGTATAGGAAGAATGGGCCATAATCCAATATTAGTTTTCACGGCATGTAATTTATTGCAGAACCCTTTTGTTTTGCAAATCCCATTTGTTTTGAAAGACTTGGATGAAATTATTACACCCCAATCAACACGTCCCTCTGATTTCAAACTGTCCGTATAAATTGGAACGAAAGACGAACAATGACTGCGATGACATATTAAGAGCTGTTGAAAAATAATAGGAGGTGTTAATGACTTATGAAATCCTGAAAAGGGATTCAAAAAAGAATTTGTAGTATATCCCGAGGTGAGAAACAATAACCAATAGATTTAATACTAATATTATCTAAATCCAAGTCGTGTAGAAGCTTTTTTATTCTCACAGAAAGGAATAATGTGAGAGAGCCGAACATCATAGAGTCTGCAAAGACTAACCGGCAGTATCATTTGGCTTATTGGATATTTTGGAACAGAGTTTGATCGAAACAATAAAAGGCAGATATTTTTTGGCACCTTAAGCAAAGAGGTAGTTGGTTACAAATAGAATGCAATCTCTCTACAGGAGACATGCATCTGAATAGACCCGTAAAGCAGAATGGTAGACGTTATCCAACCGCTGTAAAACAGAAGATCAGGCCGACCAATACATCCATAATCGATGCCGGAAAGGATGACAGCTTCATAAATTCAGAGTAGAGAAGCCCTGTCGGCACCCCAAGATATTCTAGAAAGTACTTTTAAAATATTTAATAGTTTCTCACACTGCGTCTGTCGGTATAGGATTTGAGGTAGTAAGGCTAGTTTCAGATCAAAATTAACTCCCCTAAAATCGGATCTCATTCACAACTGGATTAAGTGTACGTCGAATATAGATAGAGGAATCTAAGTGTACATTTCTCGTCTTGCAGAAGTGAACGCACCGGCTCTTCTCAGGAGAAATACTATAGCCGTTGTTATCGCACCAAGCTACCATATTGTTTATTATATTTTGTTGTAGTAGCTCGAATAAGTTGATATTACTGCCTTGGCAGGAGATCTGCAGATCGTCTACATAAGGTGTTTCATTAAAGGATGACGGTAAAGTCGATAACATTTGACTCAGACGAACTGTTAAAAGTGTCACACTGTGGACGCTTCCTTACTGAACTCCCTCATCTGGGATAAAAGAATCAGAATAAAAATTTGTTGTACGAAATCGATACCTTTTACGAGATAAAAAAAACTTTGTAAAAATACGAGCAGATTTCCTCTAAAACCAAAGTTAAAAAGGGTAGGAAATATACAATAGCATCATGTATGGTCATATGCTTTTTCAATATCGAAGAATATAAGGGGGCAAGAGTAGCGAATTCGGGTTTCCAGTTGTACGAGGTTGCCAAAAATTGATCGACCTCTACAGAAACCTTTCTACAACGGGGAGATGCATCCTTGTTTTTCCAATTCGAAGATTATTCGAACATGAACTATCCAGTCGAAGGTTTTGCAAAGGCAGTTTGTTACAGCAATTGGTCTGTAGTTAAAAGGACTCAATTTGTATTTGTCAGGTTTTAAGATTGGAATCCCAATAGCTCCTCACCCTTGTGAAGGGTATATCAATTCATTCCAGATTCTGTTTAAAAGCAGTAACAGATTGGAAATGGAAGTAGTATTCAAATGGCGAAGTATGTTGTATGTGATTATATCTGGCCCAGGGATGGTATCATGGACATGAGACAAGACCATTTCCAGTCCATACAACCTGAATTCAGAGTTATAAGGAAAGGCACTTTGGATATTAAAACGCAGAATTCCCGGAAAAGCAAGAATATATAAATCTGTTTGAGAAACATGTGCGAATGCTCGACCTAGAATGTTAGCTACATCAATGGGCGCGGAATACATCAAGTATCTTGTTTTTAAAACAGGAATCAGAGCTTTACTATAAACCCCATAAGCAACTTTTAACTTTTTCCACAAAAGTTTACTGGATGTCCTGAATGTGATAAATTATACAAAATTAACTCCGTTATTCTGTTTGGCTACGACGCCGAGAGCGAAGGAGCTCGCTTTAACTCTCTTAAAAGCAATCAAGTTCTCTATTGTAGAGTACGTTCGAAATATATTCCAATCTTTATTTTTATTCTTGAGATTATCGTGACAGGTTTCATTCCACCATGGTCTATGAAATTTTCTTAAAGGCGGGGAAGTCTTTGGAATACTGTTATTTACAATGTTTATTAATATCTAAACAAAGAGCTAAACTGCGTCCGAAATGTCTGCATCTCGGACCATAGTTTCAGTGATATCTGCCAAATATGAAAACGCAGTCCAGTCGGGAATAGAAAACTCGGATTACAAAGAGTTTCACCGTAGCTCTCACCGCAACATGGCAGGAGATAATAGAAAAATGGTCGCTCTTATAAAAATCAGTGCTTACTTCAGAGGTCTAAAACGGCAGGAGTTCTGGAGAGCATATGACCAGATCAAGGCTGTGGAAGGTACGTGTGATTCATGGAAATATGTTTTCTCATTGAAAAAATAGAGAGAGTTATTAGAAATAAATGGTTCAATTTGCTGCCCAGGAGAGTTTGTGCTATCTAAACCCCACAAAGTACCATAGCTGTTGAAATCGTCAAGATAAAAGGTGAAGAAAGCTGGTGCACTGAACTGCCGAGATCTCGTTCACAAATGGTATCACTTGGCTGAAGATAAGCAGAACAGACTGTGATCAGCTCGCGTGTATGAACTTGTACAGCCATAACCTGAAGAGAAGAATGCAAAATGAGAGGTGCCTCGGATGCACATTAGCTGTGAAGATACAGACTGAAATGTGAGCGCCAGTGTCTGCATCTTTCCAAACACAATCACATTTGTGCAATTTTATTGGAATGCTGGGTGTCAAGAATGTTTCTTGAACACTAAAACAGATGGGAAAAAATTTGTTTAAAATTGACTTGAAGTCATGAAGTTTGGTAAGAGTACCGCGACAATATCAAGAGAGGAAGGTACCAAATAAAAGACCGGTTTAGATAAACAATGAGAAGAGGCAATTGTTGGAGATTCCAGAACTTCAAATTTCCTTTCAAGTTGAGATTTCTCCTCAGACGAATGCAATTTTATATATGGGCTATTGAGCATGCCACCAAAGATGGACGTTAGATCCTTGCGAACATTACCCTCTGTCTCTAACCTCAAGGCAAATGAATTTTTTGATGGCGATTTTTTTTATTAGCAAGTCATTCGGCTTAAGATCTCGCTTCTCAAGCTTTAGTTTCAAAGCTTTACTAGATTTGACTTTATGTTTATTTATTTCTGGTTTGCAAGTTTTAGGAGCATTAGCTGTTGATATTTCAGTGTCAGAGTCGGTTGTTCTCTCAGGTGGTTTCGTTTGAGGTTTTTTTTTATTGATAGAGCTTGAACATGAGAAGTTAGAATAGAATGGATGGCAGAGGCATAGCTTAAGCTTGGCGTTGATGTTTCAGCTAAGACCGTTAGTCTAGCTTCAGGATAGCAGATACCTTCTTTTGATTTAAGTGCTATGATTTGTTTTTCGAAGGTCCACCATTACAAGTTCATGAAAAGGATGAATGATTGTCTTCGTAGTTCGTGCACTTTTCTTGTGCGGTGCACTGCTGGCAGTCATAACCTTTTTCAGTGTAGCGGATGCATGTGACAATCCCGCGATAATTAGTTTTTGAGTAGTCGAAACGCTGACACTTGAAGCATCTCAGATGATTTGGGATATATTGCCTTACTGGTAATTTTATATACCGGGTACAGATACATTCTAGTAGTTTAGGGGAATGGAATGTCAGAATGAGGTGGTTAGTAACGAGTGTTGTCCATCCCGCTGAATAGTTATGAGGCCTAAATGTGTCACTCCTTGCCCCTGTAATTCATGTAAAATTTCCTACATTTCCTACTAACGGTACATTAAATAATTCACCGTAAGTGATCATACCTTTCAATAATTCCATGTTAAATGTGAATGGACAGAAACAAGTATTGCGGCTAGTGCTTTTAAGTTTAGAATTTTATAGGATTGCTTCTTAGAACTACCGACAAGTAACCTGAACGTATTTTGCAAATTGAGAAGACCACACCGACTATATCGAGAGAGCCTTCTATACAAGGAAGGGAAAAATTGAAAGATTTGATTTTGTATGATAATCGTTTGATTACAAAGAAGGTTTCAAAAACTTGGAGTAAGCCTGGGCGCTTACCTTAGTGCTAGCCAGTATCCATACGATCAGAAATACCTCTGGGGACAGTGAGAACTCGTAACATCAAGAAGTAACTCCTCAGCTTCATCCTAAGCAGACTAACCATTCAGGTGGCTTGCTACCGGATGAACGATACCTCGGGGACCACACGTCTTTATATATATATATATATATATATATATATATATATATATATATATATACACACTGAAGTGACAAAAGTCATGGGATGACTGTTGATATCGTGTCGGTCCTCCTTTTTCCCGGCGAAGTGCAACAACTCGACGTGTCATGGAGTCCACAAGTCGTTGGAAGTCCTCTGCAGGAATGTTGAGCCATGCTGTCTGTATAGACGTCCATAATTGTGAAAGTTTGGATGATGCAGGAGTTTGGGCACGAATGGACCTTTCGATGATGTCCCATAAATGCTCGATGGGATTCATATCAGGCGATCTAGGTGGCCAGATCATGCGCTGGAATTGTCCGGAATGTTCTTCAAACCAATCGCGAACAGTTCTGGCCCGGTGACATGGCGCATATCATCCATAAAAATCCCATCGCCCGGTCATCCATAAAACTCCCATCGTTGTGTGGGTACGTGAAGTCCATGAATGGCTGCAAGTGATCTGCAAGCAGCTGAACATAACCATTTCCAGTCAATGATCGGTTCAGTTGCACCAGAGGACCGAGTCCATGCCATGTAAAAACAGCCCACATCATTATGCAGCCACTACCAGCTTGGACAGTGCCTTGCTGACAGTTTGGGTCCATGGTTTCGTGGGGTCTGCGCCACACACGAACTCTACCATCAGCTCGTAACAACTGAAATCGTGACTCATCTGACCACGCCACGGTTTTCCACTGGTCTAGGGACCAGTCGATATGCTCACGAGCCCAGGAGAGTCGCTGCAGGCGATGTCGTGCTGTCAGTAAAGGTACTCGAGTCGGTCTTCTGCTGTCTGCGTGCCAAGGAAGACAAATTTCGCCGCACAGTCCTATCGGACACGGCCCTCGTATGTCCCACATTGATTCCTGCAGTTATTTGACGAAGTGTTGCGTGCCTACTAACATTGACCATTCTACACAGACGTCGGCGGTCTCGGTCGTTAAGTGCAGGTGGTCGCCCACTGCGCTGTCCATGATGGGATGTGATGCCTGAAATTTCATACTCTCGGCACACTCTTGATACTGTGGATCTCGGAATGTTGAATTCACTAAC
>JAPMOQ010021776.1:1538640-1565306 GCA_026543055.1 Argiope trifasciata | reverse complement strand
ATATATATATATATATATATATATATATATATATATATATATATATATTCAATTAAAGAAATATATATTGCAAACAAAAGTACAAATTATCAGTATCAGAATCCCTTTTGGTTTCCCAGAATAAAATGAAGTAAAGAAAAAAATTCAAGTTCTTTTGATCAGAAAAAATAATAAAAGAGTTCAAGTTAACTGAAAAGCATTTAATATTTGTTTGGGCCGCCTCTGATTGCGATCACAGCAGCTACTCTGTTAGGCATGGACTCCACAAGGTTTCTTTCAGTGCTTCATGATGCCAAACTTTAATTATTGTTTCCTGAAGTTCTCGTTTTGTTCTGGGATAATTCTCAGTTTTTTTCTTTCCCATTATACTTCATGGCGATTTTCCCAGTTATACTAGAGCATTGATACCATGTTTTGCAAACGCAGTCTAAACCTAAAATAACGAATGCTTCGATATAGAGGTCAGAACTGAAATGAAATGCAGAATTATTTATAAAGTTTGTCTTAAATTTTTTGATATATGGCTGGGTACTAGATCTTTCTGAAATATCCCTCTCTGCTTTGGAAACATGTTATGTGCACTACGAAGCAAATTGATCCTACAGCACACCAACAAACTTGTCAACATTGATAGTTCCCCGTACAAAACGAAGTCGTCCAGGTGACTGATTCGACATGTAACCCCTGCCGCATTTAATCCATTTATCTTAAGGGGCAATTTCTAAATCCACTCTGATCTCGTTAATCGTCGTTTCCCATAGTGTACTTTGTATAGAAATGAGTACAAGAAACAATCATATTCTTGATTATTGTATTAGTTTTATATTTACTGAACAAATATAAAAAAACATTCGAATATATCAAGTCTATTCCTGGCGAATGACACGACCTTCCTACTGCCTCTCCCGTCCTTCTCTGCCTTCATCTTTACCACTTGGTCCCTTTTAGAAGCGTCTCACCCCCTCTGTCAGCACGTGATCTTTATCCTGACCGGTTTGAAACCTTCCTCGTTGAGAGTCGAAGAGCGGGAGTCTTACACCCACCATTACGCTTTCTGGTTGTTTTGATGCACGAATCGGGTATTCTGCCATCATGATGGCGTTTGCTTTACACCAAACGTGACCAGGCTTGTCGGACATTAAAGAAAAGCGACTTTCGTCATTGAATATAATTTGTCGCCATTTGAAATACTCCAATTTTTGTGCACCTTTACCACTCGAAGACTGTTTTCCACTTTGCTTTCGTAAGTATCGAGTTTTTTCTAGGTACTAGTGCCTTGTTGTACCCAGCTTCATAAAGCCTCCTGCGAACTATTCTGGGACTGGAAATGACAGACGTTGACTCATTTCATTCTTTTGGAAGTGCAAAAGAATTTGCAAATTTATTTTTAAGGTCTAATTTGTCAATGTAGCATCATCATGTTTAGAAAATAACCTCTAGTAGCCATTTTTAGGCTTTTTATCTACCGTTCCTTCGGTTTTGAATCTTTCTATGAAGTGTGAAACAGCGTACTCACTCCAGTTGCACCAATGAGCAATCCTAATATTTGAAATGTTTCCTTGATGTATTGAAATAACAGCCTGGTGCTTCTCACGAGTTAATCAATACATCTTAAAATTAAATGATCAATTTTCACAGCTAAGACACATCGACAACACAACAAAAGAAACGAAATCCTTCTCTGTCGGAGCAATTTTATAACAAACTAGTGAGATGACAAAATCGTTGCAGACTGTTACTTCACAATTGACAACACAATAGCTTGAAATTTCTCCCCCACATTTATAGTAGAATATATCTTAACCCTTTGCGATCGGCAAATTTCTCGGATGGGACTACCAGATAGTCGGAGCAAATTTAGCTTTTAGGAGTTATTTCTCTATTAGTGATTTAAAGCAAATATATGGATATTAGAAAACGCTGAATTCATTGAAACTGATTTATTGTGTTTAATAGTGCTTATAATACACAAAAACATAAATTTTTAAATTCTGTAATTTTCCAAAGTGTGATATTTTGCAACTATATATATATCGCGCAGAACTGGGACTGTTTCAAAGCGATATATATGTGTGTGTGTGTGTCTTACACAATGTGTTAATAACATCTTGCCAGCATACTGGCGGCACCGACTTTTACGACGACTTGCGAATGCCGCCACTGTGGCGGCATCAACCACAAAGGTTAAATATATATATAAACTTTGACGGCTTATTAAGGAGAAAAAAAAAGAGAGACATTTCTCAAATCTGCAATATTTTTGACCTGTAGTGAATATACAGTATTTATATAAATGCCTCGGGTTTTTTAGAAATTTAAAAGTCTCCAAATATTATAAATTTATTAAGTTTAAATAAATTTTGTTTGTAAATGACTTTGTGTTTACATAATTTATTCTTGAAAGTAATAGTTTCAGGATACTGCTTGGGTGCATAAGTCATTACAGAAAATTACTTATGCACCCTTAAAAATTCGAAATAAGTTAATATTATGTCGCTATTTTTGTTTGTTTGGAAAGCAACTCTCCAAAATCAGAATGAGACATCTAAAATAAAGTTAGAAACTGTAAAGAAAATTGTGGACATTCTACAAAATTGAATAAAACAGACAGAACATTTACAAACTGAATGACATGGTGCTGGTTCCGTCATTAGCAGATGTTGATAGGTGAATCGGGTAGGATCAACCTAGTTAAAATGGTGTCCATTTTTTTTTCTAAGTAATGCGAGCCAGAGATCTATTGTAAGCTTAAATGTATGAAGCTTTCTATGAATTTGAGTCTCCCAATCTGTTTACCATTAAAAATGTAAAAAATGACATAAATTTCTTGTTGCCAGAAGTATCTGGGCTGGAAAGAAAATAGTAGTAAGTTTGGTTTTTTGCACAAGGGCCATTAGATTAGGCCATGCCTGCGCCAGACTAAGTAAAATTCTCTTAAGTTAAAATTTCGAAACTCCTTGGTATAGTAAACAAAGTGGAATAAAAATTAATGGTAGATAATCTTCAAAAAGAGCTGTAGACTAAATACGTGAATAAAAACCAATTTATTATTAAAAGGGTAAGAGGCTATCATATGGAATTTTTCCAAGTAAAGTAGATAAAACAATATTATTAGATTTTAAAAAATGTAAACGCTGTATATAAAAATTTGGACATTCAGAAAGTATATGTTGGACGGACATAGTGCAATTGCCTCGAGAACACATTGCAGCTTGTTCTCCTAACAACAGATGACGATTTGTCCAGTCACTCGTAATCTAATGAGAACTGTATCCATTTTTCTGTCAATTTGAGAAGGCCAAAGTTCGAAGGTAGGTTTTACTCTATGAAGTTTGTTTTCACTTTGAATAATTCATTCACTTTGTCATTTGTTTAAAAGTAACATTTTTATGTGCTTTTTCAGTAAATAATAGTTTTTTTCAGAAAATAGTTGCTAATAGACAGTTTTGTCATTTTCCACAACATAAAATAATTTGAAGCATTTCTAAGAAGATAAGGTTTCTAGCAAAAAAGTAAGTCCATTACAAAACTCTTTCCAACTACAGACCATACAAATTAATCTTTCTTTTTTATACCTCAGTAAAGCTCCACACGAGAATGCACGAATTATGTCAAGATAATTTCCTAATTAGATCCAACAACATAGCATCATACTGAGACTGCACCAAGTCAGATGAGGCACTCGTTACGGAATTTGCCTTATTCCGCTCCTTGAACCTATTTAAATTGTGCTTCCTTGACAGGAGACGCTATTTCCAATAAATGAGTCTTCATGCATTATGCAGCGCTATCTAAGACCAAAAATCGATTTATTAATGCTATGAAGGTTCTTCTACTAATAACATTTTTGTGTGGATTGCGATTGGAATCAAGGAATGGCGATTTTAGTTCCAAGATATTTTTACAGACACATTTGATTAATAGCACATAATACAATATCACATAAAATAAAACCGATTCTTTTTCCTTTCATGCTTTTTTCTCTCGACCAGCTAGGCGATTAATTTTTTTTTCCAACAGACTTTCAAAAGAGTCGTCACATCATAGCGGCGAAATACAGCCTATTCTATTTTATTCTTCACTGCAAACAGTTTTGTTGTAGACCTATTAATTCTTTAAGAAATAAATGTTTGACACAAGTCCCCTAGTAACATAAGACTTTAAAAACCCATGTTGATAGTCGATCTATTTGGCCTGCAAATGAACATACTTATAAAAACTTTATATCGATAACAAAGAGATGAAAAAAAATCAAACATGATTCATGCAAAAAGCTTTAAGTAAATAGGGATTATAATCACATTTAGAATGTATTTTATTTTTCAATAAAACAGATGTTTTTTTTTTATATATCTTATGATAATCATATTTGTTTTTTTAATCTTCTACTGCTTTCCCGTCTCAAGCCCTTTACGATTTTTGATTTCTAGATTTTATTAAAATAATTTCTTTTTTCACACAGTCATAAAAGTGTTTCTCTTTTAAGTGTATTTACCATTTTTTATATTTTAGATTTTAATAAATATATTCATAAAATAATGATGACTAAAGGCGATACTGCTTTCCTTTTATGGGATATCAGGCGCCAGAAATCGTACATCATTTATAAATACCCAAGCTTTAACCGGATATCGAATCCTCTCAAGTAGTAAAGCTAGGAGCAATCTAGTTTGCCACACAAGTAACTTTCTTAAGGTGTACATTCGTATTATAAATATATTTATTTATTATTGAAAATTCGCATTGAAGAAAACTATTCCTAAAAAGCAAGAATCTTAGAGGTTAAATATATAAAGTTAATATCATTCTTTAGTATTAAATGCACATTCATCCCAAGTTCACAGACTATCTTGGGGGGAAATGTTCAGTTTAACTGTCGCTAATTATTTGATTGACATGTCTGCTTGGCAGGTGTATTCTTCTCAATTTCTTATTTACTCTTCCGCCGTTTAATCGATATCATATCCAACACAAATTAGGATTGTGCATAGGGTAAAAAGTTGCAACATATTTAAATATCGAAAGATATGCTCCGTGCTCGCTAATGTTCAAAGGAATAAGACTGCACTTAATATATGATCCGAAATAAATTTTACAAATTTAACACCCTGGTCATTGTGTGAATCAAATACTATTCGCACATTTCTCATGCAGATCCTATTCGCCCTCCAATAACATTTTTTTTTTTTTTTTAATTTCTGGATTCATAGATAACCCGTGATTCATATCTTAAGTTCTTATGGAAGTAATTTTTTTCCCATATACTTATGAAGTTGACTCATTAGAATTTTAAAAAATGAACTCAATATCAGTTGATCAAAACGTTTATTTTTAATACATCAACACAAACAAAATTACACATGACAAATTAAAACAATTACATGACAAATTACATTGATCGTGATCATTAAAAATATATTGTGACATTAAAACTGACCTAAAAACTGAGACTAATTAAAAAAAACATAAAAAAGAGATTAAAAATCATTAATAAATTACATCAGATAGAATTACATTCACCAAGTTTTTTAAAAAGTGCTGATCATTCAAATTAGGACAATTTATAAAATATTTAGTGTTAAAACATATTTAGTTCCCAGAAGAAAATAAACACTTGTAAATTTACCAATCTTCACTCGCTCATAAGATAGAACTTTGCAATACAAATCTTGCCAAAGTCTATACATACCAAATGCAGATTTTCATTTAGTAAAAGACTTTGTTATATAAATTCAAATAGGAATCATAATTCACTCCCATAATTAGTTTTAGCAAAATACAAAGAATGTAGGTGAAGGAATAAAAAAAATTAACATGGTGATCAATGTGTCAAGTATGATTTCATATGATAAAAGCTACGAAATTAAAGACAAACTAATATTGGATTCTTTATGATACTATTTTAAATTAAAATTTTATTTTATGTGAAAAATGATTAAAATATTGATTTACAATTTCTTACTTAAAGTTTAGAGCATTGAAAGTTTAAGAGGAATTTTTAAAAAATCTCAGTTATCCACAAGTTATTATAAAAGGGATGTGCTTTTATGCACTTTCATTTGATTTGTTTAAGAATATAAAAATGGTACTCACTTCCTCAGGTGGTAAAAATCTGCAATTTTGTACATTTGTGTATTATACAGGATATTACAGTATTCTGATATTTTCAAAATTTAATCAAATAATTACAAACACTTTGTTTATCACATACCTTATGTGTGGAATGGCAATCACTTTAATCAATGAAAAGCAAATAAGTAAAAATATGAATTTTCTTACAGCCACTCAATAAAATGTAGCAAATATTGATTATATCTTGTGCTCTTCATTTGAAATTGGATGTGCCTGTACTGCATTTTCCGAGACATAATTTGCAGAACATTAATTCTCATTTCAAGCCTTGCTGGATCAACATTGGAAACAATACATTAATCTAATTGTAATCCAAACAAGGATGAACAATTTCTACATGAATCCACCAGGAAAATCTTGAAATTCAACAAGAAAACTAAATTACTAAGGGTATTTCAGCCTTATTTGTTTTAAATAGAGAAAAATGCTTCAATTATGAAAAATAATATTAATAAAAAAAAACCTAGAATGAAGGATATAGAAATTTTAACTTTGAATCTTAGTTTTTAAAAAAGAAATAATAAAATTATTAATAAATATATATTAAAAATTCCTCCTATTTACATGTATTGAATAATCAATCTATAAGAAGGTGATTTCCTTGATTTCATATTGCACCTTTTTCAAGCAAATTTCCAAAATTAGACATAACATTTTATTTGACAAATATGAAATAAAATGAATACAATACATTTTTGAAATATGATGCTTCAAAAACTAATATCCTTTTCTCATGGATTACACAGTTTAATTACCCAAATTTATAATGAAACAGTTTCATTTATCATGCTCATTATTTCATAACACTAATCAAGAATTTTTTAAATTCCTCAAAATTCTATAAATTACATTAGCTGTTCAATAATTATATATACATTACATTAATTTTTAGTAAAACAATGGCTGTTTGTTCTATTTTTTCCCATGATTGAAAGAAATTTCATTGCTTGCAAATAACTGCTACAAAATCATTAAAAACATAAAAAAAGTTTCTACATTTATAAACATTAAAAAAAAAATGTGGCTGAAATTCAAAATAATCCTCCATACACTGCACATACACAAGCATGCTTTTTATAAGTATAAATTTGCCACCTAAGGTGAAAAATTAGCTAGCCAGAAATACTGACATTTAATTTCAACTGAATTCTTTATATATAATTTAATATTCAGGATTTCATCAATAAAATTTTTTTACTTCAAATTGTGAAAAACATTAAAATCACATTATTTAAATAACCTGTTCTGTCCATTGTGTATATGAACTACACTAATGGAGCACACATAATAGTCCATATGTTGTACAATACTGAACTATAGTCTTATAATTTGTTTATAACTTCATTTCTCATGAAAATAACAAGATATATTCCAAAAATATAATGATTCAGCATTCAAATCAGCATGTTTGGCCAGTAGTTTTAATATCATTAATGATAAATGTATAAAATAAATATTTTAGAATCAAGAAATCTTAGTGTACAGCACATTGTTAACTAACATATATTGGAAAAAAAATTACAGTTTGCATAAAATAATACCAATTATTTACAAAATAATTGGTTTTCATTAGTGTTGCAATACAAAAAAAAAAGTTTCAATTACCAGAAATTCACATACCATTAACGTAAAATGTGACAACTTAAAATGTGAAGGATACAATAAAGAATACAGTATATTCTCAAAAAGCCCTAGACAAGGCTACATCCCTTTTTGTTGATAATTTTACACCACTATGAGAAAAAAGTAGGACACAAGATTATTTTTTAGGTAAATGAAGATCATTGAATTTTTCAGAATTTTATGAGCAACACTTTAAACACCTATTTACAAACAGTTAACTGTATCTTAAACTTGAAACAGAACAAAATGCATGTCAATTACAATTTTAAAAAATCAAATAAAATACTCTGCCAAAAAAGTACAAGGATACTTCTAAAAGTGCAATTAAAAGTCTTATTAATAGGATATACTTCCAACATTAGCTTTGATTACTTCAAAGATTTGGCATTGAATCACCAAGTTTGAATTTCTGTTTGGCAAAAGTCTTCCCATGTTATTCCCCCCATTTCTGCATTATTTTGAGACTTGACAACATTTGAATCCATTATTTTAAAATTTCCCAATGATTTTTCCTTGATCATGTTCCCTCAATTTTTTAGTTCTGCCAGTCTTCTTGGTACCTAGACTAGAATTTCTCATAGTGTTCAAAAGAGTATTTGGACTGATAAGTAGCTGGTGAGCAAACTCTCGCGCATCATTGTCATAATTTTTGTGGTCGATAATCAATCCTATTTGAAACTCAAAAGGTTTTAATCTAGTTATTCTAAATAAAGATGAAAATGATGGCTTTTATTTAAGTAGCACTGTTTTCTTAACAAAACCACTTAAAATGTCCGAAATTGCAGCTTTTAAGGTTTGCATTAATTTCTGAAATAATTATTTTAGCATGTTCTATCTACTTATTCCACACATTAAAAATCGTTAACAACTGTTTATTATTTTTTTAGCCATAAATAAAATTTACTCATTTGAAACAAAAGAATATAGAAAAAAATAAACAATTTTGAACAGAAAAGATATACAACTTAGAAAAGGAGGACAAAATTAAGGAAAAAATTTAAGATTGATAGGATAAAAATACAAAGTATAATATATAAAATATGAATGCCCCACTTTATTCACATACTATAGGTAAACAAGACCTGCTTTTCTCTTTATGCTTTTTCTTGATTTTATTCTTAGGAAAATGTATAAACATTCATAAATATTTTCATACAAATTTAATTAAAATCCAAGTTGCAAACTAAGCTACTTTTACAGTATTACAAAGAGAGTATGAGTTCATATCCTTGTCCGAATTATAGATACCAGTCATAGTTTAAACTGTTTAGGTGCACCACCATTAAACTTATTTTAATTAATAACATAATAGTGTGTAAATACATATAAAATCTGCCAAAATTTATTTTGAAATGAATATTACACATTCCAACCGAATAATTATTCAAAACCATCATCAGCAAGTTATTTGGTTTCCCAAGATATGCAAATATAAATGAAATGAGAAATTTAGTTACATAAAAACAACATCACGATGATCATTAAAATTAAATGAGAATGGAAAATTTGACATTTATTTGGTTTCAAAGGGTAAATATAAGAGAAGCCCAAAACAGCAAACATTTTAAGGCTCTTGGGGCTCTGTCTTGATCCCTGAGGCACCAGCGATTAGTGCATTGTTCTCCTGAGTATGCTTGTTCTTCAGCTTCTCAAGTTCATTCAGCCTGGTTTGGGAGTGCTTGAGGCGATGCCAGGCCATTTGCATCATCTTCTGGTTAGCATAGCTGGAGCCCTCATGAGGTTGTGCTAATCAGATTGGAGGAAGAAAAAAACATTACAATTCATTTAAACTCATTTTCAACCCCTTGGTGCAAGCCCATTTTGGAAAAAGGCATATCAGGGCTGAATCATGCACAAACATTGTGAACCAACAGCATCTGCAGTGTTTCCAATACATAAATATAATCATTAATTTAATTTTGCTAGAGATGTCTAAATCTGTTAACACACTACTCTGTTCATTAATTTCATATTCACAGAAAATATAGCAAAATAATGATACATCCATCATAATTCATTCCACTTCACAGTTTATAAAAAAGTGGAAAATTAGGGTGCACAAAATTTAAATGTTTATTTCTGTATTTACACTATTGTAAAAGAAATAGTATCTTTTTTAGTTTTGACATAACACAAAAAAGGATAAAATAATCAATACCAAAAAAAATTAAGTCTAAACCATTCAAGCAAAGGCAGAATTAATCTTTTAATCTGCCCAATCTGTATCAAATATGGATTTTAAGCTGTTCGTTGTTTATAAATCTCTAATCTATGAATATGCTCACAATTTCCCAAATAGTAAACAAACCATTCATTGCACTCACATGAACAACTTAACACCATCGCAATGCTTCAACAAATTGAATATTGCTATTTCCAACAAACAAATTTATTCTATTTTCTAATACAATTATAGTAATCTCACTCATTCCAATTCCCTGCAATCAGAGAAGATTATTTAAAAAGAATAAATGTCTCTGAAATCGAAATTAGATTGATTTATATAGAAAAAAAAAGAGGAGAGAAGAAAAAGAGTGAGTTCTCATGATTACACAACTATGGTTACGATCTTGTATTCTTGCTATGTTCAAAGACTGGAATTTTTTTAGGTGGGTAAAAAATAACTTTGTCCCCAACATTTTTGATGTTTTAATGATAATTTTCAAATTTCTCATCATTTTTTTCTGTTTTTTTAGATGATTATCAAATTTGCCGGTATTTTTCTGGTTCTCCCGGTACTATGGCAACCCTATAATATCCCAAATTAAAAAAGACCTAAAATAAGTCAACACAAAAATATACCACAGCACAACATCGGATAGATTACAGCAATCGATTACAAAGCTACAATGTAAAAGCCACCAATGATACTAGGTATGTAAATGAGATATTCAGGATCAGTCCATCCTATTATATGTAGGTGTCCTTTACAAGAGAAATGGAAACAAAATATTCTTTAGACATAATTGAAATCCCCTTTTTATTTAGATATACCTTATAAACTTACCAGATTTGTTAATAGGTAACATAATTAATTTTTAGTTTACAAAGAGAAGATTGGCATTACGAGGTTAAGACTGCTCTCATTTATTTATATAATTCGGTGGTTTTGAGATTTGTTATATAGGGAAGTGGGAATACTTCATGGTCACTTCCCCCCCCCCATCTGATTCGAACCTTAAACATTGTACAAATCTACAACCTGGGTGACAATATTTAATTTCAAAATTCATTTTTCTAGCATGATGTGTTTATGAATTGCATGCCTATGAATAAACAGTTTGACAGACAGTCAATCCTTTGATGAATTTAATTCAGAATTTCAAAAAGAGCTAGTTTCGATGATTAAAAAAATATGCTAATATTTCAAATTCTTTTCATTTTTTTAATGAACAGACAGATTTCATATGGACAGATTCCATTCAAAATTTGATAATAACCAACAGTATCAATGTGCACGTGCGCACACTATGACTAAATAAATTCCATATGTCCACTTTACCCATTAACAAGACTAATATAATTTTTTTCCCCATTTCAACATATCTGGAAGATTAATCAAATTCTCAAGTTTAAAATTCTTGATGATTATAGTACTTTCTCTTTAGATACGAAAAAGTGAAAGAAAAGGCTATTTTCAATTTTATAGCCTCTGGTTTTGGCATTCGTGGCATGTGCTTTATCCACCCTACGCTAATTAAACGTTTTATTTAAAAGGACATGAGAATCCTAGCGTAGGACCTCTTTGAGGTTCAGTTGGACCATTTGACTAAAGTCTGGCATTTCGGCTGATCACTCCATCGGGAAAGATGTTAATTCTGTTAACCCTAGTCCATTAATTTCAGTATCAATATAATATGCTTGGCTTTGACATATGTATGAATTTTAACAAGCAGCATCAAAGATCCAACTTACCAGTTGACACTTGAGTCAGATAAGCAATATTTTGGGACAATCCAGTTTCAACAGTTTCCAGCGACTTCAAAAAATTTGAAGTGAAAGTTTCAGCCTGCTTCAGACTTGGTTTGTCCTTGCTCAACTCCAAAACAGTTTGGCCTGTGATAAGTAAAATTATTTCAAATGGTGGAAAAAGAAAAAATAAATTTACTCATTTTTTGAATAATTCTCTTAAAGCCACTTTTTATCAAAAATATACAGAATGAGTTACTTTAAAACACAACATTTATTCACAAAATACCGAATCGAATATACATACATTATTAAATATAAAGGCAAAGAGTAAAAATAACTCCATTCAAAAGCGACTATAAAAATAATACATGACTATTTAACATAAAGATTTAAAACTTAATAGCGACAATTAAATAATTACAGTCGATGTAACGCTGATAAAGACACGAAACATTTAGAGTTCTTCAATGGCGGTTACCGTGTTTTTATTGACTTACAATCTAAGAATCTTAATGTGATATTAGCAGTAGTTCTTTTCACAAATATAATTATCGAACACTTATATTGTTACGTTCAGATAAATTTGGGATAATTCTGATTGCAAAATGCTTGTCATTCAGTTCGCATTTTACATTATTTAGAAGTTTCGGCAGATCATGGAAGTATAATAGATATATTAAATAAATAGCTATGTTTTTTATTGGTTTCACTTTAGTCAATTTCAAACTATACAAAGATTAAGGAATACTACAAATGAGAAACATGCAATGAGGGAAACAAATTCAGTTACAACTAACATTACTCATGTAAAACAATAGAAACCTATTGACATCAAAAATGTAAAAAGAATGAATACATGGAGTTTTTCCAAACTGAAATAATTTTGAAACAAAGATGAGTACTCGGAATTAAAATTTGAGCATTCAATAAGTACAGCAAAAACAAGCACACACCAATCAAATTACAGAATGCACATTCTCTAAGCAATTAGTCATAAACGAGAATGCCTTGCATGTAGTCAAATTTAAAAAGTATAAACTTTTCTGTTTATTAAAGATGGCCGAAATTGATTATATGAAATTTGTTTAAGTTCCATGGTTTCTAATATTTAGGACTTTTACATAATAGATCAAAATGTCACATTCTGAAAAGTTTTGAGCACGGTGCAACAGTCTAATGAATGCATCGCTTGTTTCAGTCCAAGCGAAGACTTTTGGTTTGGAATAATTTATATACATTTATGCATAACTTATATTTAACCAGTATATGCAAATTTATTAAATTTCTTTCAGATAATGCAAATTAAGGTAATTTGAGTATTTATTTCACAAGTTGTATATAAATAGTAGGTGTTAAAATGATGGCATTTCTGTCATCAAAACATTTTACTACTTATATCCGGTAAATAAAAGTTTCTTCTTTCAGTACTTCACAACTTAATTGTGCGCAATTCTACAAGACTACATAATAAATGCTATGTAGCAAATACATTATAAATTTTTATTCAGTAAAAAGTATATTATAGTTTCTATATGCATCTATTCATCCAATTTTTAGCAATAAAATATCAGAACTACACTAGGTGATATTTCGCAATTACTTGTATATATAATATTACATGTTTTAATATAAAAGTATATAACTTAAATATACAGTGCAATTTAAAACTGATGATTATGACTTATAGTTTCATCGTAATTTAGTAAGTTATAATACAAAAATTTACTGCATACTCATAGGTAAGAAGTTACAATTTTAGAAAACAACTTTTCTTTCTTATTTGCTAATTTTTGAGTTTCAGAGTTCTAATGTGAGGGTCAAACTGAGACATCTTGATTTTTTTTCTTTCTTTCTCCCCCTACCCCCCCATCTTAAGTTTGGAAAGATTTCATACAATTAGGTTAACGATTACGGATTTTGTCGACAGATGGCTTTTACTCTTTTCTTCCATATTAACATAAAAATGCAAAAGGTGTAGGTAGCTTGTTAGCAAAATAAATACTGGAAGGATTATATCATAAAGCATTATCATGATTGCTAAAGTGATGAGCTGAAGATTATAATGCATCATAACCATTAAACTAAGTTTTACTTGCTTGAGTTTTTGTAAAACTTTAATTTGATCCATTTCCTGGAAGAAAGATTATTAATGCATTTAGGATTAAAGATGCATTTAGATATTTAAGTACTATACTGAAATTGTTCATTCTGAGAATTAAAATTATGAATTTAGGGAAACCATAAGTGGAATTTTATTTTGGTAATGAAGGACAAACTATTTCTTGCATAGTTAAAGCTACATAAAATTCTACAGTGTAATGAGAAAATGCTACTGATCTTAAACAACTCAACCAAGGAACCTTGCTTGTAAACCAATAGGGCAGTTCTTCCCACATTTTGTGTTTGGGGCATGTTTTGTGTTAAGCATTCTTACACAATAGATCCAGAAATTACAACACAGAGAAATCATGTTAAATGAGCATAGTTTGTTTCTAAGTCATACTCACAGTATAAAACAATAGTTGATACAATTTTTCTAACTTTCAACTTTTTTTCATGTAAAAAGGGAGAATATGTCTCATTGCAGTAAAAATAAAAGTACTTAAATTAATAATAATTTCATATATTATTTATAATACATGCTTTTCTACAAAAAAGCTGTCCAAAGATGTTTTTCATTACACCTCAGAATTTGTTAGAAATGAGACAAGCAATATTGAAAATTTAATTTACAGTGTACATATCTACACTGTTAAACAAAGTTACTTGTCTATATTATTTCAGGATGATGATTTAACAGCTCCTATATTTTCAACATCAACCTGACTTTACTAGAAGGATACTGTTCTGCAGTTATCTCCCTATTTCCTGACAAAATCTACATTTCAATTTCTTACAGTAATACAGAATGTATGTGTTCTTTCTTCAGATCATCAATGACATTGTCCTGTATCTCCAATCACCAAAATTCTTAAGTAATAATACTATGTTAGCAACTACAAGCATTCAGTGAAATCCTCAGAGTCATGTTCAACTATACATCCAGCAAAAGCTGCTTCCATCCAGAAATAAGGGTTCTGCTTTCCGATAAACGCTAAGTACAGACTGACAATTAAAATACAGGGTGGATTTTGCATGTGATGTTTCAATTTTTCCTTTCCATTCATTCAGGAAAAAACGTAAAAAAAGACATTTCTTTTTAAATATGTGAATCATGCATTAAAGAAGATGCTGATTAAGCGAAGTTTGGCTGTAGTTTCAAAAGGGATTTTCCCTTAATTTAGCTAAAATAACATTTTAGATATATGAAGATTGAGAGAAATAAAGGGCTGCACAGTTTAGAGGTTAAAGTTTGAATTTCAAAAGAATAGAAAATAATTATTTTAAGATTGTAGGTAAATTTAAAGTATTACAAATATATATTTAAAAAAAAAAATGCTTTTTTGGAAAAGAGAGAAGGCATGAATTTTTAAAAACATTTCATGATGATTTTTTAAATTGTTCATGATGACAGAAAGAGGGTCCTCCCCTTTCTATTCTTGTTATTATTAGATTTCTCAGTTTCAAACCATGACCAGACAGAGACACAGACCAAAAAGGCAAGCAGAAAGCAGGAAAAAAAGTTCTGAGAGATTATTCAGAACTTATGTCGTTTTAGAAAGAAGTTCTACAGAGAGCATTTTGATTCTGGTATATGTAGACTGACTTATTGTGCAAAAATAAATGCCCATGCAACTCAGAAATAAAGTTAAACGAAAGTCTGAATATAAGTGATTAAAAAACATTTAGAATATAAATAAATTGAAATTGTTAAGATATGTTTATCAACTTGTCTATATTTTTTCCCATTTTTTTTATTGTATTTATTACACTGAATTTATAATTATTTGCTATGTCTTTTTTTCTTCATTATTATGCTATCTGTATTCCATATTATTACTATAGTACTATTTATTTAATGTAGAAATTTACTGCAATGTAAAAGGCACAGTAAGTTGTGTAAATTATGTTACAATTAGTAGATAGAAAAATCAGCAGGCCATAGCATGTTTGATGCTTTTAGGGTCTAGATTGCTTACTTCTGCACAAGATGGTACTAAATTATTGTTTCCAGGCATTTGAACATATGATACTATCCCCCTCCCCCACCAAAAAAAACAAATAGAATTAAGTATGCATTTAGACTTAAGTATGTATTTTAACTTTTATATTGAGACTGAATAAATAATTTGAGACCAATAAACATTTTTGATATGAAAACAAAAATTCAATTTACCTAGTGTATGGCAATTATGAATAGTATTCCCACACTCACAAATAAATAAAAATTTCTTGACATATAATCCCAAATTTTATACATCTACAGTTCTGGTAATAATACTATATCCAAACTTCATACATAAAGTTATGATTTTCAGTTATGAAATTCACAAGCACAGAAACAAACTTCAAGAGGAAGGGGGGAACACCCTGCAATTTTATTGCTCAAAACATATCAAAATTTCATTTATGCATCTTGCATTTCAAAAAAAAGAAATTCAGACTTATGGGCATCTACAATATGAGGCAATTCCTCAAAATACAGATACATATATTTTTAGAAAAATAAAATGATTCATTTGCATTGAAATCAGTAAAAGATAAATGAAAGCCATATTTGTAGTTATATTTTTAATAGCTTCTCACTCATAGCATTCTCATTGAACATAAGTAACAGGCAATAACCCTCCCCCACCCTCTTTGATTCTAAATTCAAAGTAAGACAAGTTTCCCTTTATGAACTCTATGACATGTAAAGTTAAATTAGTTCATGACTTCTCATGAACTAATTTAGCTTTAAAGTGCTGAAACACCAAGATTAAAATAACAATTGTTTATATGGACATTCAATACACCAACATGATACATTTTTTACAGTTTATTATCAAGTCAACTTCTATAAAACAAACATTTTTAATCACATTTTTCTTTATTTCTTTGTTTTATCTTTTAACCCTTTCTTTTGCAAGCCAATAAAATTTACAATCTATTAAACACAAAGTGATTAATAGGTTGTAAACACATAGATTTCGTAGCCAAAAATTAACTTGCCTCCTTTTGCAGGGGCGATGAGGGTGTATGAAAGTCCCGCCCATCTACAGTAATCTTTGTTTAAGAAAATCTTTCAAAATAATTGTATAAATTCCTTATGACAACAAGCAGTAAATATGAGCATTTTAGGTTTATAAACACTTTTATTTGTGTTGCAAGTAATTGGAAAGTTTAAAAGTATGAAATATACAAAATATATATTTACTACAAAAATTCTAAATTAAACATAAATATAAATAATTAAAAAACGAGATTTATCACAAATTATAATTTAAGAATAAAAATTAACCAATTAAAATGCTGAAAATAAATATTTGCAATTAAATTTTATTAATTTTTAATTTCATTAAATAATAAAGCAAAAAATATTTTTCAAAATTAAACAATAACTTATTTGGCATGAAAGCATGTAGAAGTGTCTTTTTGTCTACCACATAATAGAAAATTGTTCTGCATGTTGTTCCTGTTTGGTGCAAATTTTGATACGGCACGAAATGTTTTTCGGCTCCAAACAAGGGTTTTTTTTAACCTAATCTGAAGATAAATAAACCCCATCCTCACCCCTGAACACAGAAGCCGCAACACATACTTTTCTGCAAAATATCAAATTGCATCTTTTACATGAATAGAGGCGAACAAAGAAACAGACACCCTAGATGGGCGATGTTCTCAAATGAAGACATCTGAATTAGTTAAATGGTTTGTTTTTAAATTAACTCAAAGTTTAAACAAAATTATAATTTAAAGTCTTATGTATATTGTACGAAAATGGGCGATCGATTTTGGTTCAATTTCGTTTTTTAAGAAGTCAAAAAAATTCCCAAATTTGCAGCAAAAAGTTTAAGTATTCTTAAATTAATAAATAAAAATAAAATCACTGCCATAAAACAAGCAAAAATTGCTCCTGCTGCCATTTGTTTTTCTAAAAAGAGACTAAATGCTATTTTTTCAACAATTTTTAGGAATTAAAAACCAATAGTTTTTTTTTAAAGAAAATCTAAAACTTGGTATCCTTTCATAGCCACTGTCCCTGAGAAAGTGAATGCAAAATTTTATTATTTTTTTAAATTTCCCTTTTATTCTTAGAAAACTTAAATTATTTTAAATTCTATCATATTACTGACTTAAAAAAATAATTAAATAAGGTTTAATCCTTCCAGCCAGCAATTATGTTGATCTAATATTTTAAAGATCTTAAAAATTAGCTTTTAAAGCAAATATAAACTGCATTTCCATTAAATGAAATTTTTAAAATCTTAATATTTTAAAACCATGGAATTTTTTGAAAATATTTAATTACACACAAATAATTTGTCTTTGAATAAACACGGGGAACAGAAAATGCTAACAGCTAAAAGATCGCTCATGCATTTTTTAATATTTCACATAACATGACAAGCACTTGAGTTTTAAAAAAGGGAAATCTAACAATTCCAGCCAGTCTTCTTATAGATAGAATTGGTTCAAAATACAGATATACAATTGTGGTGTAAAGACCATGTATTAAATTTCATTAGTTTAGCTACTATCTTTTAAAGAAATCTAATATTAAAAGTTCACATATATAAGATTAGCAAAGCTAATTTTGTTAAAAATTTGATATGATCTATAATTTAGTCACACTTTTTATTGGCTTGCTAAATATTAGGAATACGGAATTTATACACCTTTAATCTTCTGAAAGATTTGACAAAGCCTTTCATACAGATTTAACATTATGATTAGAAGGTAAATTTCATTCATTTATCTTTTTTAATTTCCAAGTGGCTACCCTGATATAAGAATAGTTGTATTGACAAAAACAGTTCAGATCTTTTTTGCATACTCTGGGAAGTCTCAACCATGAAGATTCATAAAAATCTCTAGTTCAATTTTCGACAACAGAATTTTCTATTCTTGTCCTTTATATCTTAATAGTTACAGGGTTCACTTAATAGAAAATTTGCTTAGTTAGAAAAACTGACATCCTACAGAAATAGATAAGCATTGTGGTATAAAATTTGAAAAAAAAAATCTTCAGAAAAAAAAACCCTATCAAATTTTATTCATCTAGCATTTTACCTTCTGGAATGTGTTCATAGACATAATTCCCCAAAAGAGTTGTTCAAATTCTGGAAAATTTAAAACATGGAGATTCCCTCAATTCAAGAAGTTTTAAAAAAGACATAACACAAATTCAGAACAATAATAAAGTTAAACTAAATAAAATCATGAATTGCACCAAATATAAACACTGAGTAATAAAATAAATCTGATTAAATGAATAAAATTATCCCCAAAAGTACTCGAGATTAAAAATAATGTAGAATTATTACATAACAGAAAATTAATCACAAGAAATAAAATCAAATTTCAAAAATGCTGAAATTTACAGAAAAGTGTCATGTCTGAAAATATGGAGATCCACAAAATTCTCAGGTTCAACATTTTGCAGTAAAGAAAATTCATAATCTACTCTTTGGTTATGGGGAATATAAATTGTAAATGAATCCTTTAAATTACTTAAAATTTTGCTACTTTTAAATGAATGGTTTTTAATGGTAAGGAACTTAACTGGTTATATACTTTTAGGATTAAAAATATCAAAAGTATGCATATAAGTGAATAAAACCGTTGAATTAGAAAGGTATACCTATATCATAAAATTTTCAATATAAGAGGAACAGTTTATGGAATTCACATGAATACTGTTTGAAGTATGAAAGGGCAACTTATAAAACTAAAAATAAATCACTATTATAGAAAACAGTAAGGAGTCACCATAACAGATCAAAATAATTATCTTAAATATGAATGATATTTAATTACAATTCATAACTATATACGTAAGAGTTAAATAACCTAAATGCAAATTTTACATAAAAATATAACAATTCTTTTGAAATAGAAATCTGCATCTTACCAGCAGCATGCAAAGCATTGGCCAATTCTTTTTCTAAATGTTCCAGTTGCTGCAATGTATCAGTTGGTGGAGCAACATTAAATCCCTGAAAAGTAATAAAACAATGACAAATATGTTTTGAACATACATGAATCATTCATTTCCTTTTGTTCAAACATAGGAATATTTCAAAAACTATACAGCACCTAGCTCAAAAACAAACTTCATTTGCATTTCATATTTTAAGATAAAACTTCAAAAATATACATTCCTCGTTTAAATCCCAAGAAAAACCTTATATAAATTTGTCTTTCTAGAAATTTAATTTAATAACGATATTATAAAAGCATTTACTTTATATTTTGCAGAATTTTATTTCAAATGCATTTCTAATAAATATCTAACACATGACAATGAAAGAATTAGTACATTTCAAAACAATTCATTCCACTGTTAATCCAAATATTAAATTTATAATAGAATCATAAATTAATAAAAGCAACTTATATATTCCACTTAAAGGCTTTGATTAAATTTTTGAAAACAGTAAGCCAGTTTTTTTTAGCCAACTCTAAAGCTAACCAACATATTGCTCTTGTTAACGCTTCGTATAAAAGGTCTCCAGTTCTTTAACTTACAAAATAACGCATGTAAGAAAACGAATCTCTATGCAATGAAAAAGATTAATTAGATTTCAATTAAAAACTCATAAAAGAATTAAATAAAATACTTACATCCATCTTAACGGTTTGTTAGCTTGGCTCGTTATAAAAGCTCGTGGAAAGGTTTGTAACGTTTGACGCTTGTTGGGGGCTCGTGAACAGATGGACGCTATTTTGCCGGCTTTACACTCGGCCTGTAGCCTGCGCATGCGCAAAAAGAGACGGATTTATGTTTGCCATAATTTCATAACGTAGATTCAGGCATTCTATACTTAACTAATAATTGCCATTTTGGCACTTTTATTAAGATCGTAAATAGAAAATTTTAAACCATTTTATTTTAAAACATTTTTATATGAAGTATAAAAGCACTCACAAGAAGAAAAATTCAAATCAAAATATATTCTGGTGTGCAATATCTATATAATTTCTCTCATAAATCTTAAATGGTCATGAATAAAATAATTTTTCACTTAAAAGGCATTTTTGCATATAGTATGCAAGCTCTTGTAAGATGCAAAACAAATAAAATGATAATCTGAAATACAATTATTACAATTTCTCATAAATTTTATCGAAAAGATTATGAATGAGATTACTTCAGTTAATTTATTTAAAAATATTTTTGCATGATAAAAGGAAGTCAAGGCTATCTAAATTTTTGAATAAATTTTAACTGTGTCAATAAAATTTATTTATAAAAATTAAAAGAAAGTTAAAAATGTATATATAGAAAGGACATAGCAAACACATGTATTATATTACAAGAAGCACACAATATCACTAATTAACAATATTTTATGTATTTTACAAAACTACATAGAAATTTACTATCAGAATATAGCATTTTTTTTTTCATGGAAATATTCCATATCTTTTATAACATCTTTTACTCTAAAATGCAGTTTACGGACCTGCGAAAGTGTAGATGATAAATTAGAATTAACTAAGGATGAAATTATATACATATTATTTTTAGAATGGTGATAATTGTCCGCAAAATAAAAAAATTGCGGTATTATAACTTTATTTTCTTAATTTATGTTTTCAAAATTTATGAATTGAGATGCTGTATTTATAATGTTTGTGCATATATTTACTTTTTTGTTATACAGTTGATTAAATAACTGCGATTAAATTTAATTATTTATGCTGTAATTGTTTCGTATGGCACTTGTCATAGACAAACAAGCTAACGAAGTCAGCGATTTTAAGCCGAAAGAGCTTCTTTTGTTATTCAGTAGACGTACTCTAGGGCCAAGAGTACGTCTTAGCTACTCATGTATCACATTCGATATGATATCAATCAATGATTTTTATTCATCATCAATTCTACTGCTGGCAGTGTAATAAAGAAAATAGTTCCTTTGATTCATTGTAATATTAATTTTGTTTTCAGTATAACGTTGATTTTCCCCTTCGTGGAAAAAATTTTAATATTCACATTACAATTATTTTTAATAATAATTCGTTTCATTTTTTTCAATAAACTAATTTCCCTTTAAAATATTTTTAATTACTTTACAAATAAATAGATTGCTATTTTAGCATAAATTTCTTTCTTTCTTTCTTTCTCTCTTTTCTTTTCTTTCCTTTTCTTCTTTCTCTTATCTTTTCTCACTCTCTCTTTTTTTTGTTGCTAAAAACACTGTTTGAGAACTACATAAAATAGTAATGAGATCATTGGTTTTTTAGACTCGGAAAATATAATAATACGTAAATTTGCTTTAAAGCCATTTTCAGAAAATGCCGATAATTATTGATGCGTTTCGAAAAAAAATCGAACGAAAATGAAATTCCTGAAAATAAAGAAAGGCGAATCGATGAAAAAAGGGTTATAATTAGGGATGTATTAATTTTCGGGTTATCAAAAAAATCGATTTGTTGATGCCAATACTTGAAAAAACTCGATCTATAGAAATCATATAGATCATGAATAACAATTCAATATGAATCGCGATACAATAAATCGATATTGACAGCTAATTTACGTTTTTGACTTCGTTCTGGTTACCGGTCAATCTTTATATTTGTTGCTCTTCATTCTTATTGACTTTCACAGACCATTTTTGTGAATATTCCTATAAATACTGTCATATCCTAATACTGTAAAAGCTCCTTATTCCTTATCCGCGCTTCCTTCATTCGCGTTTTCACTGTTCGCGGATTTAAAAAATGCGACCGAATTTCTATATTCGCGGCTAAAAATTTCTTTATTCGAGGATCTAATAAGTACATACATAATAATAAAAGGATTCCAATAGGTATCCAACCCAATATCCTTTGTAAATACCGACAAATGGACTAATAAAAAAAAGTAAAATAGATCTTATTACAACTTTGCCTAAGGTATGTTGTTAATGATATCGCCGAGGACATTGACATAAGCCGCCTTTGCCACGATCGGTGTTTTTGAGAATGTAAACAAACAGAATGAAAGAAACCTTATTACTCAAGGAATAAAGTATATTTGTAGAATGATACGACTAAGAAATAAGGTACAACACGACATTTCATTTGAAAAATCTTAGTGAAGGTTTAAGAATGGCAAATGAGCTTTGAGATTTCTTTGTGAACATTGATCCGCCTATGGAACGAAGTCTTATTTTTAAGAGGCAAATTGCTAATGCGACTGCTGCGTATCAGTCTGAATGGGAGGAGCTTTTAAAAACAGCCAAGCAAGGGAAAATGACAATATTCTTCAAACCAATGCCTAAGCCTTAAGATAATTAATCAAAATGTTCAAAAACTTCAATTAAATTGATTATATATATATATATATATATATAATATTTTGTCACCTAGGAACGTATCCCCTATAATCCCGTATAAATTACCATTCGGTATTCACGGTTTCTGTATTCGCGACATATTTATGGAACATATACCCCGCGAATAAAGAGCTTTTACTGTATTACATAAAAATGCTTGTTGTAAGCGTGTTATTTTGGAATTAACTGTTTTTTGTTTCTTAACTGAATGATGCCATTATGGGGAAATAATTGCGGTTATCAGAAGGTTGGTAACTGTCCCTAATTTAATCCCTAAATACAGTGAAACCTCGTTACAACAATATTTTAGGGACCAAATAAATATATTGTTGTAGAGAGGCATATTGTTATATCAAGGGCCCACATATTTTGAGCATTTAATAAGAGTTTTTTTTTTATTATTATTAGTTTAAGGTGCATAACATACTACTTTTAAGTCTATATTTAGAAGAAATTAATTTGTAAAATACTAATAATAGTGGTTTAAATACTAAAAAAAAAAAAAAAAAAAAAAAAAAGATAAATTCAGAAAATAAGCACAGAAATATTCACACATCTGAAAACACTTTTTATTGAAAATAATCCAATATTTTTGTTTGTTTATTCATTTTTTTTAACTGTTAAATTCACCAATACTGTATGCATTGAGTCTAGTGCACGAAAATGTCTTCATTTGTCGACGGAAGGCTTGAAAAAAATGTCCGCAGGGAATTCACAAATTGAAGAGCTTCCTGGGATGACAATAAGGACTGCGATGGGCCTGTATTATCATCATCGTCAATATCATCATCATCTTCATAATAAGTTGTCGATTATGAAACTTGCTTGACCGGTTTTTGAGGGTAGAAACGGAAATTTGCTGGCGACATTTCACCGTGTGATAAGGCCTTTAGGGAACAATATCGCGTGAAAGAAAGAAAAGTTTAAACCAAATGTTTCGCGTAGAACTCAAAATCGTTAAAGACTATAAAACAACCTTTGAACTCCCTTTTCAGACGTCACTTAACAACACCCCGCCTCCATCTCCCCCTGTTCCTCTAACGAAGGGCACTTGTTCTTTGACAAGGTGACCAGACAGGTCCAGATGTCCTTAAACCTTATCAGAATTCCAAAGCTTACTGGGAAATGAGACTAGGCATACATTTACACTTCACCCCCCCCACACCAACTCCAATTCCCAAAAGGGTGGTCTTCATCTGTTTTGAAATCTGAACAATAGTATTTATTCAGGGATAAGTTGAATATCCACAATGAGTCTTAATAGACGGAAAAAATAACAAAAGAAAACGAAAAAAAAAAAGCATTTGAAAATCAAAATATTATTATAAAGGGAGAAAATAATACTGAAATTTAGATTGAAAAAATCGTTTTACAGAGGTTTATTGTTCTAGAGAATATCGTAATATTGAGGGGAGATTAACATTAGTTTATATGCAAAATCACCGGGACCACAAAACATTATTGTAGTAGAGGGAGTTATTGTTGTATCGGGTATCGTTATAGCGAGAGTTTACTGTATTCATCTTCAGAGATAAAAGTAAAAAAGGATTAATTCAGATTAAATACAAAATTTTATTCGCAACTCACATTTTCACACTCAAACGTATTCGCATTGTAAAAAGGAAGTTCTGTTAAGCCATGTTTCAACAACCCGTGATTCTTCAGATTAGGCACGCTTTCCCCCCTTCACCCACTCTTGTGGTTTTCTGGGGTGCTTTGATGCTTGTCCAGTTTAACCGACAATTTGTCCTAAAGTATTGAAAAATGGCTCATCTAATATTAAATGAATCATGACCACTTTTGACGATATCTCTACAACTATATCGCATCAATTTTTTTATTCATTCAAAGAACATAACTTTACTACATAAATGGGTGAAATAAATTTTTAAATTAAAAAAAATGAATATTTTTTTACAAAATTTAAGCATCACTGTAGTAAAAAAGTGAATAGTAATAAAGTAAGATTCTTACACCAAATCATAGCTGGGATACTAAAATATCGGAATTGCAAAAATTCTCTCTTTCTCTTTATCTATCTATATCTATACTTATAATAAAGCTCAGTGTGTGTGTGTGTGTTGGCGCTCTACAGGCCAGACCGTTGGACCTACAGATACCAAATTTGGTACATGTATACCTTGGAGGTCGGGAATGTGCACCTCGGAGCCCTTTTTTCGAATTTTTAATTAGAATTTGAATTAATTAAAATTTAAGCGAAATTTCAACGTTTTTCCGCTATAACTTCCGAAAATATTATCGAACAAATATGATATTTACATCAATTTAAAGATTAAAAAATTAGCTTTCTAACGGTATCAGTTTTTTTAATTTATAACGAAGCTTCTTTTTTTAACGAATTTTTAAAGAAATATTTTAACAATGTTTTTATCACGTGACGGGATAAAATAAAAGAATGCCGGAAGTTCGAATAAAAAAACTATCATCGCAAAATAAATCTAAAGAAATGCAACTTTTAACACGTGACTGGATAAAATAAAAGAAATATAAAATGTGATATTTTCTAAAAAAATAAATGCAAAGAAAAGGATTGTATGATCGTTTGCAATATCTAAATAATTATTTCAATAAATCTTCTTTACGGTAAACCTGATCGAATTTAGATAGGATATGCATTGGAATCCGACTTAATGGGATATTTTTATTATCGTTTGCAATATCTGTATCATTAATTCAATATTTTGTTTTCATTATAAAATGCGATAGTTTCTAAAAAAATAAATGCAAAGCTAAGGTTTCTATAAAATCTGCAAGAGCACGTCAAAGGGAAAAAATCAGGTTTTATCACCGTGTTGCCATCATTTTGACGGAAGTTCAAATTAAAAAAAATTAAAAAACTATCATCGCAAATTAAATAGGAAGAAATGCAACTTTTAGCACGTGACTAGATAAAATAAAATAAATATAAAATGTGATATTTTCTTTAAAAAATGCAAGGCAAAGGATTCTATGATCGTTTGCAATATTTAAATCATTAATTGAATAAATTATCTATATTTATACAGGATTGAATTTATACAGGATATGCATTCAAATTCCTTTCCAGTGGCCAATTTGTAAAATATTATTAATAGGCATACATATTGTTTAATACTATTAATTTGATCTAAATGAAGTAAATAATTATATTTTATGAAGTTTGAGTTAAAAATGCATTTATGAATAATGATTTTTAGATTTCTTCATACTTTGCTCTGTCACCCATATTTTACAAAATATTTTTATTAATATTTTAAGTAAAAGTTGCTACATCAATCAGTCTACTAAATCAATCATTAAAACTGACTGATTTATAAAATTAAAGAATATTATAAGGAAAACGCTTTCTTTTAGAACTTTCCGTCCATCATCTCAAAGAAAATATTAATTTCAGGCCAATCAATGCCCGGAGTTACTTCAAGGCTAATGAATATGTGATTTAATTGAAAATGTTAGAACCCATTACTCATGGCGAACCAGCTGGTCGCCAAAGGCGGCTAGTATATATACACACACACACACACACACACACACACACACACACACACACACACACATATATATATATATATATATATATATATATATATATAT
>JAPMOQ010021776.1:1511585-1538540 GCA_026543055.1 Argiope trifasciata | reverse complement strand
GGATTGTGATTATTAACGAATCCTATTTTGTCTCTCTTTCTAAAATATAATGATCAGTGGGTGAATGTGTAAGTAATGCATATTTATGAATTTTTAAGTAAAATTTAAGCAGAAATCCTATAATTTAAGCGCTTTATATTTCGTTTTCCATAAGGATTTCAAATAAGAGTGATAAAAACTGCCATATTTGTAAACAATAATCAAATGTAAGTTGTAAATTTTTACTTTTAATATTAAAAAGAATTTTTTTAATCGTGGAATTAAAACTAATGCTCTTTTAAATTTATTAAGATTATTCTGTTGATTAGAATTATTCTCATATATGTACATTGAAGACGAACGCACAGCAGCACACAGCAACAGTAGCCCACAAGTAGAAATCCAGTAATAACAACATCCACGACACACAAGTCTGCCAGGCAGGATTCAGCAGGAGAGGGGATCTTCGGAGCTTTGCTCTACAGTCTCTTCAGACGGCTGAAATAATCTTATTTCTCTTCTCGCTTTAGCTGCCGATTCACTACTTCACACAACGGGCTACGACACGACGACGACGACAGGATACGGCACACACCAATTCAGCAGCGTGAGAATGCTGGCCTTTTATAGTTCTCGGGAGGTCGGGCTAGAAGTTTCTGGGTCATTCAAAGCGTATCTCAGTTTCTAATGGACTGATTGTGAAAATTCTCGATGTTTCGAGTATTATCCATTTTGTCAAAAAGCCGTCAAATGGTCGCCAAGCTCTGGAATGACTAGTACGACACCTAAAAGAATCTAATAAAGAGTACTGTAAATCATTCTTTTCCATGATGACAATATATGTGATGGGAAGCAAAATTACAGGTTTGTAACAATAGGGTTTTATACTTTCCCTGAAATATGTAAATTATAATGGTGTAGATCAAAGAAATTAAATTATTGTAACTAAGTTAAATAATAAAGCTGCCCAAATTTCGATACAGAGCTTTATGACAAAACCTTATACCAAACTTCATCCATATAGCCTGTTTTGGGGCTACTTTTTTCTTCTGCAAGTGGTTGGAGAGGCAAACATAATAGCATCCCTTCTTTAGATTTAATCAAATCTTGATACAATACTATACTTTATGTGGGGGGGGACCTCTACGAATGAAATTTCATTGCCTTAATTCTTTCCGTTTTTGGTGTTTCATTTTCACAGAAAAAGGGACAAAATTTCAAATAAGTGGGTGTTTTCTTTCTTTATTTATTTTTCAAGAAGATCTAAAAAATAAAGTTTCAGTAGATTCACTGGGTCAAAGTATAAGAGGATTTCAATTATTTATCTTATATATTTTATATATGAAAAAATAAAATTTTAACTCTAGTGAAATAAAAAAAATGTCCAAAAGGATGCTGGATTGTTTTATCATCCTAAATATTGCCGTGTGCAGTAATTTTAAATAAAGACGCCAATCCTTTATTTCTATAATTTAAAAATCTTAAACTTACCCTTTTGATTTGATCTTGTTGAAATCTGTTTGAAACCAAAGTGTAATTTTTTAAAAAAAGTTTCATGAATTTCTTATCTGATTAACAATCTCTTCGACTTGAAAATAAAATATTATCCTTTGTATAACGGTTGATAAATCCATTTGCCTAAAATGCACCCATCCTAGAATGATTCATGAAAGGAAATAGGACAGAATGTCCAAGATAGGAAAATGTATAATTTACTGTACTTACCTTAGGATGGCAACTTGAAGAAAGGAAGATTTCTGTAGAGGTTTCTACCTAATCGTGAGTATTGCCCAATGAGAATATTTAGCAGAATGTAATTTTTTAAAAAAAGGTATTTCTCAATTTAATGAATTTCTTATCTGATTAACAATTGTTTCGATTTGGAAATAAAATTTTCTCCTCTGTATAAAGGCTGATAAATCCTTTGTCTGCATCTAGCTTAGAATGATTCATGAAAGTAAACCGGACAGAATTTTCTAGATTGGAAATTGTGTAGTTTACACCACTTGTCTTAGGAGTGTTACTTGAAGAAAGGGAGATTTCGGTAGAATTTTCTACTTTATCATTAATATTGCCCAATGAGAATATTTAGTTCTCTCTTTTTTCCCTTCCAAATTAAAAAAATAATAATAATAATTTTAAAAAACTCGTTCGCAGAGATTAATGTAGCAATATAATTATTCTATTCGAAATCCATAAAACAAATATTTTCAATCCTTTTATGTATTGTTTTCGCAGTGAACTGTGTCGGGCAATTCGTAGGAGCTGATTTCTAAAGGTCACCTGCAGCCTACATGCACCTCTTCATTTCCTACCTCTTCACTTTGTGTGAAGATATCCGTTATTACCCGAAGAAAGCAACACCCGGTTTTGTGCATTTGTCTCTTAGGGTGTAAACGGGTGGCAAATTGTTTGAACGATGAGAATACTTTCATATTTTCAAATTGTTTCTTATCCAGACAAAAAGCATTTCGTGCGTTTTTTTACACTCATTTTTTCATGTGCCAACTTTGAAATACCGTGTACATGTGTGCTCTTGATGACGGTATACTATTTTAATATATTTTCAGGGCTTGGTGATCAGTTAACTTATTAATTGAATTAAATTTTGTTTCTATACCTTCAGTGCCAACTGATGGTGAATTTGAAGAAAAAAGAGACAATATTTATGCCAACGAATTATAAATTAAATACAAAAAAGTAAAAAAAAGTAAATTAATAAAACAATTTTTACTTGTCGGTTAATAAAACATTATTAATTGAAATATATATGATAAAAAATGGTTTAAATGAAATTGTTACATTTTATTAGTTTCAATCATCAAATGGTCTGATAAATCATGAATTTTAAATTTTTATATAGATCCTTTGAAATATGAGTCATAGAACACTAATTTTTTAAAGAAAATTCCAATGTCTCTATTCTATAAAAACGCAAGGTTTTAGACCTCTTCATTGACTGTCTTGAAGAAAATACGCCATTCAGTACTTGGTCTTACCTCAATTCTGTTTAAACTAATACAATTTTTGATTGTCCTGTAATCATTATATTCAAATTTTATGACTGGGTCAGGTTTGATCACAAAAACTTTAGACTGTCAGTATAATTTTACTGAATATGATTTATAGGATCGAAGATTATAAAATTTAGTATTGGTAAAAACATTGTAAAAATTTCATAATTGCTTTCAGAAGTACAATTCTTGATTGAAATGAAATAAAATAATTTTCGCCATATTTAAATCTTTTTGAAGGTAAAACTGAATTTTGTAATGAATCATTCTTGGGAAAAAGCGTATAAATTATTTTTTTCAAAACCTCGGCTGCAGACATAAGATGATAAAGCAGAAGGAATCGATTTTGAATAGTCATATTTAAAAAATATTTATGGTTTCAGTAAAAAGGTTTTTGTATTTGTGGAATTATTATCTTTTCCATTTCAAATTCAATTTAAATCTATAAAAGAATTGAATTAAAAAGCCTCTTATTTTTATTATGAATAGAGTCCAAGATACAAAATAAAAATAAGATATTACAAACTTAATGAAAGCAGAAGAAAATACATGATAAAATCGCAGTATTTATTTTCTAACAATGCATTTCACTCAAATATAAAAATGTTGCAAGGTAAAGTTTTACAAATATGATAATTCTGATGGTATTTTACATTAAATATTACTAATTATTTACGATTCGTAATAATTAGTAATATTGAAAACATTGTTCTACAACATATAAGTATCATGAAAAATCAATTTAAAACTGTATAGAATATTTTATAAGCTAATTATAATATAATAAGAAGAATGCATAACATAATTGAATTCAAAAGCAGAAAAACATTAATAGTAAATGTATACTTCCACGTTTTCAGATAAAAAGATTCAGCAGATAAAAAAGACAAAACAAAATTTGAACTATCAAGGAGAAACCTATTTCAAATGTTTTTGATAAGTTAGTCAGATGAAATAAGTCATATTAAGACTATCAGAGTATAGATTTAAAAAAGTTTTTCATGGCACTAACATTTAAACTCAGAAGTAAATATATATGAGAAACAAGTCAAAGCAGGAATATATACAGTGGAATTTAAACAACTTTCTTTTAAAGAATTCAAAAGCAATAGTTTCATGCGAGGAGGCACCAAAAAAAGAAGAAAAAGAATAAGAAAGAAACGGAGAGGGGTGTATAATGATTTCCTGAGAGGAGTTTTCAGCTGTAAGTATTTTTTCCACGAGAGAGTGTAGAGCAAGTTTCTTCCAGAGCGGTCAATTAAAAAGCGTCATCTGGGAAGGCTCTGTCTGGTTGCAGTGAATTTTTTTCATAAGAACGATTTCGTTCACTCCTTTTTTTCTATTATTTCAGATTTAGTAGAACACTGTGCGGCTGTTTGAGTGGGAAAAAGCTGGGACTCTTCGGAACTATTCTTTGAAAACATGGCATGATTTCACTCGACGCTCTTTTTGCTAGATATTTAGAATCCGAAACATAATTTTTACAGCCACCTATTACATTCCTAAATCTTCCGCTAAAATTCTCTGAACAGAGCTCCAAAATAGTCAAATAACTTCCCCGTCTCTTAAATAATTCTTCTTCTATTTCCAAGATTACCCGCACGAATTGTTTCGACTTTTTTGCCCGTTCAGAAAATTAAAAAATGTCCAGAACAGGTTTGATGCCAATAGACATTTCGCCTTGTTTGAAATGAGAAAACGATTCGTACATTTCAATTTCTTTCAGCTGTGTTATCCTTGTAAGTTGAATCCAACATCGATAGAGTTTCTCTGACATTTTTCCCGGGCATGAAACAAAATTTCATAGCTACACATTGTTCTCTTAAATCAGCCACCATGAAAAACGAGATCCGCCATTGAGTGAGAAAAACTATTTTTAAATCGTTTTTAAAATTGCTTAAAATTTCCTATTTTTAATAATAGATTTATGGGAATGTTAAAAATATTTCATTCTTTATTGAATCAAATTGAGGAAATAATAAAACCGCTCTTACGTTTCAGTTCTCCTTCAACAGCGCTGTCCATATAAGTTGAATTCAACATCACGAGAGTAGGCATTTTTCCAGAATGAAACAAAATTTCAAAGCATCACATTATTCTCTTAAATCAGCCATCATAAAAAACGAGACTCATCGAGAGAAAAATGCTATTTTTAAATTGTTGTTAAATCAAAATTATTATTGCTAAAATTTAAACTTTTTTCTATATAATTGCATCATGCGAGTTACTACCAGCTTCCTGGCAAAGGGGTAAAGCGTCTTTCCCGTGATCTGGTTTCCGTCGTTCCGGGTTTCAGTTCTGATTCGATCATGGTTGCTCTTCCTCCTGTGTTCCATCTTTGAGGAGCATGAAAGAGCCCCCCCCCCCCTGTAAAATGGGGTTGTGCAAGCAAGTGTGATATCTTCTTCATATGAGCTGAAATCAAACTTCTGGCCTCGGTGCTCAGTGGTCTTTACTCTCAGGAGCTACAGCAACCCTCTTTCCTTGATGCGGACATGACATCATTATCATCTTACGAGTCTCTGTCTTCATGCTGCTGACATAAGATTAGAGGCTGGTTTGAAGATAGGCATTAACTTTGAAACTGGTTCTATTTATTGCCGTAATTTCTTGCATTAAATACACACCAAAACAAAGGATCTAATTAACTATATGAATAAGTTACCATATTTCAGAAAAATATTTACTAAAGCCATTTAAAACTAAGCCTGGTCTAGGTCTAAAGTTTTCAGCATCAAAACAAATATAGTTTATAATGCGATTCATAAAAAAAAAAAGAATATATATACATACACTTGAAAGTACACACAAAAAATAAGGTTAATATGTTATATATTACATGAATTTACTAAAACTAGGCAAATAAAATCGACAAACGCCACTATAAAGTGAGTGATAGTAAAATAATTCTCAAAACAACAGTTGAAAACAAAAGAATATTAACAAGCTCAACTAAAGGATGAGGCGTAACATATTGATAAGTTACCATGATTTACGCCATCATAATAACAGTTCAGTTCATTAGAATTCTCTTAATTGAATCCCTGGTCTTTTTTCTGAAATTTATTATATTAAATAAATTATATAAAGCAATACTTAACAATTAAGTAGTTGAAAAACTTCTTATTTTTAATAATATATTTATGGGAACGTTCAAAATATTTAATCCTTTACTCAACCAAATTCAGGAATAGATATGCGAGGAGAATCCTACTTTATAAGTATATGATAATGACAGCAGAAAATCTGCCAGTAACAAAACCATGAAGTTCGACACCTTCAATGATTTGCGTTCAAGTTAGTAATAGACTTCAAAACCAAACATAAAGATGAGAATAAAAATGCTGTTATTTAACAATGACATTATAAGAAATGACGATGCAGCATTAAAATGTTTTCATCATCATTTAAATATATACTTAATCAACAGATATTATTGTTTTTAATATTTCTTTAGTTAATTCATTTTTATATACATTTTATTTTATCATTTATTTAATACAAAGATGTAATTTTCAATATTTATAGTAACTTCCAAAATCCAATACCTTGTCTTTTTTCTCAGGTGTTTGGTTAAATACATTAATTGAGTCTTTATTATGTTTGAAAACGTGCCAATTTTACAGTTTCTACAGAAAAAAAAAACTATATATTTGAAATAAAAATACCACAAAATTCGATAGTTATTTAAACTATTTACAAACGTTCTTATTGCAGGATCTCAAATGTAATGAAAATTATCTGAATAAAAGTTTCCGAACACAATCCACAGAATGTAAAAATTCAGGTATTCCATAAAATGATGAACTATTAGTGAATGCAGTATAGGCCAATTAGTGCTCCTACTATGGCATACACCAAAGAATGTCGAAGATCTGACGAAGGGCTCAAAGCGCAGCTGGAAACTTGCTCTGCTGTCGGATTTTTCAATTTTCTGCTTTTTCGGTTCTCAGTGGGAGATATTTCTTTCCATGTGGCGACTAATTAAAAAAAAAAGAGAGAGAGCCAGTGAAAGGACACTGTAATGAAATGCACTTTTGACAATACGCTGATGCATACACATAAAGTTTCCAGACTAAAGATATCCAAAAATAATAGATTAGAGAACTATACAGCCGTGTTCCTACGATCTGTGCATCTGCTGACTTAGCACATTTCCTCTCTTGCAGTTTTCAGAGGCTCTTTGATGTCTGTCCAGTTATTCCCTCGGTAAACTGGACATGCATCAAAGAACCCTGTAAAACCTAAAGAAAGAGGCAAGGGGGGAAAGTGTGCCGTGTCTGCAGGCGCACGTATCATTGGAATGCGACTTAAGACTGTTTAAAAGATTCAATTTCTCTTAGAAGGGGGAGATAAATAGCGTTTATTTTGTGCAGGTTTGTCAAGCTCGAGTAAGAATTATTAGTTGTTAAGCGGAAGTTGAGGATAAACGATTCTTTTGCTTCTTTTCACTTTCTCGCATACGAAATATGGAGAAAGTATTGTAATCGTCGAAAAATTCGAGCTCAAGATTTTGACGAATTACTAGGTTTTAGCACACCCCGAATTCGAAAAGAACATTTTTTTGCATTATGTTTGACTATCCCTGACTAAGATAATTGAAAAACCCTTTGATCTAGAAGGATGAATTTTCGTATACGATTTTTGCACCAAATTTTCAAATTTCTATCAAATTTTGAGCAAATTACATTCAGAGAAAGTCTGTCTGTATGTTCGCATATATGCAAGCTCTCTTCGTTTTGTAGTTTTTGTGTTTGTAAAATTCGGATTAGGTGTGTTGTACGGTGTTGAAAAGGACTCCTTCAATCGATTACCAACAGCCTTAATGGATTATCTTTCCCCGCCGTAGTAAACAGGTTGCTCTTTTAATCTTTGGTTTAATCTTTTTCAGAATTCTCGATATGGCTTTGTATCACAGTTTTATTTTATTTTCTCCTTAAATTAGTAATTCACTAATCAAATCAATATTAATCACTACTATTATATATATTATAATTACAAATCGAATATTACAATGCTGAATACATTAAATGAAATGTTTGAAATGAAAATGAAATCGGCTGTTTCTAGCTAATTAAACAATACTTCACCAATTTCATAACCATTCATTTAAGCGACTATATGAAATTTCCACTGCGATTACTGAGAAATTGAAATGTATTAAAGTTCAAAGTTATTGCTGATGCTATTTATTTCTGTTAAAACTTCTAAACTAAACTTTAACTTCTGTTAAACTAAAACTAATGTCAACATTCTATTTTTATATTTATAACAAATCATCCTTTTTTTATAAACAAGGCACGATTTATATATAATATTTAAAGGCTAATTGCTTGTATTTTCTATTTAAAAATGTCCAGTTCTTTCCTTGTACATTCCATAGGTTACACTATTCTTTTATTCCACAGACTGAAAACATAATTGAATATTTCGATATTAATACACTGCGTAAAAAATCGATTATAGTTTTTATTTAATGCTATAGTTTGCAACTTTTGTAATATAAATAAATA
Source organism: Argiope trifasciata (assembly GCA_026543055.1). Lineage (NCBI taxonomy): Eukaryota > Metazoa > Arthropoda > Arachnida > Araneae > Araneidae > Argiope > Argiope trifasciata. Next base: position 1,530,034 of record JAPMOQ010021776.1, on the reverse strand, counting down.
GTACTTTTCTCGCTATGTTTTTAATACTACGTATGCACATTGAAAATTTTATTTTTTGATAAAATTATATTTATTTAAAACACGCATCACTTTTTCGAAAAATATATTCAGAATTTAACATAATCCGAAATTGAATTTAAAAAATACATTTTTTCATCCAAAACTTTTCTAAAATGTAAATAATTGTTGAATTTAAAAAAACAGAATTCAATAAAGTGAAATTTGATTTATTTAACTTAGAATTTGATTTGCTGGTATTGATCATCACTTTAAGTTATTTCATGCTAATAAGTCGATATAATCTTTAATCTATATAAATAAAAATGAATGTTTGTCAATATGTTTCTTATGCACTGCCGTACCTCTCATCCCTTTGAGATTAAACTTTTGCAACTTATTACTTGCTCTAACGTGATGGTTACAGGCATAGTAAAGTTATATAATATATAAAAAATATTTTTGTACCTATTTACCTCATCTATTAACCAATGATTAATGAATTTTTGTTTGCTTGTACCTTATGCGCTGCCGTGCCGCTCATCCGATCGCGATGAATCTTAAAATACTTATTACTTGCACTTACGAGGTTGCTTATGGGCATAGTAAAGTTATGTAATCTATATAAATAAAAATTCATTTTTATTTATATAGGTTTCTGTTTTTCATTTTTTCTGTAAGTTTCTAATGCGCTGCTGTGCTTCTCATCCGATCGCGATAAAACTTTGACAACTTATTACTTGCACTTTAAATGTTAGGACTGAACCTAAAAAATACATTTTTTTCACATAACCAGTTGTATGCTGGATGCTTACGAGTCGGACAGTAAAGAGATTTATTTGTTTCTGGTGAAGACGGATAAGCAAACAAACAAACAAACAAAAATACTGCCTACCCTAAAGCTCTTGAATAATAAAGTACGAAAGAATAGAATAAATACTATTTACATTTTACCTTCTATATCATTCGATTTCAATGAATGTATTATTCATTTCCGATACGAAAATAAATGCTATTCTTCCTATAATTCCTAATTAAAGAAGACAGTTATTTTAAATTTCAAACGATATTTCCCAAATGATTTCTTTTGCGGCAGTAACGCGCCGGGTACCAGCTATTTTGTCTATAAACTACCACTTTTCCACATAATATTAGGTTGTTCGGAAAGTAATTTCGTTTTTTCCTGACAAAGGATTTAATTGCATTTTTCGCACCCAATTTCATACTTAAACCGCAAAATCATTTTATGTTTTAAGAGCTGATATAGCAAGGCTTGAGTGTGAAAAAGTGCAGCTGATTCTTCGCAGTAGTTTTTGGATGGTGCCCTTTCAAATATGGAGAGCAATAAATAGCATTTTCGTCATTTTTTTCTTTTTTGCTAAAAAAGGTAAAAATGCTGTTCAAGCCAGAAATAAATTAGCCAATATGTGTGGAGAAGATGTGTTAACAGTACATCAGTACCAGAACTGATTTGCAAAATTTTTCCTTCAAATGAGGAGGCCAAAAACCACCTCGATCAGTTTTTTTTTACAGCAAAGATCAAAACTGTTATGAGCGTGTAATCATGTTACCACCAAAAATATGGCAAAAGGTATTAGACCAGAATGGCAATTTTATAATTTAATAAATAATTTATTCATTAAACGAAAATTTCTTTTCATTTTGACAAAAAAATACGAAATGACTTTCCGAACAACCCAATATTATAGTTGCAAACATATTATGTTGAAAAGTAAATTGCTTTATTTCTGAAAGGTTTTCAGCTTAATTTATTTATTTATTTCTAAAAATATCATCATTAAGCTTCAACCTGCACGAGTGTTCGATTTAGGTTAAAATTAATATTAAGTTATTAAAAATTAATATTAGGGAAAGGAAAAGTAACGTCAAAAAATTATGTAATTGGTAGAAAAAGCAATTCGATTTCGTTTATTATAATTCATGAATAAAGTTAAGCTTATTCATTCCATAACTGTCATCTTAAGACTGCTCATTTTACGGAGGAGGAAAAAAAAAGTCGCCAAGAAGTCTCCATGGCTCTAAAAACTCAGGAGCGCCAACACTTAATTTTAAACTTCTGCTAGAGGAAATCTTCTGACCATATGGGGTTCGATACAATAGGGAAATGATTTTATGGGGCATTTAGAGTATTGCTGAAAATTTCACTTGAGGGAAGGAGATCCGTACTTGTCACTGATACATCTGCTGTATCGGCCAGTAAAAGTTAAAAAAATTCTGGTACAGCAAAAGGTTAGGCAAAGATTTAACTTGAATATTTCCTACTTTCTCAAGTTTTATTAAATTTTCTGCTTCTTTAGAATTCGTTATCTCAATCAGTAGATTACCATTATTTAATTTTTTAATTAATTTTATTTCTTCAACAGTTGTGATAATTGTTTTGTGAATTAAAATTGATGATGTGGATTTCAACTCTTTTTTTCTGAGCAAGTAATGAAAAATTTAGAAAAAGATTTACTTCATTGACTAGAAAAAAAGACTCATATGACATTGAAATATCTCCGGCCCGCAAAAGAGAAGATATCCCAGGTGCAAGCAGAAATCTCTTTTTTTATTTTGACCCCCTTGCGCAGATCAGCCAATTCAATGGAACACCCACCGATCGATACATCAGGGACCGAAATAGACCACCCGTCATGCGCGGTCAACAGGTGTGTGGGTGTGGGTGTGGGAGGGGGTAGGGGTACTTGCTGCAGGAAGCAAACAAAAGATTCTCATGTCTCCCTCAATTGCCATGGCAACAGCTCCCACGTTTGCCGACGAGGGGAGGAGAAAGACAGCAGAAAGCAGCAGAATAAAGGAAGGAATATTTCGAATGATTTTTATTTATTTATTTATTTATTTTGCGCAAAATTTTAAAGCTTCAACAATTGATATAAAAGCATGGCTGAATTATTTTTTTTTTTAAACTAATTCGCACAAAAGAAAAATTCAGAATCTCAGCGAATGAAATTGCACAATCAAATGTGAGGAAATTTTTAAAACCAGAGTTAATTTATTTTCTTCTCAGAATTAAAATATAAAGACTAAAGTTATCAAAGAAAACTAAGAAATGTATATTTCGAATATTGCTAAGCAATTTGTTCGAATTAAATGGAAAAACTTAGCTGAGCTTAACTTAAGGACATATTACAAGCATACTAAATTCTATTTTTCGTTGGAATGATATATTTAAGCTTTTGTTTTATTGCTTTAGGAGGAGGAGATAGGTAAATAAAGTTTTTTTTTTCACAAAAGTCAAATTTGACCCTACTGCGCCAAGCCTATGTTATTATATAAACTTGATATTGAAATGTAACGTATTATAAAGCTCCTTTAATTGATATAAAAAAAGGATTAAAAACATTTTAAAGACTGATTAAATTGAATATAAAATTTTGAATCGCAGTGAATGAAATAGTACAACCAAATATAATGAAATTTTTTAAAAAGAAAACAGAGTTATTTTCTCCTAGAATTAAAATATAAAGACTAAAATTGTAAAAGAAGACAAAGAAATTATATTTAGAATATTACTAATCAATTTGTTAGAATAAAATGGAAAACGTAGCAAGCACAGACAAACATTACAAGCATTATATGTGTTCGCTTTAATGATATATTTAAGCTTTTGTTTTGTTGCTTTAGAAGGAAGAGGAGCAGGTGTATTAACATCTGATGATACCTCCTCTAATTACTCTCTAATCTTATGTTCAAGAGTGCCCCCTGGAGCACTCGAAGTACTCATTTAATCATCTGTTTTCAAAACTTCAGCTTCCTTTATTAAAGGAACACCTTTAGAGGGGGAATCATTATGAATATGAGAAATATTTTCATCAGAAACTACGATTTTATTCATTGGAGAATTAGATGAAGGGTTAGCCTCTTTGGAAATCGTGTTCGAAATTTGTTCGAGGGCATTTTCCCCTAACTTAAGAATGTGCTTATTATCTGAACTGAGTTAGGATGTATGCTATACTATGTACTTATAAAATTTCGATGTTTTGTAATTATTTTAATAATTATCCTTTCTTTATATCTAGCGTAGGAAAACGGAGGTAAATAGTCCTCGTGGTGTGCTACTTATTTTTTACTCCAGCTCCCATCTGCACCTTATTCTTCTGCTATTGGCTTCGAAATCAATAAAAGTACAACTTTCGTGTCGAACATTAGCATTAGCGAACATTAGCATTTAACATTAGCCCTTGTTACACCACTATCTAAAGTTATGTACGAAAACGTTGTTTTGTCACACGCCTGCTGGTAATTATAGCTGCGAGGTGTTGAACAAAAAATAAATTTTAAAAAGTGTGAGTAATGCTGTATTACAACTAATGAAGTTTCTTTATACTTTAGTCTTACTTTTGGATATCTTTGGTTTGGGGATTTTTTTTATGTGAATAAATGAGAAATAATAAAATAAATTTGTACAATTAAATGGTAGTTTATTAAAAAGACACTTGAATTATGGGAATAAATTCCTAATTATTAGAGATGCCCATTTCTTACTAATTGGTAGCATGCCCAATTTCACAGCGATAAAAAATTATTCAAGAAATATTTTTTAAAATTCATTTGAAATCCTAATTAGATTAGAGGAGCGAAAATTAATGAAATTACATTATAATAGTTTGGCATCCCAAAGTATTTGAAAGCAGGAGAAAAATAAATCCAAAATGTTTATCTGATATCTAATATGTTTATTCTGTTAATAATCTAGTTGCCATTTTTGAAATGCTCTAATCATCTTCATACTCACATTGGAAAAAAATAAGCATCATTTCAAAAGTTCATATATGATTTTAAATTAAATTACAACAAAGCAAATTTCATTATTAACTAAACATATATGCTTTTTTAACTCCATAGAATCTTCATTGTATAGAAAACTTACCTCCAGGTTTCCCAGGGTAATCTTTGTAAGATATTATTGGTCTTCTTGTAGTAAAAAACCACCATTCAGGAATGTTTAAGGTCGTTGATGTCTTCATCAGCATTCTGGAATAATTCCATTTATTTGTAGTACTATTTCTTAAATTATCCTTTTCATCTTTGAAGCTATGAGAATCCCAATCTATATCTGAAGAATCTGATTTTCTGTCAGATTCTTTAACTTCTTCTAAAGGTTGATCTGCAAATAAAATCAAATTGATTTATTTTTCTTAATTGTTAGCACTTCATTCCCATCCAAAACTAATTGGAAGCTTATCTTTTTTTGCGGATCAACTTAGCCAAATAACTTAAAAAGCAACTCACTTTAACTGATCAGTGACTAAAATTACTAGTTTCGATTTCAGTAAATATCCGATTTCTTTATATTGAGTGAATTAAAATGTTATTATACTGGCTTTAAGCTTATTGCGCGGGCAACCCATTATCCTCGTAGGGACGCCAATGGAGTGTTGATGATTGAAGTATGAAATACAAAGAATCTGTAGCTTCTAGGAGTCTAGAAAAAAAAAACTGATGTTTTCGAATGACTTAATAAGAAAGATTACTGAGTGAGATCATTAATTCTATTAGCACATTTATTTATGATTGTACCAAATGACACTAACTGATGGCGTTCCGGTTTTAAATAGTGTCAATGATTGGAAATGGTTGGCTGGTTGGTTAGAGTTTTGGCACAAAAGCCAAATCTGGCCATGTTGCACGCATAAAACGACACCTTAAAAATCATTTAAGAGAAAGATAGCAAAACATAAAAAATCTTAAAATGTATAAAAAAAGTTAAATAAAATGCAACAAATCTATTTGGGAACAAATTGTCTCTCACTTGTTCACACACGTCCAAGCATATTGCATTGAAAATACGTAAACGATGATTATTAAAAACAGGACTATCAATTAAAACATGGTATGCATTTGAAATTTCATGGCATGTTGAACAATTTCTACATGATTCATCGAATAAAAGATGTTTGTGTCTGAAAAGGGGTATGATGAAAACGGAACAAGTTAATTTGACATCGAGTCTGCACTCTGAGTTAGAAGGCTTTAAATTAAAAATGGGAAGAGCAAATGCAGCTTACTAGAAATCTGCTGGTCCCGAAATAGTACCTACAACAAGACGACTTAGTTCCTGCAACAAGACCTGGCTTAGGAGTAGTGTGCCTTCCCCGTGATCTAGGCCCTCCAGGTTCGAGCACTGGTTCGGGCATATGAATGCATCCTCCAGGAAAAAAGGTTGAGCAAGCCAATGTGTGTGTCATCTTCATTTGAGCTAGAAGTGAGACTTCTGCCTTCGGATGCTCAGGGATCTTTAACCACAGAAGCTACTGCATCTAATTTTCATGTTTCGTCTAATTTCATATAATATAAATCTAACTCTCTTATGAAGTGGAAGAATGTTTGTGTATATGTATCATAAAGTCTCCAAAAACTAACTGGAAGGATCAAATGATTAATAGAGTTCAACGGAATTAACAGCACTCAAAATTAATATCGTGCAGTTAACTTCTTACATCGCAGATCTAAAGGCATTTTACCCTTTATGGACACACTTTTCTTCAGGTGTGACGGACTTCACAACCCCGAGGCACTGTAGTGATATGGCAGGCCTTTGAAATTTCCCTCCCGAAAGTCTGCTGCTTTTGGCTTTTTGTTTTTCCTTCCCTAGGCGGCAAGCGAGGGAGCTCACCATGAGAAGTTGTCGCCGCTCTGTTAGCATATGGCTTCTCATGGACAGATAGAAATCCCACTTGTTGACCGTGCGTGGTGGTCCATAAGGCAGGTGGTATATTTCGATCTCTGATGTATCAATCGGCCGTTATTCCAGGCAATTGACAGGGCTGCTCTAGGGCATCAAGTGAAAGAGTAACCTTCTGAGGCTCTGCGTTAAAGGTGGTAGACGTTTCTGGAAGTGACTCTACCCATATAGGTTCTAGCTAGCATCAATGTAAGTGGCGAGACTGGAAATATCGAGAGTCCCTGCCGCCTTCCCTTGTTGTCTACCTTGGTGAAGATGCCTGAATTTTTTTTACCTTTTTTTGCATGGGTTTTTCTGACATTATGCCATGTTTACCTACAACAGAAAACAAGTTTATCTATTATGGGAGATAACGGTCGCAGTACTTTAGATAATATGCAGATCCTGGAAATATTTGTCAAGCAAGCGTTCATTACAAAAAAAAAAAAAAAGAAAGAAAAGAAAAGAAAAGAAAGAAAGGGGAAAAAAAAGCAGCTAGTGTCTGTTTTTTCGATATGGAAAAAACACGTGGTATTTTAAAAGGTTTACATTATGTGGGTTTTTCATGTATAATTGCCAATTTTTACTCAATTTTTTTTCAGAAAAGAACTTATGATTTTTACTTTATTTTATTCAAAATGAAGAGTTTCTGCTAGGTCGTATGTCAAGTGTTGTTTTATTTAGCATTAAAATGAATGAAATTATGAAAAAATTTTCATCACGTATTCATGGGTCATTATTTATTGATGATTTTCATATCCATAGCTAAGTACTCGCATGCCCTTTGTCGAACGGAAATTGCAAAACTGCTGTTAAATCCATAACGGAATGGGCTGATAAAAATGGTTTCGTTTTTTCAACTCAAAAAACTACATATATTCATTTTTGTAGAGAGCGTGGCATGCATTCCGACCCATAAATTCATTAAAAAGGCACATTCCTCGTTATCCGGTAGTTAAATTTTTAGACATCTTATTTGATTCTAAACTAACATTTCGATTATATATTTTTCATTCAAAGAAAAAAGGTGCTTAGTCATTAAATATCTTTAAAGTTAAACAACATGGTGTTGCAATACTTCATTTCTCTTTAAAATTATGTAGCATTTATGTGTAATTAACCCTTTCGTTATGAGCGCTGGATATAGGAGGCATCCACTCTATCACTGGTGAACGAGCGCCAGATATAGACGTCATCCACACGATGACCCGCGTATACAACCGCCGGCAATAGACGGCATCCACGCAATGACCCGCGTGTACGAGCGCCGGCTGTAGCCGGCGGCAGCGTGATACCGCTTGCCCTCAGCCCCTGCTATATTCTTGTTTCTCCCTCTCTCACTCGCATTTTTTGTATTCCTCTTATTTATCGAAGGCTTGTCATTGTTTCATTCCTAGTTTGTTTTATCCCCCTCTCCCCGAAAAAAAAAAAAAAAAAAAAAAAAAAAAAAAAACATGCACTGGTTTGAAAACAATTAGGACAAGAATTACACTCCAATATTTCTCAACTAATCAGGACGTGTGTGTGTGTGTGTGTGTATATATATATATATATAGTACCTCTGAATCAAAAGTAGAAAAGATTGAAGCAAATGATAGTGACTGTGAAACATAAACGTTCAAAATTACATAAGTTTGCGTCAGGAGATTCAGGAATTAAAGGAAACATTAGTAGATTAATCAAAATATTAGACTATTTTCAGCTTTTCGTCTCTGAAAAGCTTGTAGAGTAAACTGCGAGACAAATCCATACTGATCTTGAAGAAATATACATACATATAAGCAATTTAGAATAGTTTATTTATGTTAGCCTCCCGTATTAAAGCATCAACAGGAATATTTCAGGACGGACCTCGTACACATGACGAGGACGACACCTCCGCCATTTTGTGAACCCTCTAGGGTGGCGAGATCCAACCACCAAGCCGGAAGCATCTCATCCTTATTTCGAGGTGCCTTCCCCCCTCCCGGAGGGAGGTGCATGGTGAAAGTCAAGATATTGGAATATGTGGAACAATAGTTGAAACACTTATGAAGCCCTATCTAGGAAAGGGTCATATAATTTATGAGGACAACTGGTATTTGATTAATGCTGTATTTAATTTTCTACAAAATAATTACACAAACGCGCGCAGGATGGTTAGAAAAAGGAGGAAAAGAATGCCCAAAATTGATGAAGGGTTAAAAAAGAGAAATATCATTTCGATCATCTATGCAATTAATCACAAAACGCAGGAATAAAAAAGAAGTATATATGCTATCTACTATGCGTACACCAGTGTTTAAAACGATAGTCAAGCACAAAGGAGTAAGAGTTAGACAGAAACCTGTAATCGTATTGTATTATAATAACTCAATGTATGCAGTGATTAAAATGGATTTGGTCATCAGCACAGTGAATTTTGCACTCAGATCCTTAAAATGGAACCACAAATTTTTCTATCTTTTATTGGATATTTACGAGTGGAATTTTTATTGCCTTTACAAATACAAGATGAAAGAACTAATATCCATGGCAGAATTTCAGTTGAAATTAATTAGGGAAATACTGGGAAAATATCACCAAAATACAAGTCGTCAACATCGAATAGAAAATAATCATCCACTAAGCTTAAAGGAAAGACATTTTCTTTCAGTTCATAAATCGGCAGAGCAAAAATTGAAGTAGACGGAGCGTCATTTGCAGTACAAAAGACAAAAGACGTGAATCTACGAATGAATCTAAAGACTTTAATGTGGGTTTGTGTTTAGACGATGTTTCAAAATTTATCATTGTGAATTAAATTACTGACAACTTGAAATATTAATTGTTCCAAATTGTAATTTTATTTATAATAATTGCAAAGTCTACAAAGTCTGCAATGCAACACATAAAGAAGATTACGACCCGGAAAAGTATAAAATAGTTTTGAAAGAGGTAAGTAGGAATGCCAGTTTACCGATGCGTACGTAATATGCACACTTTGCTCCGTTCAGTGGCGTAATTCCAGCGACTGCCGTAATGAAAGGGTTCAAATTCATTTGTTAGAGCATCTTAGCTCCTTTTCTATTTGGATTTTGTCACATTGATTTCCGGTTACACACCTAAATTTGTCGTTAGCAGCTGAAGAATCTCAAAATGAACTTTTTTTACTTTTGGGTACAGATGCCGAAAAAACATTTGATTTTGATTTTATTATTAAATTTCTCTAAAAAATAATTGTAATACCTGTGACTCTGTTACCATCCAGGGGTGGAGAGGAGATATCTTCATAGATTTTTCCTGAAGATGCGTTATTTATATTTGAAAGAATAATCAAACATGATATTTTATTCTGCATATCGATGATATGTGGATAAATTAGATAACAGTGTAAAAAAAAAAAAAGGCAGAGAAATGTTATTTCTGAAGTTGTATTTTTACAAAATATGTATTGAAAATTCGTCGAAATAACTTAGTTATTAAACTAAAAAATAGTTGTTTCCATGAAAATGATAAAAATATAGAGCAATATACAGAAAAAAAATATCAATTCTGTTTCAAGTGTGTGTTGTATTCGTATTCATCAAAATCAACCCTTTCATACTAGAGTCAATAATACGCTATTTTTAAGTAAATGAGGAAATAGTCCATATTACTGTTTTAAATATCTACCAATTCTCTAAATTCAGCATGTATCAAATTACATAGCCAATGTGATTAGTCAATAAAGTAAAATAATGTTAAAAAATTAAATGGAATTGCATAAAATTCATAATTTTAATGAAAAAACAAATGCCAATTGAAAAATATCAACCCAAACTTTTTGGGGGGTAAATCATGCGTAATTTTTCTTACGTAATAACACATGCAATATTTAATCACGTAATCTTACATATATAACAAATGCCATGTGTCTTTAAATTATACAATTTTTCAATTTGCTTATGCGCCAAAATAAGAATTTTCGCTAATTTAACTGCAATTCAATAATAACATAAACAAGCATATCCAATGCAAGCTCGTGCTTTAATTATGTGATCAAGAGAAAAGGTCACATACTTCCATGAAAATGCTTATTTAATGTCAAAATTAATCGTTACTATTTTTCATTGATTTCAAAAATTTCTAGATATTTTTCAGTTACTGTAAATAATTCAAAAGATTCTACTTATAGCAATGTTTTGCTCAGTAGGAATATTGTTTATCAAACTTTATTTCATTTTTTTCTATTGTCTCTTGAATGTTTGATTAAAATGTTGTCAAACAATCGTCTTTAATTCGATATATTTTGGTTATTTTAATGCATGAACTAAAAATTTTTCTGAATCATTTTTATGATTAAATATATTGAGTCTTAACTGATCTTAAGGAAATAATTTTCACACTTCTAAATTTATCCGGAAATTCGCGAATAAGCAATTAACCAAAAAATATCTTCACTGAAAAAATATTCGGGGGGGGGGGGTGCAATAGTCATGTTCGGCAAAACTTCGTCAAAATCTTTGAAAGCCCGGTCTCTGTTAAAATTTCAATGCTTTCTTTTTAATTTATAAAATCTATTTTCAGCTATTGCATTACAGAAAGAATTGAAAACGTTTTCGCAGCCTATGAATATGCATAACAATATGCTTAAAATTTTATTACATCCATATACTGAATGCAATTACATAAAATGCATACATAAAAGGATTCATCAGAACATTGTTGTTGTGACTTACGGAACTATAAAAGCTCACTGACAATTATCTGTCAGCGATTTAAAGCGATAAGGCATCCCTTGTTTTTTCAGTAGCCAAAGACGGCCAAGAGTACGACTTGGATACTTCATACGTCACATTCGTTTGCAGCTCCTCTATACAGGGGGGTACATTCATACACTTTACTAATAGAACACAGAAGAACAAACATACCCGAATCAGGACTCGAATCCAGAATGCCCAGATCAGGGAGAAGACGCGCTACCTCCATGCCAGGAAGCTGGCCCAATCAAAATATTGATATAATAATTAGAATATTTATTATTGGTGGAATAAATTTATTCTGGCCCTTCGTATAAAAATTGTGAATTTTGTGCAAGACCGTGACAATTACAAGACTAAGATTTTTATTTTCATATACCCGCACATGAGAGTTTTTGATTCGTAAAATACCCTTATTTTGGATTCCTTTTTTGTTTGACTCTAATCAAAATTTGACACAATTTTATCAAGATCACATAACAATTTCCAATAATCTAAGTTGTTGCATTTTTTTTGTTTGTTTACAAGACCGACAGACGGTCCACTCTTTTGTTCGGAATTTGATACACTTTGAAGGTAAAATTTCATTCATTTAGCTAGTACGCTGTAGTTATCGTGCTCTCTCGTACACGATACAGGCTTTCTATAAATGAATTTCGTTCAAAATTCAAGAAATTTGACTGTAATACAGAAAGTTTTTTCCAAAATTTTCCAAATTTTGAGGATATTTCAGAGATATCACCTGAATCACCAAAGGCTCCACGTTTGAAAATTATTTATATTATTATGTATTATTCAAATATATCTTTAGAAGCTTGTAAACGATTATTTAGTAGTCTGAAGTTAGGTTTTCAACCATAATTAAATGAGCATTAATGAGGAACACATGAGTAATTATTGCTGCTTTTTTAACCTGTTAACAGAGTATGACGAAATATTTCAATGCAAAACGAATTGAATATACGTTAATTACCCGGTTAACAGGTTAACAGATATATGATAATTCGTGACATAATAACAGACATATAATATCATTCGTGATATTATAAATAAATGGTCACAATTAAATTGCGGTAAAGCAAAATTGCAGATAAAAAGTTTTAAAGAAAAAGATTACTAATCTCTATAAGAATATTCATAAGTTGATAGAATGTTTTTATTTATAATCATTGACATATTTTTGCATTGTTAATTTCCTTTAATACTTTTAAATGAACTTACATCACTGCTTTCTCATTATTTTGATCGTATAAAATGCAGCAATAAGCTTCATATGTAATATAAATTTTAATAAAAAAATAATCAGTATTATACCATATAATATTATAACTTGAGTACATAAAACTATTGGTTTTTTTAAGGAGACAACCCTCCAAAAATGGAAACATCTTATGACATTCCGAAAGAGCCAATATTAGCTTATATTTCTATTGAAAATATGAATATTTTTAGAATACTTAGAGACAAACAGATTTTGGGATTGAATACTAAAAATACTTCTCGATTGCGAAACATTCAGCAAATAACAAAAACCATCCATTTATTTAAAGTATTTTTCATTAAAAAATGAGGATAAAACTATCAATTTACTGTTGGAGTAGAATAATACCGTTAATGTAAGAAAAAATTTTTTCTATTCTTTTGAAAGAATTCAGTTGATATATTAGATTTTTTTTTTAAATATGAAAATGCAGTGAGCACGAAAGTTAAAAAAGAAAAAAAAAAATGCTGAAACTATTTTGGAATATAAATGTCAATTTAAAAGCAAGTAAACCATCACATTTGGAGTAAATACATCAAGTTTCTTCAAAGAAATACGTCTATACTTTATGATGGCTTGAGTCGGTTGTTTCTTTTTTTGTTTTAATCTAAATGAATCTATTTGATTATTAAATTAATAATTAATTTAATAAAAAAATTATTAAGATAATACACTTAACAGTTTCAAAAACAATCTGGCAGTCAAAATCAAATTAATATATTATTTTCTATTATCTTGTTACGATGTATTATTTTACAGAGCTCTCTTTATTAAAATTCCACAGAATTTAATCAATGAATTCCGAGCAATAACTGACAGCTACATCAGATGTAATTCCAGTGTTTAAACATTAATTCTCATTTTTTAATTTTTAATTATTAGAATAATTCTCGTTTTTTTTTTTTTTTCATTTTAATTATTCCATAAGATTGTTTGGTTTTAATTTGGCATTTTAGGTTTTATACAAATAATACTAAAAATGATCAAAAATAGTTATCAATTTTTTAAATAATTGTTTAAGCACTCAACAGTATAAATAATTTGTAAAAGATCAAATAAATTTTTCTATGAACATCTGGAATCAATAATAACTTACCAAGTGTGGTGCAAGTAAACAAAGCCATCAACGAAATAGATACTAATAACAGGATTGGTCTCATTTTTCGGCAAACAATACGTAGAATTCAATTAATGATGTCTATTTCTTTTCATATGAATATTTCTCCCATTCTGCTTCTGCGGAAGAATTCATGCTTTTTAGAAAATAATTTTCAGAGAAAAAATAATGTACGATGAAAAACAAATGTTTTTCTTTTCTCCTTAATCAAAACACTGTAGCTTTCACAAAACTCGGAATTAGTCTCCGAAACAAAGGTAAGATAGAAGTGGCATCATTGGTTTCTAACTGAAAGCATAAAGAAAGAAATGCTCTAACTAACTGCTTTATCGAACTAAGATGTTCATTCTGCTTTTAAGTATGTTTGCTTTTTTGCGAACCCACGCGCGCGAATCTACTGCTGCCTAAACACAGCCGCTAAACTTCCGTCATCCAACCTTGAACTGCCAAACTTTCTCTTTCAATAAGTATCCGGGGTAGTGAAGCATTAGTATTCCGAGCGCGAAAATGGCAGAACTCGTTTGGCAGCTCCTCTTCGTTATCCTATTCCACGACGAACATCAAATCGCTTCATCTGGCACATTCTATGCATTCTTTTTCACTCACGTACATTTGCCTTATTCATAATAGACAAAGCTTTTCAACAAAATTATAACATGTTAAATAATTTCTATTGCAAGTTTTCATTCGATGAATTTACAGCATTTTGTACACCAAATATGAAAAAGTACCATCAGTGGTAGAAAAAGGATATTTTACGTCATTGTAGGAAGCTTCAAATTTAAATTCCGAAGAATTTTTGAAGCACAACATTTCAAATTTCCTCCTTGCTGATTTTCACTCTCTCAAACCTCTGGAGAGTGAGGACCGAACTGAAAGTTAAAATAAGTCAGCTCTGATTGATGTACTGGTAATGAAATACGTATATTCATAATGGGCAAAGCTTTTCAACGAAATTATACGATGTTAAATAATTTCTATTGCGAGTTTCCATTCAAGGAAATTACGGTATGTTCACAAAAAATGAAAAAAACACTATCTTTGGTAGGAAGAAAGGTACCTTACTTCGCTGTAGAAAGCTTCAAATTTAATTTCCAAAGAATTTTTGAAGCAGAACATTTCAAATTCCCTGCTTGTTAATTTTCATTTCCTCAATTCTCTGGAGAGTGAGGATCGAACTGAAATGAAAAATAAGCCATTTCTAATGTGCTGGAAAAAAGAGATATCTTCACAATAGAAAAAGCTTTTTAACGAAGTTATAAAATCTTAAATGATTTCTATTGGGAATTTTCATTCAATGAAATTACTATATGTTGTCCACCAAAAATGAAAAAACACCATCTTTGGTAGGAGAAAGGGTACCTTACTTCGTGTATAAAGCTTCAAATTTAATTCCCAAAGAATTTTTGAAGCAGGACATTTCAAATTTCCCGCTGGCTGATTTTCATTTCCTCAAACTTCTAGAGAGTGATGATCGAATTGAAAGATAAAATAAGCCATCTTTAAAATCTAATGGAATCGAAATATATGGGCTAATTTTTTTCCTAATCCGTCAGAGTGTTGAAAAATCCAAAGTTCAATTGAAGAGAGTTGCAATATTGTATTAATTTCTTGATATAAGCATAGAAATGCTAGAATATAGTGCATTAATTCAAATAATATTAACGAGAAGAAATATTAAATGTTTAATATTTTCTCATAGGTATGATTCAGTAAATGTCTTCGGGAACACATTGAAACTTATATAAATAAAAGAGGGTAAACGTAAATTTGTAGAATGGTGTTACTTTTAAGGGAAAAAAATGTGAACGAATTGCATAAATTCTTCAAATCATTTGAAAATTGTGAACTTGAATTAATATCACTGTACATTGTTGTTGTATATTTTACCTTCCAGAAAAAGTCGACACAATTCAGAAATATCAAATTCTCCGAATTAAGAATAGCGAGTTTTCGTAACCTAATGGGTAATAACTGTTATTAATTAGGATTATAAAACTCATAAGGTTAACTTTTTTGAAAGTACTGTTTGTAGGCAAAACACTGGCTGTAAAACTACAGCTACTAATGATGAAGAAAAGACTTTCGAGAGGAAGAAGATTCTGAAGTTCTGTAAAAAAGAATAATAAAAAGATAAAGGAATTTTTATTCATGGAAATAATTGAGGAACAAGGCAAACAGGTGCTTCACCTAGAATATCGCCTTTAAAACATTTTCAGGAAAAACTCAAATTTAGCTGGACTAAACATATAAAATACAATTTTGAATTATAAAAAGGATACCTCCAAAAGTGGAACAACAGTTAATTTCCTTAATATTCTCCAAAACATCCCAATTACAAACTTTCCTTAAATGAAGCAGGGAATTATATGAAAATTTCTGAACTTTGATGTGATTGATAAAAAGAAATCAAATTTTTATACGAGCCCCGTGACGTGATATATAATCTAATACTAAACATGAATTTTTGTTTGTTCGTACGTTATGCACTGCTGTACCATTCAACCGATTGCGAATAAACTTGGTCAATTTATTGCTCGCATTGCGCGAAGGTTATAGGTATAATACAATTATCATATCTAATATATAAAAATGATTACTTGCTTTTTCGTCTCTTATGCGCTGCCGTGCCGTTCAGCTGAATGCGATGAAATTTGGTCAACGCGAACTGAGCCTAGAAAATCCACATTTTTCATATGGCCAGTTGTGTGCTGGATACTTACGAGTCAGACAGCAAAGAAATTCATTTGTTTTTGCCGAAAGCAGGAAAACAATATTATTGTATACCCTAAAGCACTTGAATAATAAAGTAAAAAAGAATTTAATAAATATTATTGTATTTCTCCTTTATATATCATTAAATTTCCATGAATGTATTAATTACCGATAAAAAAAATATCATTCTTTCTATCATTCCTAATTAAAAAAGACAGCTATTTTAAATTTCAAATTATATTTCCAAAATTATTTCTCCTGCGGCAACAACGCGCCTTTTACCATCTAGTATACATTAAAATATTTCTTTCACATTTATCTACGCTCATCCAAAATAGCCCTCGTGTTGCATTAAACGGGACGTTAACATAACTAAACCAAACTAAACTACGCTCATCCAAAGTTTCACATTTCTATCCGTAAATTTACAGAAATGTGCTCATTTTTAAATTTAGTAACACTAGTAAAAAAATTAATAAAAATGTGTTTTTTTTTTCTAGAAATTCAAATTCATTCAATACATAAAATCCGTTATAAAGAGATATTTGTCAAGAAGTACAACATTCAGTCATCACGGCTTAAGAGAAATTTGCTACTCAAGCATACAGATGTCCATTTTGACTGGTTTACAAATTCAACTTCTACTTAAACTATTAACTCGGTATGACGAAATATTTCAATGCAAAACAAATTGAATATAAATTAATTACCCGGTTAACAGGTTAATAATCACAGGAACCTAATACCTTGAACGTTTAAGGTATCTCAGAGAAGCAACACAATTTTGTACAAGAAAAAGAAATTCTTTAAAGGCAATTAAGTACGTAATATTAAAGTTTCCTTAACAAAAAAGGACGAGTTGAAACAACTAGGAACATTTAAAATTCTGATTATAAATACTGTAAGTCATCGAAATGCAGCTGTATGTGTATGAAAGTATTGGTAGAAGACTGCAATTGTATACAGATATCGAAAACTTTATTTTTAAATAAGTTTTTATTAATACTTAATCAATGTGTTATTTAATCATTTAAGAAAATTTAATGGGAAATAATAAATGCGTTATTATTTTTTATCTCACCTTTTTATTAAAGTATTGTTATATCCCTAAAATTTTAACAAAGAACTCATTTAAACATTTGTTAAAAATATAAAAAAGTGGTGTAAGTTAATGCATTTGTTTTTTTTATATTTTTTTCTTGCAAACGTCTACCTAACAGGTGATCAGATTTTTAGAATTATATATATATATTTATGTGTGTGTAAAGATTTAAAATTTTCGAGATATATATATGGCAGGCTCGAATTCATCAGGCATATTTACAAGCGGCACAGACATGCTGAAACGGATTAAACTAATTTTCCTTCTTCTTTTATATCATTGTTTGATAAGGAAAATATTGTTTACATGTTCATCTCAAAGCAGGGGAAACACAGAGATCTTTATTAAAAAGAATTTGCTTATTGGACATTTTTCAAGCCCTTCACGCTGAGAATGTGAAAATTGGCTTCTAGACGATTTAGCAGTTTTACAAAACATACAAAACATATTCAAAAATTTCGATTTCATTATTTTAAAAATAAGGAGTGACTTTCAAAGCACGATCTTTTCTATTTATTCAAGGAATTTTTTAAAACCCTTTGCTCTTTTTTTTCCCCTCCGATTGTATATCATTTCATTTATCACTAACAAGTGTCTTTGCTTTATCTTTTAAAATAGATTTTGTCCCGTGAGAGCTTACAGTAACTCTTAAAACGGGTTACAGTAAGGCTTTAAATAATTTTCTGCCTTATATATATATAGGTATAGGTGTGTGTGTGTGTGTGTGTGTGTGTGTGTGTGTGTGTGTGTGTGTGTGTGTGTGTGTGTGTGTGTGTGTGTGTGTGTGTGTGTGTGTGTGTGTGGGTGTGTGTGTGTGTGTGTGTGTGTGTGTGTGTGTGTGTGTGTGTGTGTATATGTATGTGTGTGTGTGT
>JAPMOQ010021776.1:1472242-1511485 GCA_026543055.1 Argiope trifasciata | reverse complement strand
TGTGTGTGTGTGTGTGTGTGTGTGTGTGTGTGTGTGTGTAAAAGAATTATCCTCTCTGATATTTTGAACCTTGATTGTCAGGTGGAGAATTATCTGAGAAAGATTTTTCTAAAGATTCGATGCCTTTCTTCAGGAACGGTAAGATTGAAGCCATTCGTAGCCTGGGTAGGATATCCTGACCTCTTTTCTCATTTAGCCTTCTGTTAATTAAAATGCGGTTTCACCCTATCGTTCTACCTTTAACATCTGCAATGTACTTTTTGTTTCGAATTGACGCCTCCATGTGATAGAATTTTGCAGTTGTTGGTTTTGGGTTTTTTGGTGTTGATTTTGGGCTTTTTGGTCCATCAAATATACGGTTCTAACCTCAAACTAGCTTATAAACTATATGATGCGACTAAAGTAAAAAAGGACAGAATTTTATAAAGTGACAATAATATAAAATCAAGATTAAAATAATAATAAATAACAGAAAATTAAGATTAAAGAATTAACAAAATAAAATTAGAAAATTTTATTCAAAAACGGACGTAAAGAATTGGAGAAAATATAATGTTTTTTTTTTTTTTTCTTTTTTTTTTTCAAAGACTGTCACACAAATTAAGACTAACAATAAAATGAATCAGTTTCATAAAAAAAACCTTTAAAAAGCTGAAAATATGTTGCTGTGTTGGATTGTTATAATGTAAGGGCCATGTAAAGGGCCATGCAAGCATATGGTCTAAAACCATATAAGATAAAATTAATGCATTGAAGTATAAAATCCATCAACTTCGGTTAGAGAAGACGAAAGTTTATTAAATTGCCATGAATATATAAAATTCAGAAATTTAAAATAAGCAATGATGGTTTGAAAACGGAAGTGAAAAATGAAAAAAAGAATAATGTTTTTTTTTAAAAAAGCTGTCACATAAATTAAAAACACACAAAATTGTATTAGATGTATATAAAAAGGCGAATAGCCTTAAATAATTTGAAAATATTTGGTTCTGATAAAGTTAAAGATGATGATTGAAAGAAAAAAAGAATTCTGTAAGAATTAAATGAGGAACGTTCGATTAAAATGCGTTTAATGTAAAAAAACGTTCCGATATATGGGGCATATTGATGCACTCTCTATAAAAATCAAATGTTTATGGATAAAATGTAGGCGTCCTACACGTCCCAGACGGTTTAATATCGAGCCCTCGCATAGGAATAGTATGTCACAATCTAATGGATGTCTTGAGGGAACTTATTTTCAATTATATTTAACCAATTATATTTATTAATTTTATATAACTTATTTTCAATCTGAAGATCCCATTTTCTTTCCCATATTGATAGCAAGTGGAAACAATGGCTGTTTTGGATTATATTGAATATTGGAGTTTAAGAGCACATGTGCCAAATTTGGCTATACTGATCCAAAGAAATGGTAGATGTGAAGGCACCAAGTAATAAGCATTACAATATTACATTTCCAAAACCTAGAGGCTTTATTTGTAACTGTTTTGTTTTCAATATTAGTTATATGGTTGTGCTAATTTTTAAGTTTCTTCTTATATATTACAGTTTTATAGCCAGCTAAATTCTTTGAAGTGGAACTGTATCAAAGGTGGAAATCGTATATTTCTGGATGTGAGAAATAGAAGGAATTTCAGTGCGTGAAATCGATGGAACCAAATTACAAACTGTATGCATATGTTTAAGAGCTGGGAGCGCTGTTTTTAAAGTAGTATTTTCAGTTGGTATATTCTGAATGTTTGCCGTTTTAGCCATATCCAGAGAAATAGAAGCATTGTTATTGCCTGTACTATGTGTTTTCGACGCAACCAGTTTCCAAGCCTTTGTAGATGTAATTAGCTTCTTTACTTTTATTGGGAGGATTTCTTTTTGAAATTTTCAAGCCTTTTTCTAGAAAAAGAAGGATGATCGCTCTGGACATTCCCAGCCTCGGTGCTTACCTTAGTATAAGTCCAATAAGTGACCTCTTCGCTCGATCCGTAGCAGACTAACCATTCAAGTGGCTAGCTATCAGCCAATTGATACACCGGGGACCACTGCCCGTCTAATGGGTCGCCAAGCACAATTAACACGTGGGGGTTTTGGCTGTCAATGAGAAGCAATAAGCAAACAGATCTGCGACAGACTCTCATGGAGAGCTCTTTCGCCTGCCGTTGAGGGGAGGAAGACAGACAACAGACAGCAGACAGCAACAAACCTAGGGGAGAAGAATCTAGAAGGTCGACTAAATCAATTGGATACCTCGGCGTCACGAAGCCCGTTACACCGGAAGAAGTTGTGCCCCTGAATGTCAAAGACTCTATTAGAGTCATTACAAGGCACGCTTTGATTGCAAAGAGGAATCATGTTTTGTAGCGAAATTTGCTGCTTCATTTCCAGTAATACCAACATGAATTGGTACCTAGCTTTTCCTGAGGAGTCCGTAAAGCAGACAATATTTTCATGGTAATTGAATGCATTAGACGAAGATAGTTGGATAATGTGCAATATAATGCACTCACTTGATCAGTATAGATTATAAAATTACCCTGAGAAGGTTGCAAGATTTTCTGAAGAGCACAAAAAATTGCCACTCATTGAGCTGTAAACATTGATAAACAATTGTGAAGACCATAGCCCAATGTCTCAGATGGAAGAATGATGCTTCTACCGACATGTCCACCAGATTTCGAGCCATCTGTAAAAATTGGTGCGAAAGTAGAATATTGACATCTATGTTAGTGGAAAAGTTGTTAAACAATAGGTTCACAATAGTGTGTCTTTACTGAATCTAAAAAAAGGATTCAAAAATACAAATTTTGGAGTATTCCAAGCTGGGAATACAAAGGAACCAACTGATTTAGTGGTAATATCATTAAATTCCAAGTCATTCTGAAGTGTTTTCATGCTCTCACAAAGAGGGCGTCATATAGCCTCCGAAGACCAGTCGGTAGTGTTATTTTATCTAAAGGATGTTTCAGGTTAGATTGTGTGTGTAGAAAATATAAAGTAGACATTTCTCAAGATTTTCTACTTAAAGAGAGCTTAAATTAAAAATGATTTATAGAAAGTTACTTAATTCAGCACAGGCCGGCACCAAGCAGCAAATCCTAAAAAATTATCTCAGTACTGTAAAAATTCACCCCATAAAGTTTCTTCAGACTTCCGTACGGATAATGAAATGATTTGAAAATTTTGGAAAATCTCACCCCTACAAATATCTGACTCTACTTCAAAGCAAGATACCAGTTCAGCTCTAAATCATGTGACGAAAACGGAGGCAAAAATGCGCAGTGGTAAAAAAAAATCGATCACTACCATTTAAACAGACCATAAAAGTTTGGGTCTTTCACCACTAATAAAATGCCCCAGCCACACATTCTAAAACTGAAATAGAAACTAGTACGTCCAATGCGAAGGATATTTTTAAATATGATGTGAATGAAGAGCTTGAAGAGACAACAGAAGATTATTGTACTCAACCATCACCTTCCGCTAGGAAACGGAAACCCAAGCTAAAATATATTATTCCTGCTAAATATAAAAATAAACAAAATTTTCCCATTTTCTTGTTATTAAACATTTTTTGCTGTTCCTTACAATTTGCCTTTTGTTAATCTTAAAACGCAATAATGGCATTTATGTTTATTTTTAATCCTCTTCAATTTCAAAGAAGAGTACTCATATATATTTCCATGCATCATCAATTGATTGATAAAATTTGACCTGTTCGAATCTTTAATTCCGTTTTATAATCCATTGTTTATTGTCTCATCATAAATTCTATCCTTACCTTTTGTGTTAGTTTCGTAAAAAAAATTTCAATCTAATTTTAAATTTATCACAGATTTTTATCGTCAGTGTCCATTTCAACTATATGTTTGCCGCAGCATGGCCAACTCTGGCTGTTGTGCCATTAAACCCAATAAACCAGCCAATCAGCACTTGCAGTGTAGTGAATACGTTAGAAGAAACTAGTTTACAAAGATGTGGAAATTTAGTATTTAGATTTATTCATCAGTTTTCTATCGAATATTATCTCAGAGAGGGCACTTTTCACTTCTTCGATTAATGATGGAAATGAAATTTTCAAGCTACTTATCAATTTTTAAAATTATTTTTTCAGTTAAATATCCCCATGAAGTTTGTAAAAATATATAAAGCTACTGGAATACTTTAGATATGTCATTTCCTTCCCCCTTTTGTTGGTTGAATAATCCATTTTTCGTACATTTAGAAATGTTGTGATTTTCATCTGAAGACAGTAGATTTTTAAGAATTTATGCAACTAGATTTTTCACATAAAAGTATTTCTCTTTCCCTCTATTCATTAAACGGGTTCTTTCGACTATCAAACTAAAAATGCGTAAAAAGGAATATAGTTGAGATTTTAATAAATGAGTTAATGCAAATGAATATTACAAATTTTGCCACGTAAAAATGCGCTTGATATTAAATATAAAAATATTTTATAATATGCAATTAAGTTTCGTGTTCTTTTTCACATACTAACCAAAATGTCTGTGAATTCATATACTATATCGTTTATCGATTAATAATGGCATAACTTTTGGAAATGTGTTATCTCATATTTTCCGAGTCAGTCATGTCACCAGGCCGAAAATAATTAATTGTTCAGTCTTTGAGGATTGAAAATTTCGGCGAGTACTTTGACATTTTGTTCCCTGCATACATTTCGGCGGACAAAACCTGTTTTTGGAGAGCAAGACTCGAGCTTGCCCTAGGTGGCTTGATTGTGCTGGGAGTCTTTAACCGATCTTATGAAAGTGATTCTAGGAAAAGATCCTTTAAATTTGATAATATTTCTGAATCTAAAGCAATACCCAAATATTGATATTTAATATCATCATTCATTATAATAACTTGATGGAATTGCGTTTCCAATTTTAAAAAAAACTATGTTTCTGAATCGCTTTTCAAAAAAAGTATGAGCGGAATAAATTAATATTCGACCCATGCTGACACTAAGTACTGTATATTAGCCTTAATGCAAGCGAAAATATTTGAATTCAACAGACAAAAAATCTATGTACTAAAATTGTTGTAAATGGAAAGATCCAGAGTTCAAAAAGTATACATGTGAGAGAAAACTATAAAAAAACAACCAAAAAAGGTATTAAAGAATTGGCCAATGCACAATGAAATATTTGTGGTAAAAACCTGGCCAAAATACAAAATTTTAAATTTTCTCAACAGTGAAATATGTGTACAATAACAGTTAGCTAATTAACGTGTCAACTATTTTTGAAACAAGAATGAATCATATACCATGGCTCCTATCTCTAACTGAGGAAAAAATCTTTTGCTAATGGACATGCTTTTTCTTAGTATTTTAAATTTGGTATAACGTTTAAAGGCATATTTTTATGAATGAATGATAGATTATAATTAAATCATGTTTATGTTTAGAGAAAGCTTATAACCTTGTTTAAAATTATTTATTAATTTAAATAGTTTCATCTTTACTGTAACACAAATTTTAAACATAAAAAAGCTTTTTTTTCCTTTGTAGTTTTAGCTCTAATTTTAGATATTACGCACCTTTGGCGATTAACTTGTTCGCCTAGCTTTTAGGCCCTTAAACTATTTAAAAAAGAATGCGTTCTTTCAAAATTTCACTTTGTTGTTTAATAAAACTGTAAAATATGAACATAATAGAATCAGTCTGCATTAATTTACTGCGAGTTCAAAGTTTTTAAAAAAAGTGTATACTATGAAATAAAAAAGGAAGCGAGAAGAATCTTATTTCGGAGCTACTGTCCAATGAAAGCAATTTTTCAATATTGGCAAAAACATGCAATTGAAGGCTTTGATGGAGGAATTTTAATTTCATCGTAATATTAAAAACATTGTAGTAGATGGTGCATCGAATTAAGTTTAAAATATTATGATAAAAGAAAAAAAGTATAAAAATGAAACTGATATCATTAAAAAGGTAATTTTTTGAGTAAAGAAAATACAAGTGATTTTTTTTCTAGTAAATACCTTAGGAAGATATAAATTTTCATAGGTAAGGCAAAATGATTACCCAATAAGGAATAGCAAATGAGGTCGGTGCAACGCTCAGCAATCATGATTTAAGGAGAAAAAAATTTTGGAAACATAAATGATAGTGATTCCAGTATCTTCTAAAGCATCATTATATCTGCAAAACGGATTTCTACTACAATGAACAAAAGAAAACTATTTAGAAAAAGCCAGCTGACCTATATGCATCCGATTATAATGTGAAGATTTTACAATTTAGAAAAATCAACAGCTAATGGAATACGAAAGCTTTAAAATACAATTCTACTAGGAAAAAACTGCAATGGACCAGCATCAACAACCGCCACAAATCTGTGGACTGACATCAGATGACTTAAATAGAAATATTTCAGAAAAAATTTGATTATTTGAAAATTGATCTGTCAAATTCGTACACAAGTATATATTCTTTGAACCAGGTTTTCATTATACAAAAAATCTAATTTCAGAAAGGAATACTTACATTGATCTCATTTATGAACAGTAACCAACGCAAATGGTCCCTTTGAAATTTTATTGCGTACTCCCTATTAAAGAGGATGTTTCCCTTCCAAACAGTATAAAATTTCTGGACATGAGTAAGGCCATGTAAGCCAGGAGTGCTCGGATTTTATTTTCTTCTTCCCGTACATAAGCCTTTAGTGCTTCATAGTATAGTGAAGAAAACGAAAAGTATTTTGAGACTTTTTCTCGGCTGACTGAAATAAAAATTCGATACAGAACTATAATTAAAACAAGATCACATACCGAATTGATTTAAGTAATTGAGCTTAAATGCATGCGAAAGCACAGATAGATAGACAGTCAAACCTCAGATAGATTTAATTCAAAATCTAATAGGGATCAAACGCTTATAAAACTTTTGTAAATGGAATATTTTACAGAGATCTACGGATTCGGCGTCAAGACCACATATGAAATTTAATGTCGTGCTGAAAACGCCGTCGAATTACTATATTCACAGGCAGAGTTAATTCAATTCTAGCGAGAGTGGTTCCCCAAAACATTCTTGTAAACTCTCCACCGAAAGTCTTACTTCTCTCATAAAATTTTGAACCTCGGGCAAGGCCACGAAGGCATTGCAAAGCATTGATGAGCAGTAGTTATGAAATACCAATCTTTGGAGAGAAGTTAGAGTTTTTATTGAAGCCATTGTGCGAATATGTATTTGGAATGCCTTTTTCCAATCGAATGAAATGAGGATATAGCAAGGAAGTGTCGTTGTAACCACGAGAAACTTACAGAATCTCACTGATTTAAGTTATTGCATTTACATGCATACGAAAGTACAGACCGGTAGACGGCCATTCCTTTGACAAATGTGGTTTAAAATTTGAGAATAATCAACATTTTAGATGCTGAACCTATGTACCAACTTTTATCTACACAGTTCTTTACATTTTGTAGTTATTGAGTTCAGTCGTACTCGAACATCAAGACAGATTTCCTCTGAATGGATTTCGCTCGAAATTTGACCGAAATCTACAAATTCGGCTTTAAGGCAGGGTAACAACGTCTAGCCCAAAGCACTTTTAAGTTATTGTGTTTACAAACAGATAAATACCAAACATAGTGCCAAAATTGCGTTTTTCGAAATCAGGTGATTTGAAGCATAGATATTCATCAAATTTTCGAATTTGAATTTTTTGACGATACAGTAATACAATAATTTTTATTTTTATATTTCGTATGAAATTAAGCAATAGTTTGAGTAAATTTTATTTTATAAATATTCTTTTAAATTAATACATATACTGCATCATATAAATTATTTAAATTTATTTACTAATATAAAATAATTCAAACGTCAACAAAACCTTGACAAAAAATTTTTTCGCTGAGGATTTTGCTGCTATTGCCTAGCGCTGTCGAAAATATGCTATATTCACCATGATATGTTATCATGTTCACCAATGTGGTGAACAAGTTTTATGTAATAATAAATAACCGCACTAATCTCTTTTCTAATCAATGTTGATAAGCTCAGTAAAAATATCTTAACCTAATGAATTTATTGAAAATAAAGTAAACTTAGGCGGAACTATATTCTTAATCGTATAAAACTTAACTATGTTGACAGCTAATTATAAGAAAAGGGGAAGAACAAGATACACATTTTTGAGTTCTTAAAATAGTAGGAGTGTTCCTCAGAAATAGCCAACGACAAAGGGAGATAAAGATTATCAGAACAATCGCCATCGGCGCACAAGAAATTATTTTAACAAAATATATTCACTCACAAAAAAAATTCTAACTGAAAATATATATATAAGACTTTAAAAAAGAAAATTAAAGCGTTACAAACAACTAAGTGATGAAAATATTTCATGATTCATAAGTATATATTGGTGGCATCCAGTAGAACTTCCCCTCGACCTTCTTGCGAGCTAATCCAGCATGGCGAATTTTGTGCTTCATAAAACAGCGAAGAAAACTCCGTATAGATGTTAAGTTTCTTTTTTAAAAATTGGATGCTATATTCAACATGATATGTCAATGTCAGAACTATGTTATTTTGTTACCGAAATTGCATACCAAATTTTCTCTGTCTATATTATCAAAATTAAAAATTTTCACGTTAACATGCGACAGGCGGCCAATTCTTTGATTTAATGATTAGTTACGTTTATTACGTTATTTACGTCTGAAAGTTATTATGATCACTTGGTTAAAGAGACAAATCTCCATCAGACGGATTTCATCCAAAATTTGATCTTTGGTAGCCCATTTGGTGAAAAAACGACAGATAAAATTTCATTAGCTTTTAGTAACAGAGTTTATAGACCGATAAAATTCCAAAAATGTGTTTCACAAATTCAAGATCTGAAAAGTGAGGATTCTTCTAAATGCAAAGGTCGACATTCTTGACGATTAAAATACTTTTTTTCTTAACGAGTAAATAAATTAATAAATAAAAAGGATAATATTTTATCAGGAGTAAAATACTAATACAATATCAGTAGCATATTTACCTCTATACTGGCAAAAGAAATAATTATTTGGCAGCATGATTATAAAATATTTATAATGAGGTTATAATTCAACAATTCCAAATAAAACAAACTAAAAATAAAATCGCAAACATGGAGGGGAGGAACACCAATTCTAAATAAGAAATACAGAATAGTATTACAAATCACATTTTAATAGCACTTCCAACTAACATCAACCATCTCAAAAGATTAATAAAAAAATATCCCTTCAACAAAAGCATATTTTTCAGTCTTTTTTTTTTTATCATTAAAACAGCTTCCACTATAAATTGAGCATTTCATTCCATACTTCCCTTTCTAGTAGCAAAAAATATCACGAACCATGTTGGCGAGGTGAAAAGTACTAAAAAGCTTCGATTCAATTATTTTCTGGTCGAAGTACTATCTCAAAAACAATCGTAAAAATTTTGAAATTAAAATCTTTTAGGAACATACAAGTTAATGTCTCTCCATATGCTTCACTGAAGTTTTCTAAATGAGTTATCTCTTGTAAAGAATTACCAAACGTTCAGTTAGAAATTTTTTTAAAGAACAACAAGTACAAGGAGTGAACTATATATGGCGTATATCCATAAGGGGAACGGTCATCTGATGAATACTATGCATTTAATGTTGACCTTTGATTCTCTCTTATTGCCAGATAATATTAAAGCAGGTTACATGAGTCTCTATGTTAGATTATATATACCCATCTGTTTCGTGGCTTTAAATCACAACGTTTCGGGCATTTGAAAGCTTATTGCTGAGGGGCATTAACCTGTATCCGCTGTGCTGAAGTTGACCATGACAATATTTAATATACTTCTGTAAAAAGATAAGTAAATTGTAAAGATGCACACACATTATAATCTAAGAATTGTTCAGCTAGGCAATTTGAAAAAGGTGTAATTAGTACCAAAGTAAATAAAATAATAATAACTAAATAACAGCTGTCTTCTATCTAAGATGACTTTTTCAATTTCCAACACCTGCATGCACTAGCTTTGCTTCTGTCGCCCAGACTAATGATGACTGCATTTCCCTTAACTAGGGAAATGCATTTCTTTTCATTAGTAGTTTCTCAAACTGCATTCCCCTTAACTAGGGAAATGCAGTTTGAGAAACTACTAATGATGGACTTTCGGTCATCTCTATTCTACTTTTAGTTCGATCGAAATGGGTTGACCCTGTAGCTTTCTTTTTCATGACCTTCAATACAATACATGTGTACTTTTCCAACCGATTTCAGCGGATACTTTAAAAAATATTTCAGCTGTTTCTTTTTGTGTGGTCGGTAAGACCGCACTCCATTTTAGTGTTCCAGTATTGTATAAGGTTTAGCAGCCAAAATCTACAAATATACCAACCGATTTTATTGTATTAGAAAAATCTCTTAAGAGCCCTAAAACTTAGTTCTCGAAATATCCAATTTAATGATCTTCTGAAGAAACAAAGCTCAATAGACTTTCTAATGAAGCAGAAAGTTATTTTAGCGATGAAGAAAATTGTACAGAAGATTTTTTTTTCAATGAAAGTTAGCATTCGACTGATTCTGGTATGGATGTTTAAACATAATTAATTTTTCTAGTGATAATGTATTTTGAAAAAATTATAAAATATATTACCAAGGGAAATATATACAGAATTTATAGGCTGACTGACATATTATTTCTTAAGCTGCATGTTTGAAATGCTCTCGAAAACCAAACTTCGAAAGTCATACAAGCCAATAAAAAAACGGTCAATTTTACCCATTGCCGATTTTTTTTAATTTTTCATATAATTGTTGAATTTTGCATTATTTTGTTTTCTATATACCTTTATATACTGAAAAAAATAATATGATTTAAAAAGTAAAATGTTTTTTCAGGAATATTTATTATGACATGTAATTTGAGAAGAAAATTTGTGTTCCAATGCATTAATTTTTTCAATGATAATATACTTTGAAAAATTTCTAAAACGTACCCATGTATCAAGAAAAATATCTGCAGAATATATTTGCAGATTTTCATGTCAATATCTTCGTTAAAAAATTTAATTTGATTGCAAATCAAATGCAGTCTCGTGGACCGCACCTTCCCAGTTAAGGGTTTAGCAGTCAAAATCTACAAATATACCAACCGATTTTATTGTATTAGAAAAATCTCTTAAGAGCCCTAAAATACACTCTATTTCTGATTTGCCTAAACCATTGGCACATCAAATCAAATATACGCCTATTCCAGTTTGCATATACCATTTCACATAATTGACCTGATTTTCAACTTGTCAAAAAGATAAAAAGAAATTTAAAAATCAGTCTTAATCCACAATTGAACACCACAGTCAATCAAATTCGGAACAAACCTCTAAATTTTAGGTAGCCTCACCATTGAAGGCTCCGATTGCGACTAATATTAGGATGTTAAGATGATAAATGTCATAGAAATACAATAAATCAACCCCAATATGACATGGAATCAATGTTATGCCAGTGGATAATATTTCTAATGATAAAACTGACAATGATATCGGTTCGAATGTAGCGGGAGATAGTATAGATTATGATCCGAATGAAACTACTAAAGATTCCACAACTGTTGAACAGCAAGAACCACTAACATCATCGCACTTTACGAACCCTACATCTGTTGATAAATGTACCCTTAAGAAAAAGTTAAAAAAGAGTTCAGTTGGATGGGTTAGTTTCAAAATGTTTTACTCCACATTAAAGATCTCTGTCCAAGACAAGTATTTAAAGAAACATTTTGTGAAAAGGTTGCAATAAAATTCTAACCCTTGGTCTTTTGACATTGTTTTTCATTAGCATTTGGAAACTTTATGTTTAAAATTCTTTCCTCTTTCTCACTAGTTTGTGGTTTTCTAGATTCTTCATATCCTATCATTTATTGATTGATCTTATATTCATAGAGACTTTTAAATACATTTTAGTTTTACCATTTGATTGGTGTTGTTTAGACAATTCTAGCTCCTGAGCTATTGAATCTCAACTAAATAAACACACTTTCACAAGGGAAATGTTTCTATAACAATAGAATCTTTTATTGGTTAAAAACCCCAGGTCTTCAAAAATGCTTTATTTTGACGTTTAAAGATAAATAAGACAACTTAACTATCGTTCAGAGAAAATGTGTCCTTTAGCTTAACCGGAAATGTTCTTGTGTAATTTCCAAGTTTGTACCAGGATATCGATGTGATTGAATCTCAGTCCTATGGTGGTTGCATCAGTCATTATCAAAATGAAGTTATCAGCAGTTAAATTAGATTTGTTTAGTATCTAATTATCTTTCTAAATGGAATTGTAAATAGCAGCAACAATTGCAAATAATGTTTGAAACCAGCCAAAATGGTAACTAGTATCAGATGCTAACAAGATAGATGCCAGCACAAAAATGGTCATTCTATTGCAATTTAAATAAAACAGAACATTTTATAATTTTATTTAACACATTTATAATTTTCGGTTAGGACTATATATGAATAATAAAAAAATTGAAGTACAGGGTGCGCCAGAGAAACTTACTTATTTGAAAGGTCAATAAAAACAAAAGTACTATAATTACTGTTTTAATCCTTTTTTTTAAAAAATTTGAGAATACAATATCACAATTTTTTTTTCATACAGTTTTGAAAATGACATCGGTTAAATGGCGACCCCCATTGCGCATAAACTGATTAAGTCGATTTTTGAAATTCGTGTCCACTTTTTGCAGCATATCAATTGGTATCTTGGCAATGGCGTCCCGAATGTTTTCTTGAGGTGAGCTATTGTCCGTGGTCTATCGACATAAACCAGGGATTTCAAAGTGAGCCTCGTCACTGAAAAAAACGACCGCGTCTTCAGGCAGGCTATCAAGCAGCATTTCACATGCATTTTGACTGGCAACAAAATCGCTTTCAGTTAATTCTTGCACAGCAGACAATTAATAGGAATGAAATCGAAGGTCTTGATGGACAATTCGTCAAAGAATGGTGTCAGAAATTCCCAGAGCAACTGCGTGTTTGCGAGCCGAACGCTGGCAGAACGCAAAACTGACTACCTCACTCTTTCGACATTTCTTGGAGTTCTGGTGGTCCGTTGATGTTCATTTCTGCGTTTAGCGACCCTGCCGAAATGAGTTAACCCACGACAGAATCTAATTACGACCAGGAACAAGTATGTGAGGAGGAATTTCAAAACGAGCGCGGAAGGCACGTTGCGTAGCAACAAGTGAGCGATCGTTAGAAAAGAAGCTCTCGACAGCGAAGGCCCGCTGTTCTCTAGACTAGGGCATGATGGCAACTGACTAGAGGGAGAGACAAACTTGGGGACTTCCCCCTCCAGTAGCACCACCTATCACCCCTCTACCCACCATCTCACCACTCGGGAGTTTTTCAAATAAGTAAGTTTCTCTGGAGCACACTGTATAATATACAACTTCTTCCAAGCCTACTTCCTAAATTAAATATCATATATTTCACCATGCGTACCAAAACACTTATTGAAATCAAACCATTTCAGTTAAAGTTACAACGAAATGTAACTTTTTTAAACCAAAAATTAATACAAAGACATTGTATTTAAAACATCCGTTAATTTAAATTTAAGGTCGTTTAAATTTAATTTTACCTTAAATTTAAAGCCTTTAAAATGAAATCAAATTACGTTCGTGTGATACGACAAAATGCTCATTTAGAACACATCATTAATTTTATAACACAATGCACATCTTTACAATGCATATAAGTGCATTAAAATGAACAGCATGGGCATAATTATTGTGACTGTAAAGTCACTTGAATCAACAGCTTTTTAAAATCTCACATAATTTTTTTTTCATAACAGGAAATTAATAGGATTTTATCATGAAAATTTTTGTTAGCTGAATAAATAAAAAACTGCTAATCATAAAGATAAAAACGATCGTTATTTATTTCATTAAGTGGCATTTGTACATAAATGACAAGAAATGCTTCAATAAATTAATTAGTACTAGAATAATGACATAGCATAATGTTTGTTCCAAGCAAAATTACACATAAATTCAATATTTTTACAATAAAAATTAATAAAACACATTTCAAAAAATTATTATTTTAAAACGTTTGACATGATCAAAATTTTCGATGCAGAAACTTTAACATTAAAGCAAAAGACTAGCATCCAATTTCAAAATTTGATTACAAATGTATCAAAATTGCAAATTTGCACAAAATTAAAGGAATTTTTTAAAAATCTGATTGAGAGAATCGGAAAAAAGAGGCTAAGTGTTTACTAAAGAAGAAACTTGATCATCAAAATATTCTGAAAATGCATGTTTTGTTTCCTGTTCTACATTTGCATGCATTAAAGTCAAGGAGAGATATTTATCTACATAATTACATGCAGCTTTACAAAGCTGCGATAAGTATAAAAAATATGCTATGATACATCTTTGATGCTCTAAAAGATATCACAATATAAACAGCAAAAACAATTCAATCACATGCAATTTTAATTTGTGGATATTAAAAATATATATGATAAGAATAACATGAATATATGAGCACAAAATATAATGTACTATCATGTTTCTGTACATCTTAAATGCAGAAGCTTCATATTTTTATTATTATAACTTTTGATAATATATGAAGGAACACTTCTCAGAATTTTCAATAAAAATAATTAATTGCAAAAATAAAAACAATAACAACAACATAATAATTAAATGATAAAAGAATTAAGAAACTATAAATCTCATAAACATTATTTTACTAACAACATAAGATTCAAATCCAACAAAATAAGATTCAAAAAATCTTTTATAAAAAAACTTAAAGAATGTTTCTAGAAATAACTTATTATTAAAAAACAAACTACATATATTTTTTCAATAATTTGTCAATTTATATAAAATTTAATTTACTGGGATATCTCTAAATATCAAGTTGAAATGACACTATTACAAAGATCCATCATATTATAAATTCAAAAAGGAATTCTTTATGTATATTTTTAAAAAATATAATTTATAAAAATAAAATAATTGGCACTCTTAAAACCACTAAGCCCTTTGCTTACCATAACTCA
The DNA here is from genome assembly GCA_026543055.1 of Argiope trifasciata. Taxonomy (NCBI): domain Eukaryota; kingdom Metazoa; phylum Arthropoda; class Arachnida; order Araneae; family Araneidae; genus Argiope; species Argiope trifasciata. The sequence continues at coordinate 1,496,425 of JAPMOQ010021776.1, read as the reverse complement.
ACAAGAAGTAATCATATATATATTTATTGCTATTATAAAATACACACCATGCCTTGATGACCTATACAGTATTGAGAAAATAATGAACTATTTTTAAGAATAATTTTGTATATAAAATTTGTACAAGTTCTATATGATACATTGAATCATAGATTGTGTTCATGGTAACTTTGAGAAGGCATTAAAACAGAGCCTTGAGAATGGTCAATATCTCCCAGATGACTGTGTAATACAGGCCTTAGTACTTCTTCTATTTGTGGGCAATGGGGCCTGGGACCAGGTTCAGGAGTGTAAGTAAAAGTTAAACCAGTAGCATAAATAATTCCATCACTTCGTACCAATGATACAGGAACCTAAAACGAAAATTGAACTTCTTAAAAAAATCAGAAATATCGCGAACCTGTCTGAATCAATACGCACAAAATCAATACATTTTCTGATATTTTAATTTTCTATAATATCTTCTTAAATTCATTTTCATAGATCAAACATTCATTATACAGGGATATTTAGAAAAACCCGTGGAATGTAAAGTAAGGTAGAGAGAGCCGAAATGACTCCTTGACCCCCCCACACTAGTTTCTGTGCTAGTACTGTTCATTCTCAGATTGAAAAACCTTCCATGCTTTTGCGCATGTCAGAAATAACTGGTTTCGTTAAAAATAGGAATGAGAAGAAATACGCTTACATTTAAAAGTATGTCGAACCAAAGATTATTGCGGAATCAAGAGGAGTACTGATCGCTTAGTTTTCTGTGTACCACTTTTTTAAAAGTACAACTGCTGCAAATTGCTAGTCTCGCGGTTCTGAAAAGAACAATATCAGGGTTATTCTCAATAAATGCACGACAGCTTCTTTCATAGCAAGAATTCTGCAATATCTTCACAGTCCATATTGTGCAATAAACCAAATAAGTGAGTGAACATATCAGAGCCTTTAATTTTTTTCATTTATTTTCCTTAATTTTTGTGACAGAGGCTTAGTAAATAAATCAATTTAAATTTACCAGAATCGAATACCAGAATTTATAATCGAATTTGAAATAAATTATTTCGAAGCTTAAGGAATCGGTTAATTCTCTTGAAAGCAAATCATATTAAGGTAACCCAGACGTCACTAAGAATTTAAGGTTAAAACGTTCATATTAACATATTTATTTTGAAGTGACGAAAATGTTAAATAAGTAGCGAAGCTCAGTCAGGAAAAAAATTACAAAGGATTATAATGAATTAATAACGGCCTTAAATAAGAATGAAATAAGCACAGAAGATATTGAAATAAAAATTTCCCTTCAAAAAGAAATGCTATGAATTCGGCAGAATCATATGATTACATATGTAGTGCATTGATAGATGCCTATTCTGACAAGGAATACGAACGGAGTGAGGAATATCGGGAAAAATTAGACAATGCTCGAGTTCAAGCAGAAGTTTATTTTGAGTATTTTCCTGTATGTGAAAAGCCAAAATCAGTGAATGCCAGAAAAAAAAAAATACTTTCACTCCAAAAGTTAATCGAATCTTCGATTCAAAAACATTTTGAGTTCCTGAATATTCTGTGGTCAAGATCACTATCCTCGTATTAAAGGTTTAAAAAATGTCTTTTGAAGAAAAGCAGGACATTTCAAAGAACAAGGCTTTTTTTTTATGTCTAAAAGTCGGATACAATACTTGAATTTTTAAGATTAATATTCAGTATATGATAAATAAAAAAAACCTTGAACTGTAATACGTCCGAAAGCATCTAATAACATAAAAACTTACATTGAAGACAACTCATCTACCAATGAAAATATAACATTAGCAAATCAAAGTCAACCAGAAATTCTTGTACAGACATCATTGGTACAAATTAAGGTTGGTCAGAAAAGCAGAATTATAAGAGTGTTATTAGATACAGAATCTCAGAGGTCATAAATCCTAAAGCCTACACTAACTAAATGACAGCTATTAGGAATGAAATGAAAGTTTCAGGTATGTAGTATTTGGTGGTGTCAGTTCCACGCAACATAAATGCTATAAATTATAAATGTGTAACTTAAATAAATTATTCTTATTAGATGGAAGTTCGGAATAATAGTTTGTGTGCACATCCCTAGTATACAAGAAGGTCTAAGGATTATGAAAAAATAGAATAACGGTATTCAACTCACTGACATGGGCGGACACTCATTGGTGAAAGGAGCAGGTTCTGCTGAGAACCTTGTAACAAGAAATATTTGTCACTTGCTATCTGTCTTGTAGCTGTCTAGATTGGAGTATTATAGGAAATACAAACATTGATGTCAATAGAAAATTTTCCACGTCTCTTTTAGTTTAAAATTGTGACATTTCAGGTTTAAGGAAATTAGTAACCATTGGTAATTGCAGATCTCTGTGAAACGAAAACCTCAAAGAAATGGAAAAAGAAAGCTTTTCATAACTTTTCCAGAAATGTGAACACAGGAAAAAAATAGACAAAACCATAATGGATAAGAAATCTACACAAATTTATCAAGCAACAAGGATAGCGCTGGAAAAAGACTCATTTATACCAGTAAGAAACATTAAAATTGATCAGTTTGAAATCTACGATTCTGTTTTTTAATGAATGACAGAAAGAAAGTTTTATAGAAGAGTCTTTTGAAGGTCCTGGTCATCATTTTTATTATATTCAGTGTTTAGGCTCAATTCCATTACAAAGATTCGATCAGGCTGCTTTAAAGGCTCCAGCAAATCAAAAGATAATTACCACTGAATGATAAATGAAAGAACCAAATATGTTAGAGATGATACCATCAACAATTGTCAGATACCATCAAAAAAGTTTTTCTTCAGATATCTGTTGACAAAGATAGAAAGTTCTTGAAATTTCTGGGGTAGAATATGAAAACTGAGATTTGAATAATTTATCAGTATACAAAAGTAGTTTTTGGACTGAAATGCAGTCCTTTTTTTCTTGGCGCTGTTATCTACCATAATCTCGACTAATATTTAGTTACCACTCTTGAAAATACTGCTATGAAGTTGAAGGATTTATTCAATGTTGAAAACTGCATCACTTCTAGACTCTGATCAGAAACTACAGTAATATATTAAGGTCTTGACTGAGTTGATTTCAACTGATAAGTTTGATCTTAAAGATTCTGAATTCACTGGAGAAGCAAATTTATCGAACATTCCAAACCAACTCCTATTTTAGGCCATTAGGGGAATAACGTGCTTTTCTGTAATATTTCATTCATGAAAGCACCTTCCGAAGTAATTATTACCATTTGCCAACAGATTTTTGATTCACTTGTCATGTCCTATTATGCCCTAAAACATTTTTACAAGATAATTGTTAATCCCAAAATAGTTGGGATTTAGAAATATCAAAGGAGATGAAGGAAAAATTTCTTAAGTGATTAAAAATTATAAAAATGCTGCATATCGAGCATATTTCACAACAAAGTTTTGTCAGTTTTAATGTTGGCTTGTTTATATATATTTTAGCATGCTATTGGCACTTCATACGCAGCAGTTGTATTTAAGAGCTTATGAAACCATCCAATTGTTTTCCACTAAATCCAAAATAGTGCCTCTGAAACCCATTTATATACCAAGAATAGAACTTTTTCTCCCAATTGCATTGGCACTATATTTTCTAAATTCGTAGAAGAGAGTTTGAAACTTGGAAATATAAAAATGTGATTTGGGACTGATTCCTCTACTGCATTTCAGTGGATTAAAAGAGACAACCCTTGAAGTATATTAGTTGCGAAACAAAGTGAAAAAAATTCGAAGACTGTCAGTTGTTGATGAAAGGAAGCATCTTCAAGGATCCTTGAATCCCGCAGATATGTTATCATGCGGATGGATTGAGCTTAAATTATTAAGTCCAAAAAGATGAAGGGGTATCTTATGGTTCCATTTGCATAAGTTAATGGCCTAAATCATACTAACTCATTAATCAAATAACTATCTCAGAAGAAAAATGTGACAAATCAATCAATCTTGTAAACAGCTATCTTGGAACTGTAAACCTTCACTCTCAGTTTTCGATTTACTCTAAAATCATTAAAATCTTGATATAAACATTAAGAATTAGTCACAATTTTAAGCTTGTTACAATACACAAAAGAGAATGAAATTTAGATGCACTGGAAATAAATCTAGCAGAAAACAATCTCGTACAGATATAAATTTTCACAACAGAATCAATTAAAGGGATGAAGGCCTTGAATATCTTTAGAGATAAAAAAGTTGTTTGAGAATAAAAACTAAGCTTGCTTAAAAAGGCGAATCAAGGAATTTTAAGCATCTCATGCTTCTGCCTGGTAAACACAGGCTGACAGAGCTTCTGATCAGGAATTTCATTTAGAAAATTCTCACGCTTGATTCTGCTGTCGATATTGAGAGAAATTTTGGATTCGACATTGTAGGAGATCCTTTTGAAGAGTAGAAAACAGCTTTTTTTGATGCAAAAGATACCACTGCAGTAACATATAAACGCAACTAGTTGACTTGCCTCCAGACAAAATCAAGAGGTCTTTAGAAGTGACTGAACTTCTCAGACATCATTGGTGTCAAAAACCTTTTACGGAATCTCGATTGGGATGCTATCGAGCAAAAGCTTCTATCCAAAGAATAATGTGGAAATTCATACAACCCTCTGTTTCCAGTTGGGATAGCTTTTAGGAGCGAATAGTACAAACTATAAAAAAACTTTTAGAAGAATTCTGAGAAAAGCCTGTACTAAGAATAAATAGTCAGTAATTTGTGTGATAGTGAAGCAGTGATCCACTTAAGAGCATTCATTTATTTGAAAATCATAATGGCCTCATTTCTCTTACTCCACCAATGTTTACTCCAAAATAGATACTTACAAAATATTTTATTTATGGATTTTACAAGATATTTCCATGGTGGGAATGCTGGTTTCCGATGATAGTATTGATATTAAAAGGCGTTGGAAATATCAATAAAACCTGAAGAAACATTCAAGATACTGTTTTCTCATGAATAGTTAGGAGTTCAACAAAAAACCATGTAAAAAGGGAAATTATTATGAAGTAAAGTTTGGAGATATGTCTTGATTGAAGACGATTTCAAGGATTAACATTATTTTATTTTATCCAGGTAAAGATAAAGCCATTCGAACAGTGAGGCTCAAACAGTAAAGTTTTACGTCCCATTAAACGAATTATCCTCTCAAATAAGATCTTCAGAGGATATAGTAAAGCTAAGAAAGATATATCTGGCAATCTTGGAACTTTGACTTCATAAAGAGGTAAATCTGTTAAAGTAGCTAGGTGATTTATGAATACTTGATGACCTAGAACTGTTTTATAGTATTTTTGTACATTGTTAGTTTAATTTGAAGTATTTTTAATGTTAGCATTTTTAACATCGATGTTTGTCAAAGGAATAAGGATATACGCGTATAATCGTAGGTGGGAGTGACGACATACAAATTACACGTGGGGACGCACCAGAACCTTAATAATTTTCTGTCATTTATTTATCTTAAATTTTGAGGCAACAACTTTGAAAATAAATTATTTTTACAGAATAAAGTTCAATTGATTGAAAAAACAAAAACTCTTTGGGGTGGCATTCTTTTTTTTAATCCGAATTACTCTGGATTTAAAGTGAATTATTTCGAAACTTAAGAAATTGTTTAGATTTTCTGAAAGCAGGCCATACATATCATGTCTACAAACCCAGGATAATTAGATTACATATAGTGAATTGTCCAGAGAACTTTTTCAAATATTACTTATTAATCAAATAAATAGTAGAATGCTTTTGATAAAAAAAATTATATACTTAATTTTTTATATTAATATTAGTCTTGGGTTAAAAATGAATAAAACATTTCATTTCCGTTTTGGTTTTTTAATGTGAAATATCACAGAGAATTTGAAGAAAGAATAAAAGTAATGTTGAATCACTCATGAATCTTTCATTTTTTCTTCTTCCAGAAAACTAAATTTATAAATACGATTTCTCCCTTTTTAGGACAAAATTCTTTTAAAATAATGCTTACGATGCAGTTTAAGATAAAAGAAATTAATACTGATACAATTTAAAGAAAATATATTACCTGAGTAGGCTGTCGCACAAATTGCCATCCTTCTCGAAAAGCAGATATATCGGGAACTACACACAAAATGCTTTCTTGGCATCTACGGAAATTTATATGTTAATTAAAATAATATTAATAATTTTCACTTCGTAATGAATACTGATATAATACTTTTGGATTTTATGCATAACTATAAAAGCTTCATTTACCTGTACATTGTTTCAGCTTCTACTTCTCCGAACCATACTCTAAGATTAGGAGTAAAACTCTCCCCAGATAACTCCAACATGGCAACATCACCACCTCCATTTAGCTGGTATAAAGTGGAATACATTAATTAAATAATTTAAAAGTATGGCAACATCACCACCTCTATTTAGCAGATGTAAAGTGAAATACATTAAAAAGCAACTGAAATGGTATAGTTATACAAAGAAATTACTTAATCTAAACTTTCACATGAACTCGTTTGTTAAATTATTATTAGGTAAAAAGTAATCAAAAGCGCAAAAAAATATTAAAATTTTAATAAAGTAAAATTTAAAAGGCAAGATAAAAAGCCCTTGTATAGTTAATTTTTTATTAATTTGAATATATGAAGACATCATTTAAAGTATCAAGTAGTCTTGTAAATTTGAAAAAGGTTTGTAGCAGGATGAAGAAGCTATCGATTTCAAATACTGTTAATATTTTTCTAACTTTATGATTTTAAGTAAGAATTGTAATATCTTTTTTAATAAACAATAATTGAAAGTTTAAAAACATTGATTAAAAAGGAGAAGAAAAAAATATATTCAATATATTATTTAAAACAAAGTCCAGAATAAAATTCAACATTTATAGGCTGCATTGAAAACACCAAAATGTTAATTCTAATATCCTTTCAAATCAAGTCACTCAGAAAGAAACCTAGATCTTTTAATCATGTGGAAAGATTCATATGAACTGAACCAATGCAATGCATGATGTAAAAAACAAAAAATTATCAAAGTATTTTCAATCACTTTTCTAAAAAAAGTTGAAGTATAAAATATTACATAAATTTCCATACAATTTTTTTAGAACAGAATGTTTGATATACATATTTAAAAAATATACATAATCCACTGAGCAATTTTAAATAAATCATTACTTGTTTACTTTTAAATTACAAATTAAACAATATCAAATATTACCACTATATAATTATTTACAGAGAATAATAGAAGCCAATTATAATTTAGATAAAATGGACTGAACAATGCATCACATGATGTAAAAAAGATGATAAAGGTTATTTAAAAAGTTAATAAAAGGTACTCTCAATTACTATTCTGTATATTTAAATATATGGAACTTATATAAATTCATTATTAAAGAAATTCTTCTTCAAAAGATAAAATAAAAAAATAAATAAAGGTGAAGCCCTATTTTTTGCATATTTTATTCTATAAAACAAAACAAAAAGTTTTGAAAAAATATATTTTAGCACAAGACTCAAAAGGAAAATTTTAACCTTCTCTCCCCCCAAAATAATCATTTAACAGTATAGAAAAAATTAAGTTTCCTACTTACATTCAGACTGTGAACAACAGGTACTGGAGTTACTGGAGTTCTCACTGGACCCATACCTTCATAGAAGGTATACTCTGCTTTATCAGTACTTATGATAGTCCAGGAAGCACCATCATTTATCATTTCCTTATTTGGCTCTTTAGGGCAAGGGGTGGCCTGTAAAACGAATATGTATTTATGCCCTTTTACAGGTAAAAGACTGGACATGGAATTTTTTAATAATAATCCCTCCCCCCCCAACCATACTATTAAAAATTTCAACTTTCAGTATCCTTTAGAAATTTTAAACCATTTTTTCGAAGTTCACGCCTGTAAGATAAAATCACTGCCACTGCATGCACCTGATAGTCAGCATGAGAGAGAGAGAGAGAGAGATAGTGTCCAAACCAATCATGTTATATGTGCATATGTAAAATTGCCGAAGTTGAGAAATCACAATTTTCTTTAGAGTATAGAAAATTGCAATTAGTTCAGCAATCAAGATCGAACACGATGTTTCCTGCCAATAATAATAAATATTTGTTCCATTTATTAAGATAGCAATAAACATGATCTTCAGATTTAAATCCATCAGAACAGATTGAGTCATACGACGAAAAGCGACATCGAAAGGGAAGAAAAAAGTTGTTGGAAAATAACAGTTGCAGCCAATTGTCCATCAAAAATAGTGAAATAACTGATGAGCGCAAAACTAGGAAAATCCCAAAGAGGAAATAAGAAAATGTCGTTTTGGTGTACTTTCAAATCATGAAGACCTGCATCAGATAAAACAGTTTTAATTCTCTCGGAAAAGGGGAGAAAACTATTGGGGCGAGCGTTATATAATTTACATTACCAATGGGAATAGTCAAACGTTGTAATGGATGGTTAGTAACAGAGTGTATCCTAAATAATACTTACTACTTAGTCAACATTTTAAGCTTAAATTTTAAAGGCAATTGTTAGCAAATAATATATAGACTTTGTACAGATGGTGTTCAGAAAACTCTAGAAAAAATTCGCTTAGCCGAATGAGTCCAATTTATTTAAAATATAGGGCGAGGAAATCAGTACATGGTACATACGTAATCTGGGCGAGAGTATTATGAACTGGTAAATTCACAAAAGAGAAATGCGATCAGCCTCCCAAAATGTCTTTGATACAACTTTAAAAATGTAGGCAATTTTTCACTTTTTATTATTAACAAGAATAACTCCCAAGAATCGCAAGACATTAACTTCAGGAATATCCGTTCCATCGACATGGATCTCAGGATCAGAATGCAATCTTGTTTTCCACTGCTGAAGTGTATGTCCATTTTATGACACCATTTTACTAATTTGTTTACAGTATTTTGTAATTGCTACTCAATTAAGGGAATGCTGGAACCCTGACAAGAAATCTGCAGATCATCTAAGTATAGTATATCCTGAACAGACGAAAGTAGGTTGTTAAGTATTTGACTAAAATGTAAGGTAAAAAAAGTGTTACATTGAGAACCTTCCCTACGGCACACCCTCAGTGTGGATAAAAATATTAGAATAAATATTATAAATGCACATTTTAAAGATTCGAGAAGATAGAAAATTCTCAGTAAAAATAGGCATATTTCCCTTAAAACCTAATTCCAGAAATGTCTGAAAGTTACTGCAACGGCATGTACGGTCATGTGCTTTTCTAAGTTTGCGACAATACATTTGAATACTTTTCATCTTACGGGGAAGCAAAACAAATTTTTTTCTCACACTTCTTGAGAAAATTAAGCACTTTTAAGGTGCTTAAAAACTCCTTCCAGCACCTTTCATGATGCTACGCACCCTTTCTATAGATACCTGTAACTGAACTCTATACGTGATGGATACTTCAAAAGCAGTAACATTTAAAAATATATTTCTGAGATTTTATTTACCAATATTTTTCTCTTTAAAAGATAGCTTACTTCTATACTGGTGCAAAAAGAAAAAAAAAATCCACTTTTAACTATAGTTAAAGGTTTATTGTCAAAATTACGACAAGGGAATGGTGCACTCCACTCAGAATTCAAAGCAGGAGCAAAGCTGTGGGAACACATCCGGAATTTATACGGCTTTAAGTGGGAATTCTGTAGACATTTAACTAAGCAAGCATAGTTTTCAGCTGTGTATGTTTCTAATGATATTGCATGCTCACATGGGACAGTTAAAGGTACCTTGACCTTCAGAAGTCACATGAATATAAAACTTAGAAGGGATTTTTATGTTTGAATTCAAATGAAAAAATAATAATTTTAAGAATGTTGATTAATTGATTGATTGAATTGATTAACAAATAAATATATAGAAAATAGCTATGGAGCTTTATGGAGGGGAAAAAACACTGCTAAATGTTTAAATGAAAATTATCAGAAAGACACAAGGCAAGAACACTAATTTACAAGTAGAAATTTAAAACAGTTATACTTTGTTACAAATAATATTCAAATATTAATAATATATGTAAATTTTACCTGGAATTGGATTATTCGTTCTTGTGATAAACAGAGATACATTCTCTCTGTATCTTTCATATAAAAAGCACATTTATGCAACTGAGATACAGGATCATCTGCATCTAATAATGAAGTTTGTTTGTCAACTTTTCTAATAATCTGAAATGTACCAGAAAAATACATGTTAAATATAACAAAGGAGAAAATTGAAGAAAAGTGATATAATAAAACAATGAGTAAATAAATTTAAATGATATGTAAAACAGAGGCACAATACAAATATTTTAACCCACAGAAATCAAGCTGAGTAATTTCATGAATTGTTAAGTTTCAACTTAACACCGGGGACAATCAGATCCAGTGGCCAAGCTTTTTAGAAGGGGAAGTCAAGCTATAGAAATGACTTCTGGGGTAATCATAATAGAGGTCTCATTATCTTCAACTGTAGTTTCTGCTCCAAAATTCCTTTACATGCACTTTAAAGTGGTAAGGATCAGGAAGGCATTCAATAAATAAGTTGATGGCAAATTTCTTAAGTTTACTTGTACTATTAGCTCAAAATAGAAACGATTTTATAGCTACATACACTGATGGAAAAAAAAAATCCCAACACTAGGAAGAAGCTGTGCTAGATAAACGAAATTTGGTAGGCGTGTTTATACATCTGAAAGATGGCGTCGATTCAAATTTCGAGCGACGCGCGTAAGTGTGGCGCTAGTAGCGACACTATGAACATGCAAATGAGGTTTGATTTAAATAAGCGCTGTAAGGTTCATGATCGTTATTTACAGTTGAAATTTGACGTAGTGGGTTAATGTTAGTCAAGGATGCCTCTGAGAAGATGAAGAAGCCATTATCAACAGCTCACTGAGTTTGAACGAGGTCGTGTTGTAGGGCTACGAGAAGGTGGGTTTTCTTTCCGCGATATTGCTGAAAGACTTGGCAGGAATGTATCCACTGTGCATGAGTATTGGCAGCTGTGGTCAAGGGAAGGTACTGCCTCAAAAAGACCAGGTTCCGGGCGGCCACGTGGTACTACTGAGAGGGAAGACCGTCGTATTCGGCGTATGGCTGTGGCTAATCGTATTGCGTCTGCAGCTGAAATTCGAGCTGCAGTTGGCACCACAGTGACACAACGAGCTGTTACAAATCGGTTACTTCAAGGACAGCTCCGAGCCAGATGCCCTGTACAGTGCATTCTACTGACTCCAAACCACTGCCGTTTGCGACGTGAGTGGTGTCAAGCTAGAGCTCATTGGAGGACGGAGTGGAGACCTGTTGTGTTTTTTGATGAAAGCCGGTTCTGCCTTGGTCGCAGTGATAGCCGTTTGTTGGTTAGAAGGTGGCCAGGTGAACGCCTGCTAGTGACATGTCTGCGGCCTAGACACACAGGGCCTACTCCTGGAGTTATGTTTTGGAGAGCAATTTCGTATGACAGCAGGAACACTCTCGTGGTTATCCCACGCGCCCTGACTGCAAATTTGTACGTCAGTCTAGTGATACGACCTGTTGTGCTGCCATTCATGAACAGCATTCAAGGGGGTGTTTTCCAACAGGATAACGCTCGCCCTCATACTACTATTGAAACCCAACATGCTCTACAGAGTGTCGACATGTTGCCTTGGCCTGCTAGATCACCAGATCTTTCTCCAATCGAGCACGTATGGGACATCATTGGACGACAATTCCAGCGTCATCCATAACCAGCATTAACCGTCCTTGCGTTGACCGCCCAAGTGCAACAGGCATGAACTCCATCTCACAAACTGATATCCGACACTTGTGCGACACAATGCATGCATTCAAAATTCTGGCGGTTACACCGGTTACTAATGTACCAACATTTCACATTTGAAATGGTTCTTCTCGCCAATGGCTCTACCTGTGATCTTGAAACTTTAAACAATTAAATATGTTACCTAGACAAATGTATTCCTAAAATTTCATTACTGTACAATAATTTTTTCTTGGTGTTGGGATTTTTTTTCCATCAGTGTATTGACTAAAGTAACTTTTTTCACTGTTTTTTAACAATAAATGTCAAACATGGATTTCATCACTTTATTTTTATGGTACATAACACACATTTCTTCTGATATAAAATGATATTTTAATGATATAAATGACAAACTACAGCATTAACATTGTTGCCTATTCACATGGCAAATTTCTTATAAGATGTGTAGACAATCCTGCTATAGTGCAACATATTTTGGATTTCTACTGTCTTAAATCAGACCCATATTCAGAAAGGCCTAAGAAGGCTACCCTGACTTTTATTTCTGGATCGAAAATATTACTGTTTATGTATGAATTCTTTCAGTTTTTATCATGATGAATTTCATTAGACATCATATTTGAAAAAATTTAAATTCCTTTTTTTTAATGGTAAATGTATATATGCACACAATCATTCTGATGAAATAAAACTTTTCATTCTTAAACTAATATGATCTTATATCCTAGATACAGGATTTGAAAATGCCTCAATTAATATGTAAAATAAAGACAATTTTATGTGCTTGTCATGGATATTTTAAGTAAATTTCAACTGCCAAAAATCTTTCATTTTATAATGAGAGATAACTGTTTTGTCTCTCAGAGTTTCGGTTTTTTTTAAAAAAAATATTTTGAAATATGTTTAATTAAGTTTAAATTCCTTTATATTTATATTTGATTGTTTTTCATAAAGTGCTTTTGAGGATTTTAATACTTGAATAAAGAATGTGCTAAAATAAATTTCTTAATAAAAATTATAACTATGTTTGTTATTTTGTATGAGAAATAGTAGACTGAAAACTGATAAAATGTTAAAAATACATTAACTACTTTCGAAATATATTTCCACCAATGAAACTTTTCTGAATTTCAGATACCTCACATATTTGTTTATTTCAGTATTAAAAATTTTAAAATAATATAGTCTATTCCTCATGTGTTTTAACATAAGAATATTGTATACTATATAGAGCATTATTTACATTTCATTATTTATTAAAAAGAAGATGATGTTTTTGACACATTTATCGATTCAGAATAAAAACTTTTATGCTTAAATTCTTGAAAGAAGAATAAACAACTAAATAAACTATTCTTATATCAATCTGAATTCTTCATACTGATTTTATTACTCCATTTCATAAAGTTGGTTGATAATTTTTTTCAATGTCGATTTAATTAGATTAATTTAGTTGTGTTTAAGTAAATAAGTTCTAATAAAAATTTTCGATTACTAATTCGGTTACTTCTTAAAGACATCTTAATTCTACTTATGTATGTACTTGTCATAGTTATATATAATTATTCTTTTAGTTACACAAAAATTCTTAAAATTATCCTTCTTTTCAACTTTCTGTCCAATTAATGCACTTTTTAGCTTCCACTGTATTGTTAAGTTAACCAACTTTGAAATATGTCAGGAGTGATCCCATTATTTGGCTTTCAAATTTTTTTCTCTTGAAACAGTTTCTTTTTGCTTATAAGAAATAACTTGTTTTTCAAATCCTTACAATGTTTAGACCTTCATGCAACAATCATTTCTATAGCTGCAAAAATTCGTGAGAGTCTGACTTTTTAAAAAGTTTCCTCGAATCCATGCACAGACAAAGTATATTAATATTTGCCTTAAGTATGCAAATACAATAGACTCATAATTTTACTTAATTGCATGAACCGTCATAATGTAAATAAAAAAATCTAACTGCAATGAAAAAGGAATGACTGGTACTTTCATTCTTGCAAATCTCGATTTCACTTGCCTCACAAACTTTATTTTTTAATGTTGCACCAATACAGGAGATTAAAGTAGTTGCATGTTGTATTAAGTGATCAGATGTATGTTCTAAAAATCAATACATTGCAAGTACCAGCTTTATATATCAATATATGAATTACCTTTAATGTTTTTTAAAAACTTTTAAGTCACCATCCATACAATAGTAATTATGGTATATATAATATCTTTATTTAATCTGTTTCATTATCGGAAAGTATTCACATGGTTTCATTCCTTTGAAGACCTCACAAAGGAAATAAAAAAAGAGCATACGAGCAGCTAATAATAGCTTCCTTTTTTTAAATAACAAAACCACAAACATGTTTTATTTGCTTTGCATTTATTTATGGGAATTAGACTACTGAATAATTATTTGAATTTAAAATTAAATACTTCTGCATGTACACAATTACATGTATCAAATGTTTTCAATAACTATAATCAAACATAAAACTATCAACGGATGAGTTCCAGTCATATAATTCAAGAAAAAAGATTAAAAACGGATTTTTAAAGTTGTAACCACTTACAAGTCTTGGGAGAGCCATTCCAGTCACAGAACAAACAAGTTTGACAGTGGAACCATAATGAATGTATCCATCTCTAACAGTAAATTCCTCAGATTCTGATTCATTATCATCCACTAAAGAATAAAAAAGGAATATTTGTACCAATATACAAATATTAAAAAAATTACTTAAGAGTTTCCACAAGAAAATATATAGAAACCTAGAAAAAGTAAAAAGACAAAGAGAAGGTTGTGCTACATTTGATTCGGCATTAAATAAAATTCAAATAATGGAGGAAAGTTCTAAGTTGTTTGGTTAATTTTGGGGAAAAAAATCAAATTTACGTCAGTTACTTGTCTTTGTGAATGCCACAAAAGTTAACATGCACACATTCTTTTATGTCTCATATGGAGTGCAAACATAATGCGAAAAAAAGCATATGTGTGTTAGTGCTTTACACACCTAACAATATGATCTAGAGATACTGCAGTTGGAGGATGAAAAAGTATACCTAGAGAGATTTTTTTTGAAACTTCAATTAAATTAAAAATTACGCTAACATTTGGAATTTTACTGCGATAACTTCCGAAAATATTACAGCATAAAACTGTTTTTTAAATCCTCTTAAAATGTCTTTTTTTCACTAATAACAATGTTTTAAACTGTAAATTAAGTTTCTATTTTTAAGGAAGTTTTTAAAAAATACTCTAATTCTATTTTCCAACAATTAATTTCTCACAAAATGAAAATAGAATTTAATCTGCAAAGCCCTTTTAAGAGTGCACCAGTGCTTTGCCGCCACTTTGACAAAAACTCAAATGGAATGATTAAATTAACTCTTTTTGCAAATTAAACCGAGAAAAGTGTGATGTTCTGCACATGTTGAAATGGTAGCGTAATGTTATGAATAAATATAAGATGTAATATTTTCCAAACAATTCCGCACCAGCTGATTGCAAATCAGAGAGAGAGATATATACTACAAAGAACAAATAATAATATGAGTTACTTGACTATCAGAGTTTGAAATTAAATATATTTGGCTGTCAAATTATAAAGACAGCAAGGTACGTAAGTATTTAATTGAAAATTTTAGAATGCATTACTCATGGTGAACCAGATGGATGCCAAAGGCAGCTGGAATCGAATATTTATCGTTAGATAAAGTGATACTTCAGATATACATTTTATGAGAAAAACAAATGAGGACACCAAAACGATTTTACCTTTTAAACCATCCCTTGTAGTGAATTAAGTCTTGCACAATTATAAGAGATTTAATTCCATAATTAATTGCTATCATCATTGAAGCAACAGAGTTTCATTTCACATGAAATATAGCATTTAAACTAGGCGGTCAATGATTAGGCAAAAATAATGAAATTCCCAGCTTCATAACTAACAGCCTTAGGTAACTTGAGTTAAATAAAATTCGAAATGTTTGATTAAAATGTTACAGTATCCGTAATATTTTAATAAAAAATCTATGATCACAGACTATACATAAAAATTTAAGTCACAAGCTTTTCAGGAATATGTTTTTCTTTAATTATAATAGAAATAAGTTTTAGTCATAATTATTATATTATTATCGCTATAAATCACAATTATTTCTCCCATTAAGAATATTGTTTCAACTTGAAACATATTGCTACCTCTAATGTTTTAGGAATTAGCGATAATATTGAAAACTTTAATTTAAATCGCGCTTGTTAGACTAAATTAATATACAGTTTTTAGTAATAAAACGCAAACATATTGCACATTCTTGTAAAATAATTCTTGTAATATTGCAATTCTTGCAAAATATTTTTGCCTATATTCTGCAATTTCTATTTTTGCCTATATTCTGCAAGTGGCTTTTAAGTATTAAAAAGAGATGTATATATAAATATATAATATTACAAGAGGGAATATGAGATTTGAAGAATAAAATGTGAATAACAAAATGAATATCAAAGCTGAGCATAAATAATGAGAAATAAAATTAACCCATTTGCATCATATGAAAATATGAATAAAGGCCCATATCACGAAAAATTTTTTATTTCATATTTAGGGGTAAAATTGGATGAAAGTACAAAAAAAAATTTTTTTGAGCATTATTTCTTAGTAATTTTGTTTAGTGTGGTAGTATTTGAAATGCGGGATGCATATAGGTATATAGTATATAATATGGATATCGTATATATCATATTATATGATGCAGCGTATATATACGCTCTAGTGATAGTGACCAGGGAAACTGAGCGTATATATACGCTAATGATGCAAATGGGTTAATATACAAACATTTAATGTGAAATATGAATAACATAATAAATATACAGACAAATGTACTTTGCTACTTATCAAGAAAATACTCACATAAATGTATTGTAAAAGCACCCCACTGAGTAGAACTTGCATGAAAATTCCCATTTTCAACGTGCAAATACCTAGTACTGACAGTCTGAGAACGCAAGCGGTTGAAGAGAGCTACTTTTGTTCCTGATGCAATACATACTATAAGAAAATAGGGCATAAATCCAAGCTGAATTTTGGTAAAAAGTATGATGAAAAGCCACAGATTTTTGAAAAGAAAAAAAAAATCTTTTTATTCTTCATTCACCATATTGTTAGCTCGTAAAATTCTGTAGAAACAATATTAAAAACACCTTTGATACACAAAAGTTAATAAACATCAAAAACAAGTTAAGAATTAACATAATTCTAAATTACTTGCTTCAAAATCCCCGATAGTGAAATAATTACAATAAAAAAAGGCATGACTTAAAGAGTCAACAAATAGAAATGTTATTCTCTGAATTAAGCTATAAATACAAAGATTGTAGTAGTACTATACATTTTTTTGGTAGTCAATATTTTAATTAAATCTTATTCCCAAGCATTGTTGCATTATATTTTCCAGAATCATATATAAACTATGCACAAACTCTGGCATATCTCTTTATATATTTTTATTTAACACATATCACAAAGGAAAAATTTTATACTCACAATCAGCATTTTTAAGAGACTGCTTTTTCTTAGATGGTTTGGATATCACTTTGATTCTTTTACTTTGGAATGTACCTAAATCTTCACCATTTCCATAAAACATTTTTACAGATAACATGAAATGTTTTCTTTTATCTGAATCACTGATGAAAAGAGTCTTTGCTGCACAATAATTCTGAAATAAAAGATTAAAAAAAATTGAATTCAAAAATTTGTCAAGAAAAGCAGAAATTATAAATATATTGAGATATCTTTATGAGTTTCATTTTAATGAATATACAGGCATTAAATGGAAAACACCTTATAACATGCCAACATAAAAATTTCTCGATTATAGTTTAAAAACTGAAATATCTCGATTCTCACTTCGAAATAATAATAATAAAAAAAAGACTGGAATGCACTGTACCTTTCCATTAAAATCAAGTTGCTGCATATCTTGTTCTGAATTTCCAATACCAATAAAAGCACAGAGATGAGTACTTTGTTCATTTTCCCCATCTCGAACCATCTGATCTTGCTTTCTTCTCCAACCATCTCCTAACAAATATATGCATGGTGGAGGACAAAAGAATCTGAAAGAATTTTTAAATCCTAATTAGTTTAAATATAAAAAAGATATTTTTAAAGAAAATATTGTAAAAGAATAATGGACTATTCATAAAATACATACAAATTATTAATTTAAACACACACATATATAATTACCTTTTCTCATTGCCATACGATTTTTGAGCAACCTTTGCATGAAGGATAACAATTACCATATCACCCCGTTCTCTAAGATATTTTTTCATCGCTTCCCTGTTATAAAAATTAAAATAATTAAATTCACAACTTCAGTTTTTGAATATAAATTCCATGTTTTTCAACGGAATATACACAGTGTTGTTAAAATATAAGTATCCCTGTTTGAATCTGTCTGAAGAAATAATCCGAATGAAACCAAAACTGACACATTTACAAATCGAGAAGAGTTGGAAAAAGAACGGAATAATAAAAAACAGTAGCAATAATCGCCAACAGATGGCGCTCTTGAATGCATAATATATGAACAAAGCATGAGAAAATAAAGCCGGATGGCATACTTAATTTACCGAAAAAATGTTACAGGCAATGAGATTATGCTTGCGTATGACAGTGCCGATCAAGTTCAGGTTCCATGCGACCACTGTTCTAGAAAACATAATCTAGGCAATGCGGGACTTACTTAGCTGCGGAATGTAATGTCTCAAGAGTGATTTTTCGCATATATCATGAGATCTTTTAAGTCACTGAGGTTTGGGCCATCTTTATGTACACAACAGATTTTAGGTTCACCCCTACGAAAGGATTGGCTTATTACTCTATCCTCTATAATATGTTATTGTAAGAACAGTTGCGCTGCTTACCTTATATGAAGTGAGGCTCCATAATGCATAAAAACCGTTTAAATAAGATACTGTCATTGCTGCAGTTGAGGAAATACGAATGTTTGCAATATGTGCAGGTATCATTTTCCAATATGCGAGCACGTTACAAATCTTAATGGCTGTAACTCCTAAAAAAATGACGAAGAACACTGTGAGTTTTGTAAACTGGCGATGGAGAGTCTTTTATTCAGTAATATTTGGTTGCTTCGAAACCCATATTCTACAGCTCTACGTATTGCCTGTCCCATTCAAATAAAAGAGAGCTTCATCTCACCATATAATCTTCCGTGGGAAAGCATAATTCACATTCATTCATGCAAAATACGTTGGAGAAAAATCCAATCTTTCGATCTGCGAGTCACCTAGTAACAATTGATCATGACGATTTATACGGATAAAATTAGATTACTTTTCTCAGAAATTTCCCAACTGCAGATATGGAATACATAACTTTGCATGTACTGGGACAAGCTTCCACAATCCCTGTTGACTGCCCAATTGCGGTGGCAATTTCTTCTTGTAAGGGAAGATATATCGCTGTCCACCACTTGCCACATTTTACAATAAACAATATAGTTCTTTCGAATTTTATAAAAATCCTTCTTTTAGATGTACATTATATGAAAGGACGTATTCCTTGATGCATTCCTTTCACACGTATAAATTCTAGTAAAGCAGCTGCAATATTTCAGCAGTACATATACTGTTATCGATATATGTACAGTTAACATAGAACAGTTTTGAAATCCAAGTGTGATCTGCAAACAACTGAGAGGCATATCAAACAACTGGCAGAAATGACGGCTTCTTTATTTTACTGATGTTACAGCGTCATCTATTGGTGACTGTTGCTGCTATTATAATTATTAATCCAATCCTTTTCCGCCTTCTCGATTAGTAACAGTTCTGACTTTGGTTCTATTTGGTTTATTCCTTAAAGCTATAGACCTCTAAATTGAGATACTTACTTTATAGCTATCTAGATTATATACAACACAAAAGATTGAAAAATAAATTCATTTATTATTTTACTCATTCTTTAAAAAAAAAAGGCTATTTATTGATAAACGAGACGAGATATTTATCAACTAAGAGTTAAAAATTCGCTTTAAACGAATTTGTGTCCGATAAACAAACGAAATCATATAAAATGTTTACATTGGTACTTCAAAAACAATTTTATAAGATTTTTTTTCTAACAGGAAGATGATTAATTTCTTTTTGTTGCGAAATTACAATTTGGAAATACAGTTTCAATTAATATACAATACAAAATCTAAGATTCCGTTCGTAGCAATAGTTTTTTAAAAGCAATTCATCCTGTTAGCACATTATAATAAATTAACAGACTAGTATTATAAAATCATAAATAGTAAAAAATCATACAAACCTTGATAATCTTTGTTCATTCCACCTAGAAAAGAAATTCTCTTTTATTCTCTTTCATTATTCTCAAAACTGAACACGAAAAATATTTCCAGATAGAACAGATAAAATAATAAGGAAAAAATAGAAGAAGAAAAAATCGGCTGTAAAATTAACATAAGAAATTTTAATAAAAATATTAGAAAAAGAGAAAATTCATAGGCAACTAAACCATGTCCAATTTTTTGTAGCAATAATAAATAGTTCTATCATTTTCAGATATTTATTTATATTTAAAGTCTTTAAGAATGAAAAGAACAAAACTTTTCAACTAATACAAACTAAAACATTCGAAGGGTGAGTACAATTTTTGCTGGATAATAGCAAAAAAGTTTAAGTAGTTAATTGACCATTTAACCCTTATCTTTATCTTTTCATGCATTTTTTTCAAAAATAGTTTAAGGTATTCATGTCTCTCGGTTACAGCTTCTAAAGGATAAATCAAAATAATTTTTAAAATGATATTATACAATTTTAGTTTAATCTTGAAAAACTTAGATTCAATATTTTTTAATTATCTAATATGCCAATGGCTTTACTTACCTTTATTTTTTCATGTACCTTACCAAATTTTAATATAACTCATGTCTGCAACTTACCTGTGTCGTGCCCTGTCATCTAAAGTTGGAGATGGTGTAGGCATAGGACTAGGTGAGCCATGGTAATTTGAAGGATGCATCATGGGAACACCAACAGATGTATTACTGCCTAGAGATAACATTTGATGTTGCTCCTCATTCATTTTTTCAGATCCAGATGCATATTGTATAGAAGTATCTGAACAATGATAATGAAAATAATATTATTTTCAATTTAAATTACAGATTGAAAATTACTGAAATTTCTATAAAGTACATATTTCACTAATTTACAACACACAATTGAATAAATTAATTAGAACAGATGTCTTTATCCTCAAACTAATAAAATGGCAATATTATGAACTATTTATACATAGAATTCTTTAAATCAAAGGAACCAGATAAACCACATCTATATAAAAAATAATAACATGCAAAATTTAATAGTGAAATATAAAAAATAGTATGATCATACTATCATTCATAAGCTGCAAAATATCTAAAAACATTACATTCCTGATGAAGAAAATGTGTCTGCAATATATATCTGCATAAAGCAACTTTTTAGCAAATACAATCATACTTGATTCCAATAGGTTTTATAATAGAGTTTATAGGCAATTAAAAATTACATAAGACATCAGGCTAAATTATTCAGTACATATGATATATAGTTATATCGCAGAAATGAATAAAATACAAATAGAGACAAATCACATTAATTCTTAAACCACGGATAATTGCTATTTTCTTATGAAATGCACAGCTGACACTTTACAAGTTATGAAAATCTTTCAAATAAGTCATGCGCTCTTACTAAATATCCTACAACAAAAATTTAATACTGCATTAAAAATTATATCACGGTTAAAAGAAATATACCGCATATTACCGAATAAAAGCTTAGAATTTTGTTGAAATTCATCTAAAACTGAATTACAGATGTTCGGGTTATATAAAAAAATCGTTAACTTCGCCAAAAACATTAATGCATTTTCTTTAGCCGAATACAAATTAGAAATCGCCAAATATAAAACTTTAAATCTCTATAATTGATATTTATTTAAAAAACTAATTTTAAATTAAATGAGTTTGTGTGCGCGCGAATATGTGTGCATTTTTACAGACACACAAATGTTCTTATTTTTATTTTCGAAAATATTTATAACTGCTTGTTTGCTGAGTCAAACAATGAATTCGAGGAGTAATACTGAGCAGCCATGTTATTAGAATTTTCGGAAACGTGATCATCAATAGTTTGAAATTTGTCTTATAAGAATTTCTCTTTTCACAAATTTTTCACTCAAAAATGAAATGGCATGAAAATAAGATTAGCACAGATCTTATACATGACAGCAACTGGAAGTGGGGGAAGAGCTAGTTTCAGTCACTAAATCACTAAATATTGTCGCTGACACGTTGGGCAACTTACTAAATAGTGATTTAATACGAAAAAAATACACCTATTTTACACATGCTTTGCAACATGTTCGTGCTCATGACGACATGTTTAAAAAAAGGTTTTATTCATTTATTTATTTTAAAGTTTTCGGTTCATATGTAGGTTTTGAATTTTGAGTAAATTTTTTGGGGAGAAGGGGTGATGTGGATCGGTTTACATTCGGAAATATGTAGAAT
Organism: Argiope trifasciata; assembly: GCA_026543055.1. Classification (NCBI taxonomy): domain Eukaryota; kingdom Metazoa; phylum Arthropoda; class Arachnida; order Araneae; family Araneidae; genus Argiope; species Argiope trifasciata. Next base: position 1,474,036 of record JAPMOQ010021776.1, on the reverse strand, counting down.
ATGCAATAAATACAAATTCTTATAAAAAGGAAGGAAAAACACCTACTGCTCGTAAACATTAAGTACTAAACTTTCATAATTCAAACTCTTGATTAAAAAAGTAACCGGAAATATAACGATCTTTTTCTATTGAAATTTTGAAAAATCGTGAAACATTGAAATAGACTTGATTTGAATTTCAACAATGAACATCTGTAAAACAAATCATATTTAATAATATTTTCAAAAATTACTTATTCCATTGCAAAGATAATTAATAAGCTTAAAGATCGTATAAAAATGATTTTAGTGCAATATTTTTAAAATTAACATTAAACAATACTAAAATTTTATAAAAATCCCAATGGAAAAAAGTTAACTGAGATATAAAGAACTTTTTTTAATATTTTTTTTTCCGAAAAACTCGCTTGGAGATACCCATTCCTTCAAATCACAGAAAAAAGGACATTAAATATAGATGGCTCTTTTATCTCAAAAGCATTCTTATATCACAAAAATTTTTAATAACCAAATTCCATGAAATCTTAATAAAATTTTGATAAACTCGTTAAGATAATTTGATGCACTATTACTTCATTTAATATTGACTTAAACAAGAAATTCAATTCTAACAGTTGTTTTCGTTAAAATTTTGATACTACAATCAAACAACAATTCATTCTATTGATTTCATAATTTAAAAAACTTTAAAATATAAAAACTACATGTACCACTGAAATTAATCTTCAAATAGGGGGAAAAAAAGAAAAAAATTTATGTATTATTTTTTTAAGTGTAGTCACTCTGAATATAGGCACCTCGTAATGGACTCTCTGTAGGCTATAACGAATAAGTAGTATTTTTTTCAGTACTTTACTTTGTAAAATTAAAGCTTTACTTTTAATCTACTAAATTTTAAACCAAATCTAAAATTTATTTGTCTGCTTATACCTTCAGAAACATGTAAATGCGATAATTCAAAAATGCAATGACTTAAATGCAACAAATTTCGTATGGAATTTTTTGAATACAAATGCAGTTTTGGGCCAAATTTTTGTTTTAATCGGTACAGAAAAACTTGTTTAAAGAACAAAATCGACAAAAAACCTCGACAAATGTTTTTTTTAAACAAAAATGTTATTTTGTGTAAAAAATTGCGTTTTTTCAGGAAAGACACCTGAATAGATACATTTAAAAAGCAAAACCTTATCTACATATAAAATTATCCAAATCGTTACAGCCGTTTCCAAGACAAACGATATTATAAATAAACACACACACACGCACAAGAATTGCTCATTTAAAGATATAAGATTACACCGCTTGCTCTACCCTAATTAAACTACTGTGCATAACAAAATATTTCATTTTCAAATAAGGAATAGAAGTCCTTTAAATATTACACATAGAGTTACTTTAAAATAATCTTGACGGCTTTTCTTAGGAATACGGCTGAAATACAAAACAATTTATAAATCTAAAAAGTAAAACTAGATCCTAAATTAAGAATCAATTAAATCATGAACAGTTTCTGACACCCAAACCATTTGTATTTACATCAAGAAAGCTAAATATTATTCCACAAGATTGATTCAAATCAGTATTTATATTTATACTATGAAATTTTACATTTGCTTTGAAAAATATGTAGTAACCTAGTTTACTTATAAAACATTAAAACATGAAATCAAAACTTACATAAAGAGATAGTTTAATTCAGAGGAAGCAACAATTTGCAGAGAGGAATTCTAAACTTACAAATTTTATTTATATCTTATGATTAATTTAAATATATAGCTTAATATGAATCCTTAG
>JAPMOQ010021776.1:1216834-1472232 GCA_026543055.1 Argiope trifasciata | reverse complement strand
AAAATAGTGGATTTCAGATTACGATGTATAAATACTACTAGCTATTACCCGCACCTCTGTTCGCGGGGAAATTTTGATATATAAGCAGGGAAAACTATCAAATAATGACAAAAAAATTCAATCTAACCTAAAAACAATACATTTAAAAGAATAAGCATATATGAAATATATATAACATAAATGCAATTTAATAACAAAAACACACAACTAACGTAAAAACAATTTATTTACATAGTATACCCAAAATAAAACAAAACAGCAAATCAAGTCCGTATTTCTTTAAAATCAGATCAAATCCATTTTATTAATTGATCGAGATGGAAATAGCTACAACAGTATTATACACATAATTCTTAAACTTTTCATTTAAATGAAAACACAGTTGTCATCCCTCGAAAACATAGTTGATGTCACAGCAATCACGCGCGAATCAACGCCAGTTGCGGTAATGCAAAAAAAAAAAAAAAAAAAAAAAAAAAAATCCTTTATTCTGTTTTCTTTTAATTTAAAAGTACTTCAGAATGAATCCGAAAGATAGATTAATCAACAACATTTGTTTTTAAATACAACAATCACAAAGAAAATAAATAGAATCGTTTGAAATAATCTGTCGAAATTCTGCTAACCCTAACCTCAGGTCTGTGGGAAAAAAAAAAAAAAATGGAGCCTCGCTTATTTTTGGCGAGATTTGGCTTCAGCTTTTTGGCTCGAAAGTTAGTTTTTAATGAATAAAAAACGAACCACTCAATTAACCGAAATAAAATGTAGCCCATGTTCTATTCTTGACTATAATTTATCTTTGCGCTAAATTTCATCCAATTTTGTTCAGCTGTTCTGGCGTGATTGAGTAACAAACATCCATCCATCCAAACTTTCACATTTATAATATTAGTATAGATAAATATTACAACTTTTTAACTTCTCAATAATTTAAGAGTATGCCCCAACAATGAAACTTTAATATTATGAGCATATACCTTTTACAATTACAATTCAGTACGTCTATCAGCTGAGGCTGGCGATGACGAATTTCATCATTCCGATATATTGATAAAGATAAATCCATATTTCTCAATATAACACAATTTTATAATTTATTACATATTATCTATAATTTATACATATTATCTACAATTTAATACTAAATTATAAATAACATGTCTTAGCATACTGATTTATCAGAATTTCTCCAAAAAAGAAGAATTCAATTACTCTACAAATTTTCATTTCATATGATAAAAATATTCATGTCTTTCCTTTAAATAGAATAACTAAAATATATTGATATCAAACCCGCTTTAACAGAAAATGTTTTGTTTTAGCTATGTCTGTGTTTCAAGAAGTTTATTTCTCCAACAATGGGACAATTTCAAAAATATTAAATCTTTAATGCTTCTTTAGAAAAGTTCGGTTTCTCATATTCTTCGTATACACAGACACATAAGATTTATGCCTTTCACTGCGCTACATTAAATAGTTTGACGAATTGCGAATTCGAAAGCTAAAGTCATAAAAAATTAATCAGTATATCAATAATGTACAGATTCATTTTAAATACAGAATTAGAAATTAAACTCAATTAGTTGATAAAAAGATAAAAATTAAAGAAACTTCAACATAAAATTTCAGAGGTTAAAAATAGTAACTAGGAAATGTACACGAATATTCGGTATTATGGAGCGTAAGTGCATTTATAACTTTTAGCAATACATTAAAAGTTTCAGAAAATGCTTCAAGTCAATTCAGCAAGAATTAATAAAAGAAAAAAATGCTTTCAATTACATATTAATTTCATTCGTTAGGATTTCGATGAATTCATAACTAACATCCTAACAAAATGTTCATGTTTCCGAATATTAATAATATTTCTTATTACTCTCTCAACAATTAAGTGTATCGCGAAAATTCAAAAATAAGATTAAGAGAAAACATATATCATTCTACAATATATTTCCATTAGTACTGCCAATTTTATGAATAAAGAATCAGTTTCATTATCATGCCAACGAAACGACAAGGGAAATATTGAAAATATTGCCAAGACTAATTTTCTGTTACCTTTAAAGTTCGATTAGTAACTCTCGATGAAGATTGATAAATATCAAAATTTAAATGATTATCAAATGATGGGGCGAACCTATCTATCACTAAAAATAATCAATATATAATTAAAGGAAAATTGATTAATAAATAATATAATACGAAGTATAAATAATGTAACATTTTTAGAGGTATAAAGTTCTAAAAAAATACATTTTTGAAAATATATAGAGTATAAGAAATAAAAAGTAAGAAGGTAAACATCATAAATATCTCAATAAGCATTTTTAATAAATGACACTCATTAAATATTATAAAAGTCTATGAATCTCATGAGCATATATTTCCACTCAGGAAGAGATTCCAAAAACGACGCTTCTAAATCCGATCAAAAGATACTGCCAGACTTATTCTTGAGGTCATGAATGTCGATCAGCATCGAAATTCGATCAAACTCGATCAGGAATAATGAGCATTTATCTTTGTAACAGACACTATGCTGTGAACAAACGAAATTTATTCTTTATCTGTATATCGGCCACTTTCAAAGAGTAATAAAGAATAAATCATGAAAAATTAAAAACTGAGCATATTCTAATAAAAATATTTGATAGTAGCAATACAGAAATAATGAAATTATTACTTTAAAATTTTATTTATTAATCTGCTTACATGGTTATGCCAAGATCCGCAGCTGCCAATTCAAATGGATTAAAAATAAAATTGACCATTTAAAACTGATTATTCTTATAGTTATCAGAGGAAAACTTTCATCAATATGTTATTTGAATAATAATCTTAACACCACATAATTTAGAAGATATATTTATAAATATAGCAAATGCCAAAATATTCAAATCTTGGAAATTTTTAGATAAGTTAGCAAGGCGTTCACTTGCAAAATTACAAATAACATAACAGAAAAACATAACATTTCATTGCAATTTAAGGTTATTATTGTCGTATTAGCAATCTATTCAGCTCTGGTTACCAAACTAATAACTATTTTTCCAAAAATAATCGTTTTTAAAAGACTGCCTGGAATGTAATTTATTAGGAAAAAAAAAGAGTCAACTGGTATCAAATATATTATAGTAAATAAACATTATGTTGATTTATACTAAAATCATAGTCATTATTTCAACGATCAAGGGGAAAAGAGTAAAATCCTATTACCTCAGACAATCAAATCTGTTATAACATAGCTCGCTATAAATAGAAAACTGCTTTGAATTATAACAATATAATAAACTGAATTTCTATTTCTTATTATAAATTTCATTGCAGTCAAATGAATACTTTTTTGTATTATGTATATTTATTATTAGTTTATGATTGCTGAACTTCTTTAGAAATAGTTAAAAAATAATAGTTTTATAAATAAATATTTAATAAAACAAAGAGCAAAATAATAAAATACGAATTTTGCTCACCTCTTTAAAAGTAATTTCAGCTCTTCAAGTAGCAGTATTTTTCAACATTTCACAATTAATTCGATTGAAAAAAATTATTTGTTCTTTGTTAGAGATAACTTACCAATGTGAGATTAAGGAATAAAAACAACTGCATTTTTCTTAAATATAAATTTATGAGTGTCGCTTACTTTAACCCTCCCCCCTTTCTCACAAATGTAAAACATTATAATTACAAACCCTTCCAACTAGTAAATACGCCCCGATTATAGAAAGAAGAAATCGTTCCTGATTTCTTAGGACAGTAATCGGCGGTCTTTATCTTTTAGTTTCGAGAGTCTGCAGGTTTAAGGAGCATTCCGACAAAAACTACTCACCATCCACTTCTTAATTACAAAAGCAACTGTCTATTTTCGAATGTTTAATTCACTAGATACGTCTTTTAAGGATCGTCCATTTCTATGATATCCGACAATTACGCCTTTCTCGAAGTTAGACAGCTCTGAATTTTGAGGCATCTTACATGCGACGTAGATTAGGATTGTAGATACCCTCAATTTGCATGGATCTCCAAATAATTATTGGTAGACAGTTTATACATATTTCTTTAAAAATACTTAGCCTCCCTTTTTAAAGATTCGATTTTTCTGAAACATTCGGTATGTTTTCAAAATATCTGATGCTGATAAAAAATAAAAAGCCGATAAAAAAAGATACAAAAATTTTTCTCAATTATCCCCCGAGGTATGAATTGTCGCATTAAATCACCATACTGTGACAGTTCTTAAATCTTCCAAAATAATCCACGATTCGAATATTATAAATATTACATACATAATACAAACTTAATAAATACAGCATGCATTGATTATAACGCGTATCTTCATTTTAAAAGACAAATACTCATTTCTAGAAAGAAGATGTTTCATCATTTAAAATCATTTACCATCGCCACAACAGAAACTCTTCTTTTATTGAAAAATAAATATCATTCGCATGATTTTTGTATCAAACTATAATTATTAAAAAAACTACAAAATTTTCCAGCTTTTTTTTTTGTGTGCGTGCGCTCGTGTGTGTGTAATATATATTTTGATGAAAGTTATTGCATGAAGTGTATTTTTTAATTGCTTTTTTTCCTACGTTGGAAATAAATCCTAAGAATAATGCTTCACTTTCTTTTGTGGTTGTTATTATGTTTTCAGAAAATTTTAACCGGGAGAATTCAAATAGTTATATATTCCTTATTTATAGTGGAACTTTTTTGAAATAAAAAGTCATAAATGTTGTCTTTTATTTAAAAATATTAAACTAATAAGAAAATGACAAGCCATAAAATTAAAATCATTTCATTTATTATTATGTTTTGTTTTCAAATGCTTTCAGATTAAAAAAATTAACACATATAGAAAATTATAGAATGAATTATTTTTAAATCATTAAAAAATGGCACTGACTAAATATTTATGATAGCAGAGAAAAACTATAATTTTAATTATGTTTTTTTTTTGTCCCAATACTTGAAAAATGTGCATAGAAGCTGGGATCATCGAACATTTAGCTAAAAGAGAATCTCGAGATAATAAAGTACTTTAATGGAAATGTAGATGACAGGAAACGAAAATATACAGAAGTTTTTACAAAACTAAGTCATTCCCTCGGCCTAAGAAAAGGGTGAGTTCAAAGTTACATCTTCTTGTCTGTGCAGGAAACTGCACTAACATTTCTTGTAAAAGTGACTTTTTTTCTTTATTTTATGTTAGCTGGGAAAGGTTGACTTGAGAGTCGGTTAGGCAATGAAAAGAAAAAAGGATCTCAAGGATCTACGAACAAATTTGAAATAAATAACGTGAGAAATATTCTGAAATTTCATTTTAATTATAATGACTTTGAGTACAGTTGCTCGTTTGGTCAGGGAAAAAAAAAGCATTTAGATCGTCTTTCGACCCGGTATGCCAAATCTTCCTCAGTTGATAAAAATATTCAAATCATATGATTTTGCTAATCTTATTGCAATTTATTTGGTGCAAATAGTTTTAAAATTCGTTTTTTTTTTCCCCAAGATTTTATATATATCTTTAAAGATTTTTTGCTTGAATATCACTACTTTTGAAATCATTTATTTTTAATTTCCCCATTCATAGTTGTTTCCACCATTGCTTGGTTTACTCTTTTTTTTTTCTTTTTCATTTAGTTCTTTTTTTTTTCTTCCTTTTATTTTTCTGAGTAAAAAGAAAAAAATTCTGTACAAATCTGCAATGAAAAAAAAAAAAAATGCTGCCGATTCAACACTAGGATACAGGTTTTGAGGCTCCCCAGATCTCAAGTCACGAGGCGACCGCCTCCAACGCCTGTGCGAAAATCCGTCACTGAATGGTAAAGTTACAGTCATCAACAACAACAAAAAGAGGGGGGGGGGGATGTATGTAACTTTTTATTTATCGTAGTATCTTTCCCAAATTGGTGTCGATGAAAATCACTTTATGAGATAGATTTATTCCAACAGACAAACTGATTAACTGAGTTAATTAACATGGTTAATTCAGTTAATCATGGTTATTTAACTACAACCTCGAACAAACACAAAATATAATCTCTGCATCAAAATAAGAAAAATTATTCAATGAAATTAAAATTGGATTGACTTTTAGCTCACCAAGTATAATAATAATAATCGCTAGCACGCTGGCTCAATGCTTAACCTGTAAAATTGAGAAAAAATTGGAAAATAGGTCCTTTTTATTTTTTTTTTCGCACAAAAATGTTTTAAAATTATAAGTTTCAAACAAAGATAGTATGAAATAATTTTGTATATTTTTGAGGCAGTTTCGTATGCATCAAACCGTATAAGAAAAATGTTGCTTGTCTCTTTTTTAAAAAATTATAAGAGGTATGTGTACTTATAATGTATCAAATAAATTAATTTCTCATGTTTAATATTATTTTTAAATTATAGAGTATTTTGTTAAATGAATGGGAAGTTTTGAACGATCCAAAATTATTTTTTTACAAAATGTTAAAATATTAAAAATAATGCCTATTTCATATAGCCCGCAGCAGTCATTCAGATGAAGAATTTAGTAATCGATGTTTATAATGATTAAAAGTAAACAAAAAATGTTTTACGGAAATAATAGCAATAATGCTTGATTTTCATAATTCTACAAAAAGACAGCTGAGAAGAGGGGAAAAATTATTATTGTAAAATGATTAATTAATTAAAATTAATTGCTTTGGAATTATAATAATGACTCAATATTTTACAACCAGTTTTCAGTATTATTATCCAAAATTCATACTTCGCTCTCGTAACACATGGTATGATCGATTCAACAATCGAATTAAGAAAGTGAGGGGGGGGGCATAGCTCCATACAGAGCTTTTTAAATAAGCCAGACCCTTTAAAGCTTAAAACCACTACAGTAACAAGAGCTGTGCTTTGGTTAGGCTGGCTTTTCCCAAAATACGCAAAATTATTTTCGCGAATTATGCCGATAACGTTGTTCTGGGAAAAAAAAGTAAGGGGAAAAAAAAAACTTTCGGCGAAAATATTAAATATTTACTCATATAAGGCAATAAATTAGATATGTCGGTTAATCTTTCGCTTCTACAGTCTATTATAGACTATCAGTAAAAGTTTGATTTCCATTAGTTGATAAATATGTTCCATTCTACTTATGAAAAAATACCAGCGAATTATCATGATCGATAAAAATTACAGATTTGTAAAGAAAATTCCAGTTTTATAATAAATTTCTCAGAGTTTCCCCCGATTTTTCAAGATTTTCCTGACGATTCCTTGTTTCAGGATCGGCTGGCCATCCTGTTTTAACATCAAAAATTCAAAGTAGGGAAAACCGGTTGATTTTCCCTTTTCAGCCACCAAACAGAGCGTTTTCGGCCGTTTCAAAGTAGATTTTATTTGTGGTAAATGCGTCTTCGGCCGTTTCAAAGTAGATTTTATTTGTGGTAAATGCGTCTTCGGCCGTTTAAAAGTAGATTTGATTTGTGGTAAATGCGTCTTCGGCGTTAGTGAGGTAGAAATAAATGCACAGTTTCCCGCTATTGTGATCTGTTTCATTGTCTACTCGTATTTGCATGATCTGCACAACGTCTCAGATGACATGCGAATCATCTTATGCCTTTCGGTTATTTTGTACATGGAAAGAAAATCCAACACTCTCCTAATCGTATTCTTGTAAACCGACATTTTCGCAGGGCATTACTTTTTAATTATGAATTTTTATAGTTGCAGCAATTTATGATACACTTTGTATTTTGCAGTGCACATAGTTTTACTGTCTATATAAACCAAAACAAAAAAAACCTGAAAATAATTGGATTGACACTAAAATCAAACAATTTACTCTTTAATTTTTCGTTTTGATAACAAAAACGCAACCAATTATAGGATTTAAGAAATTTATAAATATATATCTGATTTCAAATGAGATACTATTAAGTTTTATTTCCTTTAGTCAAGAAACAATTTTAAGGGAAAATAAAAGAGGAAAATTTGTTTATTTAGTATTTTTAAATAGTAAAGAGCTGTAAAGATTTTTCAATAAACAAACAGTCCTTATCACCTGATTAATCATTGTCGGAACTGTTTAATTTAAATCATACATTTCATTGTGGCATTAAATTTAATATAAGCACTTGTTTAAGAATTCTTACTCATATTTAGTCTTATGGTCTGAATGACTAAGACTGTATGGTTATCAAGCGGCTCACCATATTATATATATATATATATATATATATACATATACATATATATATATATATATATATATATATATAGTACACACCCAATTACTGCTTTCACTGAGTATCATTTATTTGCTATCTTATTTCATAATTGATTTGCTAAATTTTGGTATTTTAATATATATTTCATTCGAATATTTTGCATACAAAGCATTCATGTTACATAAAGAATGCATATAAATACTTACCATTCTAAATGTATCTGCATCTTAAAGCCATGCAATTTATTAAAAGTTTTAAAATGATGTTTACTCACCACAACCAGAGATGTTCATTGAAAGGCCATTTTCATAAGATGGGGGCTCATGAGATCTGTAATGAGTTGAACCATGCAGATTACCTAGGTTCATATGCTCATAATGACCATTAGGACGAGGACTAGACAGGTCCACAGGACGACCTTCATACATTCCATTTCCTCTTGATTCTCCCTGAGAGTGTCCCATGAGATGTCCACCATTCATTTGTATGTGATTGTGAGGGTGAGATTCACTGAGGTTCATCATCATTGAAGGATGTCGATGATTATCACTCTAAATAAAAAATTATCCACATACTATACAAATCTCAAACTTAAAGGGGAAAAAAAAAATGAAAGTACAACATTTTAAATAAGTTTACATTTATTAATTTCTCAATTGTTGAAATAAAATGATTTCCATTTGAAAAAGTTGTTAGAATTGGAATGTACAGTCCCAAGGCAAATTATCAGATATGTCATGTTTTGAATATATTTATTAAATGAAACATCATCATTATTGTTTTGTGTGTGTAAAATGGTTAATTAAAAAAAATCAAATTTTTATAAACCCAACATGTAATATTTAATATTTTATATACATATATAGATAAAGTAATAGTAAATAATTCTTTTATCGCAAATTAGAGCCTTGATACTTTTTGTCGTGTAAATGCATGATTATATAGTCTTTATTGATCTGTAGACAAAGGTTCTTTATCAGAGATTCAAATTGGTAAATAACATCGAATTTTACATGCTCTCACACCATGCTCTAGATTATTAGATTGTTGATATTGGTAAAGTATCCTATTAACATTTTCTTGCTACAAAGTGTTGGTGTAACAATGTAAAAAGATCAATTTAAATAAAAAAAAAAATTTTGTTATACAGTACATACCACCTTTAAATAACAATATACACAAAAATAAAAACCTGGATGTAGTTAAAAACTTTGCCAAGGAATATATATACACTAGTTTCAATTATTATTTAAGAAATAGGAGATAGTATAACATGGCTATTATGGCTCTTTTTTCTCTTTCTCTGTAAATGATACAGTATGAAATTTTACTACTTAGATGAATAACTTTTATTATACAAATTTTAAATAAAATTGTAAAAAAACTTCCATTTTATATGAAAGAAACTAAAACAATCCAAAATTATTCAAAGCATTCAACATCTTTTTATGAAAAAACCCAATTTATTAGCCTTGAAATATATCATATGATCAGATATGTAACATATGATCATTAAATTTTATAATTCACATTTCTTAAAATAAGTACTTTATAAAGTTTAATTATTATAAGAAATTCTTATGATACTTAAGAGCTATAAAACACTGTAACATGTCATAATTTCTTAAGAATTAGAAAACATAACAAACACATCTTACACATTCAAAAAATGAATATTTACCTGATTAGGAAGACTGTACACAGCCATGCTAGCAGAAGAGGTAGGAGCTGCACTGGATAAAGCAGTATATTGTGAAACAGACATGGCATTATTCATACCATACTGTCTGCTTTCCTCGGGCTGATAAGACTGATTAAGTTCATATCCATATTGCTCCTGCTAAAAAGGAACAAATATTTATAAGGAAAGAATAATAAAAATCCTAACATAAAATAAGAAAAAAAAAAACAATACAATAGATAAAAAAAATTTTTAAATGCAAAACTAAATTGAGTTACAAAGGTCTACTGCAAGTACAAAAAAGGTGTGGCATTGACATTTGCCCACATATCAAGGAATTGATCCTGTTTGTAAAGAACTAAATGCTTTATTTTTTGTCAGCAAGCAATGAATGAAGTCATGGCCATTATCAGCTTCTGAGAATCTTATGAAATGTAATTTTCTTTTTAATTTAGAATACAAAAATTGTCAGCTAACATGAATTTTACTGTTCAGATAATTTAAAGAAAAATTACTAATACCACAACTTTTTATATTTAAAAATTAAAAAAAAATCCTGAATTTAACTAAAGATTTAAGTACTAATAGCAGTTTTTAAAAAATGGAACGTCAATTTTAATATTCGCTTTTACAGTCGGGTAACTTTGAATATAACTCATATGCAATATTTATGAACTACTCTAAGATTATTTTCCGGCTGTATCTGCATTTTAAACCTTCATCTATAATTAATGAATTTGAGCTATCATCATTTTCACTACCAACAGAAACATTTTCATGAATATCTCTGAATCTCTGCAGCTCATGTTCATACAGTGTCATAACCTCAACGTTAAAAAAATATGAAGCGTTAGCAAAGTAGGAGTCAAACCGACCAAAAATAAAAAATGGCCACTAGGGAAAAATAGGCCAATGGTCCAAGATAACCAATAAAAAATGAGATACATAATTCCATTATTAAAGGATGGAATCAAAAAGACCCATGTTTTTTGTGATAGGGTATTATACATGCATGTGTCTAATAAGAGTTAAAGGATCTAATGTTAATAAATGAGTTAAATAATCTTAAACCACATGTCAGCAACTTTATAGTAACCTAATACGAATGAGCAATCATCCCCAACATAAGCTCAAGCAGACAACAGTATGAAGAGACAGTGAACATTCTAATCAGTTAAAAAGCCCATATGTAGAAAAAAAAAAATACGAATGAAGTTTTTATATAACTTTTTATACAAATGTTATAAAACAAAATCATTGTGGTTACTCATATTTCTATATAGCACTGATTTATGAAAAAAAATCACAAATCTATAAGATCAAAGTAAAGAAAATATAACATCACATACTTTTTTTAACTGGAGTAAGTTTTGGCACTCCTTTAAATATAATGAGGAACACAAAACATTGAATATTATAGCTGATATACCCTTCTTGCAAGTAAAATACAAAATTAACTTTCTCATGTGAAAATATTTGAAAGAACTGATTATTAAGCTAAAGAATAATTTAAATCACTTCATATTTCCTTTTTCAGAGGTTCTTAAGAGTTAAAGTACACGCAACAAACACTATTGTTAAAAAAAATATTATAGGATTTTGGATATAAAAATCATCTATCAGCAAATCTTGAAGAGACAAGATAGCATTGTTTTTAAATTAAAATGTGATATATTCAAAATGCTACTTGTTACAAATAGATTATATTATGTCCTGGTGTGAAATTTTTAGAGTTTGGCATTTCCTGTCCATTTTAACAAATATGACATTGTAACAAATAGCAAATATAAAGCAACTATATTATTTCTATTTCACACCCGGACTTATTAATAAAATTCCAGATGAATTTATTATTCAGATTATACTTAAAATATTTGATATACAATTTTAATTACTAGCTGTTAAATTAAAAATTTTATTCAATACTTCAACTCTATTTTACTCACTTATTCTAAAATCAATATTTTTATTCCTCTTTTTATTATATTATGTATGTTTATAATTGGATTCCTATATCTTCCTGATTACCCACATTACAGTAGCACAAATTGTGCACTATTCAATAGATTTTTTTCCTTCATTTGAAATACTTGGAACTTTATACTTCATCCAAATTGTTTAAATAAACCAGGAAAAATCATTATTTTCTCATTATAAATTTTTTAAAAAAGAAATTGATTTCAGAGGCTTTATACATAATTTAATTTGTAAATCTATTTGATGCCACTCCTAACACAAACAATGCTTTTAAATTACTAACTTCAGGAATAAATTTCTATCAATTGTTTATTCAATATGTTAAGAAATTAATTAGCTACAAACCATTTAAAAAATTAATTAGGTCTATTTTCTGGAATTTTATTCTCTTACTCTCTTGTTAAGTTTTGAAATCATTCTTTTTTAAGTGTTTAATATTGTAAAATTTTGTACATTTTAAATTCTAAGTATGATTAATTACTTTTTGGCATATCAAGTTTATTTAAAGTGTAAATAAAAAATATTTATATAAATCTTTTTCATTATTACAGTTTAAGAAGAATTTTAAATACATGTTGAAGCAAATGAAATATAATGACTTAGCATGTCTGCATCAATAATTGATTTATAACTTTTCATCCCATAACTGTATCAATAATTAATATAACCTTTTATCTCATAACTTAATTGTAGCTGAACATTAAAATGCTAACATATATAAATTAACCTCAACTGCTCTGCCTTTTATGGAAAATATTTTCTTTTAGTTTAGTATTTTTTATATATAACAAACAAATATAAATTTTGTATAACAAGTAAACTTACAATTTGCTAATAATTGCTAATAATGCTAGACAATTTTTTTTAAAAAAAAGTTAATATACATATAACAAAAATCGTACTAGAGATAACCATTAACATAGATCATATAGAGTTTTCATTTAACAAACTTTATAGAAACTGGGGTCATTTGGCACTGATGATCAAAAGAGAGAGAGCGAGTGACAGAAGGAATACCTTTTCAGTAAATATTTATTCATATGTATAAAATACCACCATAGATTTAAAATTTCTTTCTTTTAAAGCTTACATCATGTATTAAAAAAATTACAGTAGGAAAAAAATTCTGCATGAGTATTTAGTTCAGCTATAATTATCAATAAATATTGTAAGTACTTTAACAAAAAATATATCTGCAACTAAGCTAGAAAGGACAGCAGTAGTTAATATATAACAATATGAATCCATGCCTTATTAAGAGTCAATATTAATTCTACAAAGATTTACCAGAAATTTTAATAACTTCAAAACCAATATTCAGGCAAATAACAGCAACAAAAAACAGATATATATTTAAGTAAACAAAATGTTACTGTAAAAAATAAGTCTTCAAATTTATAAGTACTATTTTTCTTATTGGACAGAAAATTTTATATATATATATATATATATATAAACGACTAACAAAAAGATTCTAATCAATTTTTTCAAAAAAAAAAAAAAAAAAAAAAAAAAAACATTGCTGCTACATCAAATCAAGTATGTGAAAAGTTATATCTTACTTTTATATGATACTGAATTTCTGAAAGTTTTCATTTATTTTAAAAATGATTGAAAGAAACTACTTACCTTTATTTAAAGTCCATTTCGTAATAAATCTTCCATTAAATAAGAGACAATTTGACGATTCATATTTTTAAATTTATATAAATGACATTTTCTGAATGTGATTTTTTTTTGACGTAACAGTTTTATTTTTAATCTGCAGGTCTATCTAGCGTACCCCTTTAATAACTATCCGATATCGAAAACTGTTTGAAAGAAATTCCCGTGGCATTATTTATTAACCAGCATCATAACAGAATAAAATTGAATTTAAAGAGCACAAACAAGCATCATATTTATATAAAGAAAACAGTTCGAAACAAAAATATTTCAAAATTCGGAAAAACTTCATTTACAAAAAACATACATAGTTTGCAACACAAAAGAAAAGAACGATACTATAATACTACAGAAGAGGCGATAAAACCCATTTTAAATATTTTTTTAAAATTATAATGATAGCTATTTTTTTATTTCTAAATTTAGGCAAATGAATAATTTTCTTTTATTAATTAACAAAACATTTGATTTTATTTTATCTTCATTTGTTGCTATAGCAACCAAACCATCGTGGCCTTCAACAGGCAAGATATTAAGAAACATAAGACGATACAGAAGCGGATAGCAGGAGAACGATCGTGCAATGTTAACGGACTTTGAAACTTTCTGAACTGGAAGGAATTTTTCTGCGCATGCTCATATTTAACTGGAAAAAACAAGTAATATTCATCCTGTTGCTTAGTAAGGAATGAGAAATATAAATGAGCATTCTAGTTACGATTATCTTCATAGGGAAGTTTCCCCCCCTCATTTAGGAATCGAAGATAGAAGATTTTAAGAAATTTACAGCAGGATTTTAGAAAATTTTCTATTTACTAAAAAAAAAACAAAAAACTCTGAATAATTAAGGCGCCCTAAATTCTGTTTCGGTTGCAATTATTCTTATTAATCACTGTGTTTATTTTATTTAATGCTGATATAACTTAAAGTTGTTTTTAAAATTTCATCCAAAATTATCATAGCATTCTGCGATACTTGGATTCTGTTCATTTTCAAGTTCCTGTTCAAGTTCTTCACCTGTGAATTTACTATAATTCGAATTTAAAAACTTATTTTGAATGATTAGCGTGCTTTCGAGGAAGAAATCTATGTATACTATAATATACGTAATGCAAATAGCAATAATGTTTCTTGAAATAAACAATGACCCTGCTCTTAATACTTTCTCCAGTTTCAATGCAGATCACAAAGATGTCATCGATTAGAGTAGCCTGGTACCGCTAAAAGTCCGATAGGATTGTAGGATCATTCTCTCACTAGCCGCTTCTAGAACGACACAGTTCATAATGAAGTTTTCACCGCGTTCTCCTCCAGGGTATCTATCAGTCAATTTGTAGATAGGCAGAAATTAGCGGCAAAATTAACAATAATCTGGAGCTAACATAATCCCCAGGTACTTCAAAAGATAAATTGATGAATTGTTACCACCAATCCTAGGGAAAATTTTAACTTAAAATTAGTCGCTTGAAAGCTACCAAAGAACATTTTTCACAATAAACAGTAATAAATATTTCTGAACATGAAATAATACATATTTTACATAAAATAAGAACATTGCAAAATTTTTAATGTTGCAAGAAATTTTTAATTTGATTGTAATGTTACCATTAAAATAGTGATATTTTTCATTCAATGGTTAAATTGATCTCGCCATTTGAAAAATAAAGTCTAAATGCGAACTGTAAATCTTTTTTTAAAAATTTTGTAGTTATTTTTAAAAAAATACAATGTTATGTCCAATCCAAAATCCAATTATATAAAGAAAAAAAGTGGAAGTTATCCGCCCCAAATTTTCTTGTATACTTTCCAATAAAGTTCTTATTCCTTCCCTTCGCATAAAATCAAGGATCATTGGGTAAGTTCCACGAATGCCTTTCATGGTACTGATGAATAATAGTTACGAAAAATAGATCTGTTATGGAATGACTACAACAAAAGGGAAAACCTCTTTATTAATTCATTAATTGTTTGGTTGAGAGCATAATTTTTATTTTATTAATTTGTCATTGTTAACTGCATTATTATTATTTCAAGTTAAACAACAGATTATCTGTGACAGTGAGACAGAACGTTTTTACTTTATCTCTCTTTTCTTTCTTTATTTCTTTTATTCCTTTTCGTTGTAGTATTTTCATATACTCAATGATTTTCGGCAACTGATTAAAATAAATATTTTTTTAGTTTGAACGATGAGAACAATTTCCTTACACAAGAATTGTGAACTAAATTTCAAGAAGCAAACATCTGTATTTAATATGGAGATCACGGATAACCAAATTCTCTAATGGTGAACTTTAAGTAAATTCTGAGCCAGCAACGTATAGATAAAGATAACCATGCTAGTCAATCCAATATGTCGTCGTTTAATCAAGGAACAGTGAAAAATCGTTTTTTCCGTTGTTGCGGAAATAAAACGCTAAACAATTTCTATCATACTTATTTTCATTAAATTGGGAATTTTTCATCGTTCTCAGAGAAGATAATTATTGAAGTTTCAGATTCTGAGTTGCTTTCATTACTCTTTATGGTCGGTAAGATTTTTCCTTTTATATTGACTTACTATTATTGTATATTTTTTCTTTAAATTCTTTTAATATATATTAATTGCAATGCCACGATACAGTATCTCTGTCATGGGTGCTCTGATTGTGCTCATAAAATACGAATTTTAGGTAACAACATATCTTATTTTTAATTTATTAATGTATTTCCTTTTATTGTACGATTTATTTGTATACATTTTCTCCTAACATGACTGAAACTGAGACGAGTGACACTAGCAGCAAGACCGTATATTGGGGGATTGCACCGTCCTTCTGGAAAATAAACCCATTGTTACAGTTTCATAAATTAGAACTACATTTTCCGTAGCGATTTTATTAGGAGTTCACTAAATTTAACTGTGTGATTGCGACGATTAATGCTGCTATTTCAACTTCAGTAACTGTAATTACTGTCGATACCCCTAATGATAAACCATATGAAACTTGAAATAAACGACTCTTTTAATCTTACACTAAGATAAATTATTCAAAAATACAAACTCTGCTTCAAGGTGAAGAACTCTGAGATTCTCGTTCATCACACTTACTAGTGTGGATGCGGCTCCCTCGCAAGCAATATTATGGAAGAAATACTTTAAAAATATCTTTGAAATGCACATCTTCCCACGCTCACACGCAATAATGTACATGTATTAAGCGACGAACTGTCACAGTTCCCTGCAATGGCGTAAGAAATTCACGATTTAATCATGTCTTTTAAAATGAAATAGGCATATAATGAGCAACCGATACAAAAATCGCCTCTAGAATCTCAATTAAACATCTTTATCAGCAAGTGAATGAATTGACCACATTGACCTAAGTCGATAGCATCCTTTTGGCCGATCCATCATCGAATAAAAAATTTCTGATTGATAGAGAAGCGGACTTACGTTATCCTGATTGATTCTAGCAAATAGCCAGTCATGAATGAAAGTCCAGTTCTTTACACCGCAAATGGCACAAAAATTCGAACGTTTGGTACTTAACGTTTGGCCCTTAGTCTAAATCTGCGCAGAATTTTTGCTTGTTCCTTCATAATCGCCAAGGTTGGATAACCTGTCATGTGTATCGATTTCATGAAAAAATTAAATTTAAAATTTGATATTAAACATAACAGACGATGAGATTGATTTTGTCACGAGGGGAAAATTGCTCATATTCCTAAAGGTAGCAATACTGTAGGATTTCTTTTTGGCCCTCACATAATCTAAAACTTTTGTCTGATTTTTTTAAGCTAACTAACATTTCACACAATCTTAATGGGCGAACACAGACAAAGATCCTTCACTGGGGGGCATCGTTGTTTTCTAAGCCGCATCACCTTTCCTTAGAGCTCCTTGTGGCTGCTCAATAGGAATTTGAATTTCAAACGGCCCAGGGTATTGTGCGGCCTTCGAAAAGTGCATGGCAAAAATCATTTCACATGATTAGGAAACCAAGCGAAGAAAGGCGTCATTGCTGTAACATCGTCGCTTGAATCGCCTTACTATCCCAGCCTATTACCCCTTTCCCTCTATTCATGACTGCACCCAGGTGTTACACGGAAAGCATGTGTTTACAACATTAGATTTAGCTCGTGCATATCATCTAATTCCCTTTAGTCCCAATGATATTGAAAAAATGCTATAACAGCCACATTTGGTTTTATTAAATTATTTAAATTTTTGTTTACGCCATTTGTCCTACGTAATTCTATGTAATACAGGGAAAGTTTGTCAGAGATGCCCGTACCAAGTGCTAAGTAGCCTAGATATTTGTATACCATACTAAGATGATATTCTCATCACACCTTCCAATGAGGATGAACGGGAAGACAATCTGTTGCAAAATTTAAATCGTCTCAGACACCATAGCATATAACTAAACCCATCTAAATGTGTCTTGGAAAAAAATTCCATTCCTTTTCTGAGATGCCGAGGTGACGTTAGCGAGAGGGGGAAGAAGGGGCAGTTTGTCCCCTGTTGACAACTGCTTGCCCCTTCGTCGATGAAAGATTAAGAATTTCGTTAGCAAAAGTCTTCACCACTTCAGAAGGGTCGTGGAAAGTTGCACATTCTCGACTATGGTAATTTGAACACCATTTTAAAGTTAATATGTTGTAAAAATCGAGATATTCAAATAACGGTTAAAGCGGTTTGACTATATTTGGCAAAATAATCGATAGTGTGACAGGTCAATAAGATACCGCATTTTTCAGACAATTTTTGATCGACTGTGAATGCATTGCGATGGATTTCGAAGAAGGTAAATCAATAGATTATCAGGTTTTTGATTGAAATATCGTTCATCAAACTTATAACTTGCATTGCTTTTGGCTATATATCCTATAAGGAAAATAAGACATCCTATCTTACCTACAATAGCTAGATGGTCGACTATAAACTAAATGCTATGGAAGTTCGGAGATTTTCCGACATCTTATTCAAATGTCATCCATTCGGCTTATAATTTGCATTACTTTTGGCAGAATAACTGACAAAGCTTTAAATGAGCATGATATCGTATTTTTGCCGATTAATCTTTGTCTTTCGATTAAGATGTTATCGTGAGAAAAATTGTTTTCGAATATTTAGATTACTTGCAATTTGAATTATTTGGAAATACTTTTATATTATACATGAATAGGGTTGTTTACCCTTCGAATTCAATTCAATGAATAATAGTTCCATCATTAAGCGCCATTTTATTCATCTTATTGTTACTTGCGATTATCGGCATTTAATATGAAGATCACGAATACCCAAAATCCATAGATTTTTGGTGTGAATTTCGCATTTGTACTGAATCTATCCGGCGAATATGCACTTTGTACGCTTTTTTGCTAACGATTGAAACCAAAATTTTATATGGAACTACAGTTGTAGTGAGAAGATAACATACAGAATTTAGTAAATTAAGTCATTATTGCGTTTGCATGCATATGAAAGTACAGACCGATAGGAGGTCAATTATTAGATAGATTTCATTCAAAATTTGGTTTGAATCTATATTTTAGACGTTAAACTTATGTACCAAATTATATCATCCATAGCTCTTCGCGTTTCGTAGTTAACCCGTTGTAAACAAACAATCCTGAAGACACATTTCCTGTAAATCGATTTCGTTCAAAATTTGGGAGATATCTACAGATTTAGTTGTAAATCTATATACCAGATATCATTCGTCTAGTTCAACGTATTTTTGAGTAACCGAATTCACAAACAGGAATGAGACTCAAGAAGATCTGAAACGTGTAGATTAGTGAGAATTTCGAACTCGAATCTTTTGAGGTTTTCAATATTTTATCTATACTTCCTATAAGAGAAAGTGAAACTTGTATATAGTATGATACTAGTAAAACAAAATGCTACTAAAGGCTTATATTTTGCGTTTTACAATTAAGAAACTACCTATATGTAAATGAATCAAACGATAATGATTTGTCAACGGGATTGTTGATGCTTTAGAAAATCCATGCGTATACAATATTACACCACGCGTATATGTTCTAACCGTTTGCAACAATTTTTGCTGCTTCAGTAAAATTAACATAAATGACTTTTGCTGTTTACATCTCTAGTCATCTAGTCACTTGAAAGGTGTAAAAGACGGGTAAGACCGTAGAGAACTAAGAATAAAACTGGGAATTAAAAAAAAAAAATAAAAATACTTTATAGGATTATAATTCACCTGAAATACATTTTCTACTCCTCGAAATATGACTGTTATTTAGCACAGTTTCCGATGAAAACAAACGAGCTCTCTATTTTAAAAAAGGAAGTCAGCAAAATTATACGTATTTGCCAGCAAAACATCTGCCATGACTCGGAAAATTATGTCTTTAATTTTGAAATTTATTGTGGCTCATTTCAACGGATACTTTTGATAGTAATGTATCTTCTTCAATAAGCTCTACTTAATAGCCCATCTTATCTCGGCAGAAAGAACAATGTAAAGTAATTGCGCTTTGGTTGCTGTTTACATTTAATTTAAATTTTCATATGTATAAGTTTTTAAACTTGGAAAATGTGTGGTTTAAGATAGTAACTAATGATATGAAATGTATATATAAAAAATGTACATAAAAATTAAGTTCCCATATGCTTATTTATGAGTATATTTGAACTTATAAATAGGCGCATTTCATTCAAAAATAATAAATAAATTCTCCGATTTGAACTCATTCTGTCATGATTTATTAAATACGTCTGCTTATTTTAACATTTTCCTCCAAGATACTGCAGGCTTGTTAATTCAAAAATGAATATTTTTCCTCAGTTTTAAGAACTGATTTCCCCCAATATAAACCATTTCAATTGTGAATAATTTTTAATAAAATCATCATTTTATCTTTATCCGCATTCTATTTAAAATTTCAGAAACTATTAAAATTGTATAGCTTTTGTAGTGGAATAGTTGGTAAAGGAAGAAAAAGAGAACTGTTTCACATTATGATTTTATAATATTAAGCACGGAATCTGAATAATTTAGGTAAGAAGTTCAGAGTGTGCTCAGATAAATTCTTCTATTGTGAGTAATAAGCTACCCTATCATAGATTTACTTTTTGTCTTCGAATTGCGATCTACAATATTGAATAGTTAAATAAATCTAATGTCCTCTTACACATTTCATTTACTCTATTTCTTTTGAGTTTATATCAGCTGCCTGTATTTTTACTAGAATAATTTTAACCAGCAAACATGTTGTTGTAATTTGTGGCACTTTATAAGCCTGCTGACAGCTCTTAAGCCGAAATGAGTGTCTCTTGTTTTTTCCGTACCGCCAACTAGGGCCAAGAGTACGACTTAGCTATTTTATGTTTCACATCCACTTGCACAACCCCTTTTTACAGCGGGGGGGGGGCATTCATACACCTCACAGATAGATCAACCATGCATGAACTGGGACTCGAACCCGAGACACCCAGATCACGGTGACGTCAGGCTACCCCTATGCCAGGACGTCGGCTGCAAACATAAGTAAGTCCTATCACTGACCTTCATACCGCCCGAAGACACACGGATAAACAATACTGAATGACCGGACCACCGCAACAGCAACACTGGCAAGAACTGTGGTTGAATTCAAGGGTCATCACCGGCTACGCTATAACCCTTCCCTAAGGAAGTACACCCAGTTATCGATGGGAGGAGTCAGACCCTCATGTTTTCGTGTACCCTCCAAGGTAGCGAGAAACAACCATTATGCCCGAAGCTTCTCATACTCATTTTGAGGCCCCTCCATTATGATAATAAACATAGCAAGGAATTATCCGGATAAATTAAAAAGTCTTTCAAACGTATTGTTGATAAAAAGAAAGTTTGGATGAATAAAATATTGCTTCTTTTCTTCAATAAATTCTGAATCAAGCAACGTAAATCGATAGACATTCACTGAAATGACTGATCGCTACACTCTTGTGCAATAACTTTCTTTCATAATTCCATAGATAACTGATCAAAATAGTCGATGAAAGCAAAAATACATGCTAATTTTCAGCTATCGTGTTGATTTTTCAACCGGCTTAGTAAACAGTCCGCAGAATGCGACATCTGATTCACTAGTCGCCATGTCTGCTAAATGTAGTGTGAACTTCTGAATAACTCAAATGTCAGTTATTCTGTTGTCTTAACTGATTCAGACAAAATTTCTTACTTCAATTATTTACTGTATAATAACTTTTCTTGAAATTATTAGTTTTAATAGATAATTAGGAAAATAACTCTTCATTTCTCTCTACCGCCTTCGTGATAGAGAAAATCTTTGATAGATAATATTGATGGTACAGTCGTCAACAACAACAACAACAACAACAACAAAAAGGACAACGTTGTAACTATTTTATTTATTGCGGCATCTTGAAAAAATTGGTGTCGATGGAAATGGATTAAAAGGACAGGTTTGTTGAGATAGACGAATTGATTAATTAGCATGGTTAATTTACTCGATTAACCAAAATGGTAGTTAATTAACCATCAACTTGAAAATTTTCCCATTGCGGAAATCGAGATTTTTTAATAATTTGATTTAGCAGGCCTTTTTATGAATGTTTATCAAATATCATTCCAAAATTCGCGGTAATCTTGAGATACAATTAGTTTTGTTTGTTCAAAACTACTATTTTCATTTTTATTCTCAGGATTTCGGAAAAATAATCAACATCATTCAGATTTATCCTTAATATGAGCACGGGTTTTCAAATTATAAATACTTAATTTAAATTTATTATAACATTTTCCTTACTTTTTCGATTATTTCACTATTCAGCTTCTTTATTTAATCCTGCCCTAAGAAATTAACAGGGCGAACATTGAGAAGAATGCAATATATTTAAAAACTAAATTGCTGATTGGTGAAATGGGCATTCCTTAAGGAGATTTTAAACCAATGAAACTACAAGTGATTATTAAGGATTAAGGAAGAGGAATCTATTTAACACATCCTTACTTTTAATCGTAATTAAGAGCTATAATTATTTTTCTCTCAAAAAGAAATCTTTTGTATTAAAAGCTATAAAGCTTATGTATTCTAAATTAAAAAATAATAACTTAATATTTTAAAAATAAAGGAAAATTTATGTTAAATTAAAATCGTCTTATATGAAAATGAATTTATTATTTCGAAAACGATAATGTTATGATGACCATTTAAATTCGTGTTTGGCAGAGTGTAAATCGATAAACAGTAATAAATTTAATATAAGGCCCCTAAAAAACACTGGACGTTGCAAATCGACTGTGGGAATTTTACAATTTTTTGTCTATATTTCAAAAACTATTGAGATTTCCGCACAATTTTTTGAATTCAGACATTTTAACTTGTCAGCTTTGCCTCTAATATAAAAATTTTACTATGCTACTGTTCACTTTTTTCCACCATATTTAAAAATTCATAAAAAATATTAAATTTCTATTATTTATGTGTTTATTTCTTAATTTAATGAATAAGATAATTTCTCTGTTCATGAACGAAAAAAAGAAAATAAATAATAAAAATTGATAAATATATAATAACTTACAAGAAATCGTCGAATGATCATAAATTTCATTTAAAATTGTAAGCGTCATTTTTCAAAACCCTATAGATCTCGAAATTATCAGAATTTCGCAAAATTTTGTTTAGACTTTAATTATTAACTGATAAATCGATTAAACTAAAAATGGACATTTTTCCGTAATGGGAAAATTTCGATATAGTAGTTAATTAATCATGTTATTAATTTAATCAGTTTGTCTGTTGGAATATACCTGTTCTCTCGTGCAATTGCCGTCGATACCAATTTTGCGAAGATGCGGCCATAAATTTAAAAAAGGAATTAAAGATGTCCCTTTTTTGTTGTTGTTTACGACTGTATAAAAATTAACATATTTAAAGTGAATATCAATAGAATATTGCTGTGAAAAATATTGTAAATATTAAACAAACTGTAAAAATGTCGTACAGTATTAAGAATAGTGTTTATGAATGATAGAATTTTAATGAAGGGATTAAAAACCATTCTGTTATTTAAATCAATAGTTTCAATGGAATCTTTGCTTCATAATTTTGGAATACTTGGTTCTCTTAAAAGTTGCAGATTAAAAGAAATTGATTCCTCATTTACATGCTTTTTTTATCTTATCTCGAATCTTCACAATGGTTAGTGCAACTTGACATACAGAAGCAGCTATTCTGTTTTCTTTCTATCGTGGCAAGCAAACAATTTCTTTAAAAAATTTTTGAGTCCATAAAAATTAAAATTTTTTCATAAATTTCATTGTAAGATTATGATTATACTAGGCTATTAAAATCCAATCAAGGCACTAGTGCGAAACATTATATCAATAATTCACTAAATCGTCATGAGATTGAATTTAACATCATTGATGACCAGAAATCGGGCTTATTGAAAAAAAAAAAAAAAACCCTGCTACTTTCTTTATTTACTTGAAGAGCCTTTTTCATTCATTTAAAATTACCATGTCAAATACAGATATCAACGTAGGGAAATAACAAGATCTAACTTTATAAGAATATCAGATAAAAGGACTTCATTTTTGGGCAAAAAGTTTGTTCATTTCGAAAATAACATAATAATGAGTGTAAATCAAATGACCACTTCTTCTTTGTAACCATCCTTTCCATTTCCAGAAAGTCTTGTTCTTAACGCTCCTTTCAAAGAAAGAGTTTAATTTGGTTTAGTTATATCAACGTCCCTTTTTAAAGCAACAATAGGGCTATTTTGGGACGGACTTTATAATTTTGAGCCATGGTCGGATGACGATGATGACACCTGAGCTGGCACCTCACTTCAAACTTTCACACTGCACCAGCGAGAGGATTTTTGGCCTTGGCAGATTTAATGTGCACCACCAGACCTTATCACCAGGCCACCGCGGTCCTTTCAAAGAAAGAGAAAAATAGTTAAAACGTTTAGACTAGGAAGACGTTTATTTCAGTCTATTAATATAAATAATCGGCTACATCGGTAAGTACTTCTAATCTTCAAAGGTATTTTAGATGTAAACTTGAGAATAAGTATATTATGCATATGTTACATTTTAATTAAATTTTGTTTTCAAATCTGAAACGCCCTAAGTCTCTCTTGCCTTTATACATAATCATATATTGAGCATGCATTTATCTAGAAATTGCAAGAAAAAATTTGGAAAAATTTATAATTTTGCCGTTTATGTTGCGAGTTCAGTTTTAAAGCTTCACTTTTTCCAACTAACGGTTGCTTTACTTAATTTTGATTAATTATTAGGGTCGTGGTGATCTGGTGGTAAGATCTCGGCTTCAGAAGCAGAGGTTATCAGGTTCGAGACACGAATCCACAAAAGGACCACTACGTAAGCGGGCCTGATGCATGCTAAATCCGTCGGGGTGAAACGCCTTCCCTCTGGTGTGGAGCGGAAGCTTGGAGAGGGGGGAGGAGCACCCTCGTCAACTGATCGAGGCTCAAAATTACGAGGTTCATCCCAAGACAGCTCTAGAGTTGCTTTAAAACAGGATGTGAATACAGATATACTAAACTTGATTAATTTTGCATATTTACAAATTAAAGTTGGAAGTAATTATAAAAAATTGTCTAATTCGTTATAAAGAATTATATTGGTCATATGATGAGGCGCTTTTTATGTTATGTTATATAAAATCAATTTACACAAATGGTTGACTAGATGATCTAAAATTTGTTTTACTGGGAGGTACGACAAAAATATTGAAAGCCAACATGCTGAAATGTATTTCTGTACTCATATAAATGCAGTATCTTGGTAATTCATCTAAGAATCCTTATAAGCCTTAAGGAATTTATTTACTTAAGCACAATTTTTGCATTAGTGAATAACTTAATAATGTTATATTATAAATTTGAGAAGCGACAATTCTATGCAGTCATGACAAATGGGCATAACGTTGGTAAATTTGTAAAAGAACTGCATTTTATTTTATTTGGCATGCTGCAACAAAAAAGAATTTCAAAGTTTTTCTCCTCGTACGCGTTAATTGATATAAATGGCATTTTAGGAGAAATTATCCCTGATATATCGAGCAGATGAAACATTAAGGAATTTTTTGGCATTTTTGTTAAACAACGATTAAAGCTTTTCCAATAATTTATAGATTTGATTTGGTGGTATTTAAATTATTTTTCTTATTTTACTGCTTTAAGTTTTTTCTGTTATATCTAGAAGTTTGAAACTGGTAATTTTTATAGCTTTCACAGAGAAAATTAACCTTATACAATGGTGTAAGATCAAACGTAATTAAACATAATTCAAAGAGAAAATGCGAAGAAATTTGGTGATCTGTTTGCAAATGTCTTTTTATAGACACTTCAAAACGTAATTATAACTTAAATTTTTCAACAAAAGAAATGCAAATATGTAAAAAAATAATTTCAACAATTTCGAACGTAAGTTTAATAATTACAGATGTTATATATTTAATTAAATTTCTTTTTTGAAAAGTTTTTTAATCAAAAGTTAAAATTATTTAAAATTAATGTTGAAAAAGCAAAAGTAGAGCTTAATTGATGAAAATAAAAATCACTACGTAGAGATTAGATAATGTCTATTCATTATATGTTTATATTTCATAGATCTGAATGTGGAAATAACATAAAAATTAAACAAAATTGCCTAACATGTTATACATATCTGAAATTCTCCATTTTATATTCCTTTTGCCCCTTGAGCTTACTATTATTACAGTGTTTTAATAATTAGTCTTCTTGAAATTATTTGTTCATTATATTCAATATCAAGTTAATTACTAATTTTTGACGTTAAGGATGAAAGTTCACACTTTAGACGCTAAACGATTGGCTGGGGAATTCCTAAACTCCAATGCATCTCAAATTTAAGTAGAAAAATATATATCAACTGAACGTTTCATTCTGGCTAAACTTTGTCAAAGAGAAAAAAAAGAAGAAAAAAAAATTCTTATAAGGTTGAATAAAGCGCTTAACTTTTTAATAATAACGGAATTTTTTCAACAAGTCACGATCGCTTCACTTGATCTTCTTAATTTTTTTCGAAATCTCTGGTTTTAAAGAAAATTTATTCGTAATAAATACAAGGAAAGTTAGCACCTTTCCAGAGAATGCAGTCGAATGCTTGACGGGATGATGGGTAAGAAAACATTCAAGTCGAATTCCTTAAAGACTAATATTGACTTAGCATTATTTACTTACTTTCAAGAGATTAAAAGAGAACTTTAAACTCCATAATAACTGTTTTTGAAAAAACACAAATTGTATTCAGAATATTTACTAGCATTTTCTTCAATATCAAAGGTATTTATTACGCATTATTTGTTAAATGAAAATAACAGACAATTCTTGCGCAGATAAAGAAAAATCGGACACGAGTTGTCTGCTTTGGTGCGATTGGATTTATTTTTCTTTTAGTGTTAACACCCTTTGCCAGTTTCCACATGCAACACGAAAAGAGAGTAACCCTTACTGTTAATAACTGACATTAAAATGTAGAAAAGTTTTTTGGAACCGACGCTTTGCCGCCTTAGAATTCTTTTGCCCACCAACGTCGGCAGTATACAGGAACTCTAACCGAGGTCAGGATCTTAAGAAAATGGAGAAAGATTTATTTTCTTCGGCTGGCTGCTTTGTTTCTGCCGTCTGTCTGTGGTAAGAAATGTGAATTAGTTTTCCAAAATTCTTCTCTATTGGCATCGTTATTTTCACTTAATATTAAATTACATTTATGGAAACTATAATTTTCAACAATTGCTTAAATAAATGACTTCTAATAATTAAAAAGTACTTCAGTCATCGCTTTTAATGACTCAATGCTATATTCTAACACTTGTGGTTTTTAATTATTGTACATTGATATGATTTAAACCCTCATAAACCCTCAATCCAAATCTAATATTTTCATAATTTAAATAGCACTGAATTTGTCCGTGTTAACTTCAGACTAACTATTTATTATCAAATTATCGGGATCAAAACCGTTTATTCGCCATTCATTTTACTTTCTATACTGTTTTTTTTATATCTTTATAAATTTTATGTCAGTTTTATGTCCACTATTACTGAAAACTTATCTCGGTTTTGAATCAATAGATACTGTATGCAATTATTATTTTTATAAATTAAATGTTGAAGCTGCGTGAGACTGTAATCATATTTTAAAAGTAAGATTTAAATTGGAGCTTTGAAGTGTGATCTAATTATTAAAATAGGCTGGAGAACATTTTTTAATGAATGATTTTTAATAAAAAAAATCTGTTTCAAGAATCTGGGAAACAGCCTTAAAAATCTCAATTAATGAAAAATATCAATATAAATTTTTTAAATTTATTTTTAAGCCTGATTAATTAATTTCCAATGTTAAGAAAAAAGCATAAATAAATCAATATATTTAACTTTTATTTCACATATATATTCATAAAACTGTATTACATTACAAGATAAAAAATTATTTCATTAGATTATATTAAATATTATTTTATTAGACATGAATATTCGAAGTTAGCGTTAATGATTTTTTTTCTTTGTGAAAATTTATCAATGCTTGGAACTGAGCGTGAGAAAATAGTACTAAATAAAGCTAGTTTAAAAATTGGGATCGATTATATTTCAAATATTTTTGATACATGCATACTAAACTCTACTCATGCATACTAAAAAGCAATTTTTAGAATGTTTTATTCTGTATAAAAAATTTAGTTCGAATATTAGTCCCACTTTTATTTTCGTTTTTTCATTGGGTGTGTCTAACTAATTCATTTATTGGTCTTTGGTAATAATTCAGTGAATTTAAGTTACATCACATGGGGGTATAATATAAAAAAAAGTAAAAATAGGAAAATAAAAATTACAGCTCCTCCATTCCTTTTTTCTTCTTCTGCAAAATATCCATATCTTATTCTCTACTCCTTGAAAACAGGAATACCATACTTCCCTTTTAACTTTTTACTCTTAGATAACTTGTTTGCTCCGAAAGAATATCCGGGGCTGCGGTGACCTTGTGGCAAGGTCTTGGTTTCAGAACCAAAGGGTTTCAGGCTCGAGACCCGATTCCACCAAAGAAGTGTCAGCGGGTCTGAGACGCGTTAAATATGTTGGGGTCAAACGTCCTCCCACTAGAGCAGGATTGGAAGTTTGGGAAGGTGGTGCCAACTCAGATATCCTTGTCATTTGATCTCGCTTCAAAATTACGCGATCTGTCCCCGAATTCCCCTAGTGATGCTATAATACAACTAAACTAAACCGAAAGAATATCCAGAAATATGTTCAATAAGATTGAGGCTCCTTTACTTTCCCGATAACACTGTAAACTTGAACAATTAAATGCTCAAAATCACATAATTATATGAAAAGGCGTAAGTGGTTCTTGTTCCCAAATGTGGTTTTGAAAGTCAAATGCATCATTTTTCTCTCCTCTTGAAGGATTTTAGTAGCGCGAAGACTTTCTTTTACTTTAGAAAGGCCATTTAGTTTGTTCGTCAGCATTTTATGATAGTAGAGTGTAGTTGTAAAAAATAAGACACACACACATCGTATAGTTACCCCTCGCAAGGACTACACACTTCCATCAAAGAGAATAGCATCCCTTCACTCTCGCCACAGGACATGGACAGTTAAAAAAATATGAAGTCCTCATTGCTATCGGGACTCAGAAGAGTTTGCATGTTTATACCAAAAAATAATATTTTGCTATTTTATTCACTTGGTTTCTAAATGAAAAAGCAATTCTAGAAATTTTCTGCTTAAGCATGTTGTTCTGTGTGGTTTTTTTTCTTTTCTGATCTCTTTTTTTTCTAACTTCCAGTGGGCCCATGAGCCGCGGTAGCCTGGTGGTAAGGTCTCAGCTTTGGAACTATAGGGTTTCAGGTTCGAGACTCAAAGACCCGTCGTGTAGGGGGCATGTTGCATGTTAAATCTATCAGGTTGAACGTCCTCTTGCTGGTGTGGTTTGGAGAGGGGGAGGGGTACCAGCTCAGGTGTCGTCCTCGTCATCTGACCGTGGTTAAAAATTACGAGATCCGTCCCAAAATAGCCCTAGTGTTGCTTAACAGGGGGACGCTAATATAACTAAACCTAAATCCAGTGAGCTCATATTGTCTTATGCATAAGGGGACGTACTTGCTTTACTGGTGGAGACCTATCAAACTTGGTATGTGATTTTGGGACAAATTTTAATTCTGGGTCAAATTTCGCTTGCCCAAGATACAGATTCAGTATTCTTGAACTGTGTATTAACCGCATTCCAGCTATTAAGTGTTTAAAAAAATATCGCATGCTGATAAACTTTTATTTAAACACTGTTCACCAATGGTATGAGGTTAATAATACAAAAGTATATTTATTATAAAGTATACGAGAAAGTTTCAAGGAGACCACTTCATCTAGTTTTCATTATTATTATCTTGGATAAGACAATGGTGACAAATTTACCGCGTTCCCTTGTGTCAGAAAACTTTTAAGATAGGGCTTCTTTCGAAAAAGTAAAAGTGGAATACATTTTGAAAAAAAATTTAATTGCTTTGTATAAAGTGTTTTTAAATTTCTGTAGACAATTTTTGAAGCGAGATTGTCGAAAATTCAAGAAATCCTTCGTAGACTTATTGTATACTCTCCAGTAAAGATGTTATCATTCCGCATGAAAGACCTCGTCGGCAAAGGGACGTTCCCTGTCCGTCTGCAGCCAGGGCACACTTTCCCCTCTTGCTCCTCTCACGGTTTTACG
This sequence comes from Argiope trifasciata, assembly GCA_026543055.1. Classification (NCBI taxonomy): domain Eukaryota; kingdom Metazoa; phylum Arthropoda; class Arachnida; order Araneae; family Araneidae; genus Argiope; species Argiope trifasciata. Next base: position 1,441,978 of record JAPMOQ010021776.1, on the reverse strand, counting down.
ACATGCTTTTGTGTCTGTCTAGCTGTCAGTAAACTGGACAGACATCAAAGCACCCCGGGAAGCCGCAAGAGAGGGGCAAGAGAAGAAAGTATGCCTTGTCAGAAGATTAACGGGTCATTGGAGCGTGGCTCAATTACAACTCAGATTTTCATAACTTCGGAATCTCCTCTTTTGGACTTTTGAAAATAGTGGGATATTATGTAACGTTTCGTGTTCCGTAACTTAGATAGGCCATAAAATAAATTTCCCTGTTTAGTGGCATTTTCAGCCAAAACGAATGAACGAAATGGAATCACATTTCGTTTACAAACTATGGTAAATAGTACCAAAAGTTTACATTAGAAGAAATATTGGTGCTGTTGTAGTACAGTTATGAATGAATTCTGGAAATTCACGGGAAATAATCTTTTATTTATCAATGTTAAGGTCCGCTGGATAAGGTGCAACATTTTCAATATTCTGACTTTCTGTCTGTCCAACATATTGTATAAGGTGTATGACTTTCTCCATTGCAGCGTGTAAGTTGCCAGTTTTATAATAGCCCGTCTTATGCACTGGTTCAAAACAAGAACATTTGCTTAAGAGCAGCCACGGCATAGAACAGTTTTACGAATAAAGCATGCTGAGATTAGGTAGGACCCACATTAAGCTCACATTAACCATCACGAGCACAAGAACACATCAATAATCAAGAGCGAACTGCTAACAAGTCGTTTGCTCTTTAATTTTTACAAGGAATGGATGGCGCTGCTGTCAAACAAGCACTAGGAATGTTACATAACCCATAACTGTATGCAAATTTCCTAGCTCGTACGTAACAGCAGCTCCAATATTTCTCCTATCGGCAATTTTTAGTACTAATTCCCCACCCCCATATCCGCGGAATTTATCTTCTTGTGCCTTGTGTAGTCTGTATATGAAATATAGTTTCATTTCTTCCATTCGTTTCAGCTGTAGATGCCGCCAAACAGGGAAAGTGATTTTATGGCCACTCTGTATAATGAAGACCACGTGTATTAATTTTGAATCATAACATTTTTGAGCTATTGAGCTCACGTAAATCCAAATATAAATAACGTCCAGTCATTAGCAGAATGGATTCGAAATTTCATATGGAGCTACAAATTCTAAAGATAAAATTAGATAGATATCTAAAAATATGGCTTAAAAACTGCTTACTAAATCCCATCAAGCATTTTTTAGTTAGCGTGTTTGCTCACAGACAAACATATTTGTGTTTTTCTTGGATGATAAGGCGTCTAAAACTTGACGATTCATCAAAATTTCGTGATCTAATTTTTTGGTGATGATAATATTTATTTTTATATACTTCGTATATGAGAGAGTAAAACACCAAAGAGCAGGAATAAAAAGCCTTTAATAAAGATTTTTTTTTGAGGGAAGGGAAAAAAAAGAAAGAAAAAAGGAGAAAAAAAAAGTAATGATGTTGATGATTTTTCTTCACTGTCCAATCATTTTCCTCCAAAACATCTTTGACAATGGATTTGATTCAGGTGACAATATTTAGAAGAGAGCAGAAAAGCAAATTAAACCCAAATATTTCTTTAAAGTTCTACAGATAAATGTTGAACTAAAGTGATCAATTTTGGACTGGGAAATATTGGAAAGGTTCGCCGTTTTACTGACTTTAAGAATAATCACAACATGCAATGGAGTAATTATAATCAATGCCTTTTAAGAATTCTTCAGACAAAAATTTTAATCAAATTAATCCTTGTTAATGTGAATCTTAAAATTAAAAAATCGGAAGGATTCTGGTATTAATTTGGTTTCTTTAAACCTAGAATAATGATTCGGAAGCAGAATTCCTTTTTATTTCCTTCGCTTTTTTTAATAGCCGATTCTTTTAAGAAAAGGAAATCTAGGACTTTCTAATTTGAGCTATTCCTTTAAAATTGAAATTCTGGGCAATACAGGATATTTAATTGATATTGAAATTGGAGGGAACCCGAAATTCTTTTTTCAATGCAGGATAAAATTTTCAAATTACGCCAGATTGTCGGGGACTATAATTATACAAATAAACACACTTTTTAATTTTCTATTTTTACTCCGTTTTATTACATTTCCACTTCCATTCCTGAAAGAAAAGGCCACTGTATACAATGTGCTCTCAAATAGCGGACATCTATGCCAGTAGATACTTTCTTATTCTCTGAATGATTTAAAGAAGTATATTTTATTTATAATAGCAAGGTTTATTTAGGATAGCGGTGGTCTGGTAGTAAGATCTCGGTTTCAGAATGGGAGAGTTTCGGATTCGATATCCGATTCCACCGTAGAACCATCGTATAAGCGGGTTAAGTTCACGTTAAATCAGTTCGGACCTAACGTCATCTCGCTGTTGGGGTATAGAAGTCTGGAGAGGGGAGTTCTGGTCTCGTCCTCTTCATCTGACTGCGGTTCAAAATTACTAGGTCTGTCTCAAAATAGCCATAGTGTTGCTTTAAAATGGGACGTTGGTATAACTAAACTGAAACTAATTGGGCACTTAAGAATTTGAATAATATTAACCGACTGGTAACAATAACCAAATTGAAAAATCAACTATTACATTTATAATATCAAGAGAAAAGAAACGAAAAAAATATACTTACTACAGGTCTATCTATAATTTATTTCAAAAACATCGATTGAATTTTTTAAAATTATAGCTTATAGATAATTATTCTTTAACAGTTTATTTATATTATTAGTAATATGTTTTTTTTTAAATTTGCTTAATGATGAGGTTGGATTTTAAAATGTCGCTTGAATCGTTTCGGCGTTTATTGAAAGTTTCTCAATATATTCCTTTCTGTTGTAACCAAAAACATTTATTATTTAAAGTTTCTCAATATATTCCTTTCTGTTGTAACCAAAAACATTTATTATTTAGTCTTAATTACAAAAACCTTACGGAATTTCAAAATTTCACAAAGAGGAACCCGTGAAATTTTCAGTTGCTTCGATTTCATGTCTATTAAAAACTACAATTTTGTCTCTAAAATTCAAATCAGTTGTTTTATTTCTTTCGTTATCGTATTATAATTACAAGAAATAATGGCTTCTGATTGTTCAATAGATTTCAAGTCAAGTACGTTTAAACCAATCTAGACAGCTCTCGTCTAGACAAAAGAATGTGAACATCGTAGGGGAACTACCAGATTTTCGTTAGCAAAGGACAGCAAGAAATTTTACTAATATCAGTTGTTAGTGTTTGTTGAAAATGAAAGATCGGTCGACTCTCTACTTCAAAATTGATAACACTAAATGAATAGTGATCACAGTAAATAAATATTTTTGAGTAGTCATTGGTTCGGAACTGAAGTATTTTGATAATATAAAGCGAATTTTAACATTAACCACGATCACGATATGTGACGTGCACTGTATCATGCTTTATGTTATTTATTATATTTTATGTTAATGTTTGTGCAGTTAATTCTGAAAAAATTATGGACTCTAAATCCCCTCCACGCACAGTTGTGTAAGCTAGTTGTCAAGAATTCATTGTTGTCAAGAATATTTATTAAAATATTCTTGACACTTAAAAATGTTAAACAACGAACAAAAAAGTTTCACTTTTCTGCGATTAAAACTTTGAATTTCATTATTTTAGCCAATCAATGAACGAATTGTAGAAATCCTGTATTATGATTGGTGGATCCTCATTGAAGTGCTTTAAAGTACTGACATTTGAAAATTCATTATTACTTGGTAAGTTTCAATCGTCGAGTCGTCTTTGTTTAAAACCTTAGTAGGGCAAAAATGTTCTATTGAATAAAACCAATCGAATGGAAAGCTTTTTCATAAGAACATTTATTGATTCTTAATAATCGTTTAAAGTTAAAATTAACTTCTGAGGGTATACAATTCAAATTTCAATGTGTTTGGGAGATTTTGACAACGACGGATTTTATTTTTGCTTGAGTTTTTTGCTTTTCTTCGAATAGTAGGCACTGCGAATTTATTTCCCTTACTTTTTTGCCCTTTTAAATCAACTAATTAAAACTGTATAGTTCGATTTTTATACTCATTTCTACAGACTGGAAACATAAAGATTGTGGAATTTCTCACGAATAGAAAGATAATAAAATCATCAATTACATTTTTTAATTAATTAATTACACATTTTTGTTAGACTTTCATTTTAAAATTAGAATAATGAAGTCGAAATTTGACTGAATTAACAGATAAATAAGATTTGAAAAGAATAAAATAATGCTAATAAGGAAACACATAATTAACACATCATAAAGTGAGGGGAAAATAAATACATAATTCCGTCTGTACAAAAGAGCAAATTGAAATTAAAAATATAAGAAATGAAGCACTGATAATTATAACAAATTAAGACTAGTTCAATGTTTTTTTCGTTACTTCCAGATAATCAGAAAAGCAAAATATGGGAATAAGGTTCTCATTGATTTGAAAAAATGTCTGAAATTCATATGAATTTACTTTTCTTTGAAAATGTTATTGAAATGATTGCAGTCCTCTGTCTATTTTGAGGTTACATATCAATTAAAATATTCAAACATATCTTTAATCCTGATTAACTTTGTATCAATAGAAAATTAAAACAGTTTATTTGAATGAAACATTTTATTATCGGAATTAAGAAAGAATTTATGGTTGATTAATTTCCATAAACATATATTGAAACTTCACGATTCTGCTGGGATAACCTTAATATCAGCGAAAGAGAATTCTGAAAATAATAAATAATCAATGAATTGGAAAACATTTTATTTCGGCATCTGAAGCATTGAAACCTTAAATTGAACTCACTTGCTGTATTTTTCAGTTAATTTTCTTTTAAATTTCCTCAGTAAATTTCATTCCTTTTTCTAATAAGAGTTTCTGTACAAGTAAGGCCCTATTATTACAATATATAAAAGGGAATTAATTCAAAAGTGTTAACGTAGAATGCGTTTTAGAGAAGAGTTTCAAGGGCAAAAGTAAAGAGCAAAAATTGAGGTACAAAAACAGTAACTGTCACTACGGTTCAAATGCCCAACATAAATCGATGAAATGTAACGTTTAATAATTCATAAACGAAAATTACATTGACAGAGACCAATAAGCAGTGACAATGTAACACTTTAATAAAATTCAGCTTCATATTCACAGAGTTTATTTTCTTCATAAACCCCAAACAAAACAATATTTGCATTTTATTCAAATCAAAATTCTCTTAAGAAATATTTCAGTTCTTATTATGAAATTAAACCTTTTTTTAAATGGCTTCGAAGAATTCAAAATAAATATTCACAAGAGTAGTTTCTAATCATTTAGAAATATCAAGATCTTATTAAAAAATTGAACAATTTGAACGTACCGCCTTATCGAGCCAGGAAAACTCATCTGAGGAAAAATCCTGGAGAAAAATATCCAAGAGAGGCATGACCGTGTTTGACCCACGCCCGCTGACCATTTCGATTTCGACTCAAACAGATCATCGCAAAAGGAGAGAGTCCACAAGTGATTAGCTAACAGGTGGTTTGGAACCCATCAGGTTTATCAACAGAAATACAGGATATGGAGACTCTTATCTTTGCGAGATACAGCGGTATTTTTTTTTTTTTCTGCTTTCGCAGTTAGGGACCCCTTTCCGAATTGTAACGGTCCTTGCTTGGAAAATTATTTGATGCAACTCAATTCAAAACCACTGTTTAGCAAATATTAATGTAAAATTTAAGTCAGAGGATTTTTTAGTTATTTTATTGATAAGTTTTAATGAATCTGAAACATTATTATAATTTTCACTATTCCAACATTGACCTCAAGTCCTGCTCGAAGTTTTTTTTTTTTTTTTTAAGGCTTCCGTTTGCGTCTAATTTGGCCGAAACAATTCTTCACAATGCCGTTTTTGGATGGCTTCAAATATTAAAAATAAAAAATGCAATTGAAGTGTTAATTCATATTAAATGAAAAAATATAGTTGTTAGTAATTTGCGACGAAGCCGTCGGAATCCAAATTGTTTTATTGATTATTTTTAATCACTAATTTTGGCGAATAGACTAAGAAAGTTCAAATTAAGGTTATAATCGGTTAAAAAAATAAATATTTTTTTAAATCTCATATTAATAATCTCAGGTGGGTAATTTGTGATTTATCATTTTAATATGTCTACTGAACAGTACATTTGTTTTGGCGGGGGTGAAAAGAAAATAGTAAATGAATTTTAAAATTCTAAGAATGGTGATAGAGACAAATATATTTTCCCTTCACAACAAGTAAACACTCCATAAATGAGATAAGTACCAAACAGCTGTCGCACATTTTATCATATTGTAATGTTATTTATCTTACTGTTAAAATATCTACGATTAAATATACGTTTTCGCTTAAAGAGAAACACTTATAATGATAACAAGCGATTCTATAATACGAATGTTAACCGCAAATATCATCTCTGTTTACAGTGGAAATAAAAATATAATAAATGTAGCGTTTCTCTCTCGGGTGTTTTGGGAAATGATAGTCCCGTTTTTCATCATTTCATTATATTTTTCATTTTGTATTTCGATTTTGATGAATTATAAAATGTTTTGAGTGACAATTTTTTACGATTTCAAAGGTATTGATTTTAATTAAGTCTATTATAATCTATTTGAACAACTGAAAGTGAGCAGTTAAATATCTTGTGTCAAGTTAGTGAAATTAAACTGAATAAAAACATTGCTTATAATTACAGTTGAGTAATTTTGAAACTGTCACAAACAGTGGTCGCTGAAACCTAAGAGCGTGTGCAAATGCATTCTTTTGTTTATATACATATATTAACATCTAATTTAAATCCAAATTAATTTCTGAAGTTTTATCTTAATTTAGCCCATAGTAACTTTATTTAAAAAATATTCTCTTATTTCCTGATCCGTTTCCATTTCTCTACAAAATTAATTCACGAGAAGCTTTGTAAAATTCCTGAATCGACTATAAGCCGACTTTCATCCACTCCGCTTGAAGAGCTAGATAAATGTCCAATAAACAAATTCTTTTTTAAAAAGATCCCTGTGTTTACCATTCCTTGTAATTGACTTGCAGAAATCTCTATGAGAATTTTTATCTATCAAAATGTGGTATATAAGATGAGGAAAATTAATGTCATTACTTTTCCGCCACGTCTGCTTGTCCATGCCGCTTGAAAACAGGTCTGACTCCGGAGATGGAATAAAGCGAACTTAAAAATGAAAAGAAATGAATTTTAAATCTTTACACACCCATCCTATCAAATATCTGGAAAATATATCTCACAAACATCTATTTTACGCTGTTTTAAAGTTAAAACAAATTATTTTAAAATTAATATTTAAGTAATACCATTTCTGAGCAATATTTTTATATCTAATTTGGATACGTTTTTGAAAATCAGTATCGTATGTAATTGAAAATATTTTGTTTTTCTTTGTTTTATTCACTTTTGTCAATGCTAAGGTTAGAATTCTTTTATCTTTGAGGAAGTATTTTCTATTATTTCGAATTATATATAAATATTAAGAAGCAATCCTCTACTCTTTAAACACTGCTTTTTTTGCTATTTGTTTTAAACAGTTTAATTATGCCTAACATTTTTATACTCTATCTCATTACAGAAAGTTTTATTTCATTAAATATATTTTAATTTTTTTATTTTTAAACTTATACAGGGAGATTCTTTTTAGAATTAACACTGTTTAGAGAGCTCTGTACTTGAAATTATTGACTGGAAAGCCCTCATATTTGATTTGGTGTCTAATGACGTCATGGAAAAAAGAATCAGCTAAAAAAAGTTCCAAAACTTACCTACAGGGGGAAATTTGGCTTTTTTAAAAAAAAACATACTTTGGAGATTTAACTGCAAAATAAAATACATTTAAAAAATACAGTAAATAGACAAATGAATGAAATAGCAAAAATTTCACTAGAAATGTGTGTTTTTTAAAGAAAATAATTCCCCCTAATAGTTGAAAATAACAAACGAAAATCAAATTTAGAATTGATGCTCGAATTTATTTCATTAATTTTTCTTTTTCTTTACTCCATTCGATTTCGTAGTTCCATTTTCTCTGCGAAGAGATCGATAAATTTCTATGTGACCACCATTTTCTTGGCCCAAACATTTCATTCTATAAACAGCATTCTTTACAGCTGATCGTAGCATATGACTAGAATGTTAATGACAGTCCATGATACATTGTTTTTTAAACTCAACAAGTTCAACACTCAACCAACTCACTTTTCGGTTTGAAATAACCCCATAAAAAATCAATTGGAGTTATTAGTTTCCAATTTATGTGAAAAGCGCCAAATTCTTCCCTGTCGGTGAGTTTTGGAACCAATTTTTGTTTTCGCGGATTAATTTTCCTTATACTGCCATTGGTCCCTAAACCTAATTTTGGAGTTTTCCAGTCAATAGTTTCAGGTTACAAAGCTCTCTGAACAGTATATATCACCCTGTACATATAGTACAGAAATATCACCCTGTACATATAGTAACAAATTCCTTGGGCCGGGTTCAAAATCATTTTTAAAATGAGCATTTCTTTACAGCTTTGCAGTCAGCCAAACTACAGAATTCGGGGTTCTCTTTTAATTTTGTATATTATCTACTATTCAAATATATTCATCCGTTACAACAAAGTACTAGGTTGGTTTTATTCTTCTATAAAGTATTTAATCATATGTTTCGCATTGTAGTTGATTGAATTTTATCAAAACATTATATGATAATTTAAGCATGAAACATATCCAGTACGCACTCTGAAGTAATGCTTTTACTAGCAAGTTTCAAGGTAGAAATTTTTCTTGGCTTTTGATTTAAGACTTTGCAACTGATTTATGTGGAATATACCAAGCTTGTACTTTTTGTCACATGTTAATATGGACTTACAGAGGCATTTAGTTTTTATTTCAAATCAAAATGTGCTTACTTTCGAAAGCAGGTTTAGCAAAATTATTTTTCTCACAATTTTCTATTAAATTAATATTTCTCAATATTTTATACAAATATATTACATATTAACAGTTTGAAAACAAGATAAACTAATATCCTGGGAGAAATACTTGGTCACCAAATGTGCTAGTAATCACCAATACGTCTTCCGCTGAAACACAAAAGTTTTTTTATTCTAAAAGAAATTTCAATGCGCTAAATGGAAGTGAACACATTTTGCATTTTTTTAACATTCATTTTTGACCAGTTTAAAATTTTTCCAGGTCTAAGGCTATATTAATAGTTATTCACTTTATTTTATTACCAATGTTAACAAAGAAAATGACTCATGAAAATTAAATAAATAAAATAAAGATAACGAAAATCAATTCAAAATAAAATTGAGAACAACGAAATTCAATTATAAATTCATTATTTTGTATAAAAAATTATATTTGCACCTTTATATTTTAAATAAAAAATAAAACAGTATTACGAATCCCGAAGGTTGCCAATAACTAATATAAATTTATTTATTTAATGAGTTTTATTCCTTCTAGTTCGGGGTAACGGTTATCAGTTTCTATTGTATTTCCATGCTCTCATTACTTCATTATTTTCTTCAAGCTCCACACTCGGCTAATATAATGAAACAATGGGAAAAAGAATAAAATCACAAATTGCTGGAAATGACCCAAAGTAACCTTCTTTATTAAAATGAATCTGGTTTTTTACAAAAGAAAACAATTGAAAGAAAAGTTCAAAGGAAATAATTGAGCTAATGTGAAATCGTACATTATCGAATTGTCATTTATTTTAGAAGCAATCGAAATTAACAATTAGAAAAGATGTCACAAGATTTGTTATTTATTAGAATTGGAAAAAAAATTATACCTAGAGTCAGCTGTTGAAAAATGAATAACTGAATCTATGTTTAGACACAATTGAAGAACCATGATATCCTCGTGGTAAAATATCATATTTCCGTTTCTTCGAAAATTCTTCTAGTATATATTATTTCTGTCATGATGGGTCAATTAAGTACAGTAAAGTATGGAGAATCGTTTTCATAATTTGATTACGCCCCCCCCCCAAAAAAAAACATCCACATGCTTTTTTCGGATATTAATCTAACTAAATTTGACTAAAACCCAAACCAGATTTCCATGATCCTTGTTAATATGTTTCAGTTAAATTATTGATCACTTTTTTTCAGTAACATTAATATTATTAGGTAGGCTATTATATGAAATTCTCATCATAAACTATGTTTTATTGAAACCAGATCCAGATTCTCATGTTAATTTAGGTCTTTAACGAAAAGATTAGGCTAAATGAGCTGAATCTGAATAAGTAAACATTTTATTTATAAAACCAATCCTAAATGAAGGTTTTTCATTACAATAATTACAGAAGTAAAAGAAGGCCAGGTCTATATTAACCCGAACGTGAAGCTATCTCTATAAGTCAAAAAATAATTTAAAGTAATCATTGCTGTCTGTTCCCAATTAGAGAATTAAGTACCAGGGTTACAAAATAAAAAAAAAGTATTTATTCGGGAATAGCCAAAAGAGAAAATTTACCCGTGTTTATTTCTCCAATACATGCTCCGAACGCTGGGCAACCGATAACTTCTCGCACAGATCCTCTTTCGTAACGGTCATTTCTCTGCTGGGAAATTAACTGTTTTTTGAGCTGCTGCCTTTCCGAATATCAGGATTTCCAACGTAAAGGTCACATCCGTAGTGGAATCCGCTGCCCATTATATTTTTCTTCTCATTTCTAGGTTGAGAAGGTGGGGGTGGGGTCATAATCCCTCCATTTTATTTTATTTTAATTATCCTCTCTGGGTGCTGTTTATCTTTTCCAAGCGATTTATTTACCTTTCTAATTTTCGCGTATCCCTTGAGTCAGCATCGCCCTCTTTCTTTGCCATCTTTACTTTTCATCTCCCATACAAGATAGATTACCGACCAACATAGATCGACCCTTCCAAAGGTCAAAAGAGGTTCCCAAGTTAGGGTTCATGTAAGGACACTTTAGTTGGCCTGTAGAAGAAATTTCCTGACTCATACTCGCTGCATCGAGTTCCTCGCACAGATCCTTCTTCTTAAGGGCCATTTATCTTTCGGGAAACCGACCACTTTTGGTATTAACCTTCTTCCAATTATTAGGATCGCCCATGTATGGGTTTCTTCTCCTGGAAAGTCTTCTGTACGCTATATCTTTCTTCTCATTTGTAAGTTGGGAAGGAAGGGAATCAGGATACCTCCTCCTCTCTCTCTTTTTTACCTTCTCTTCTTTGGGTGCCGTTCACCTACTCTAAGCAATTTATCTTTCTCATTCGGGCATATCCTTGGGTCAGCACCATCCCTTCCCATTAACTATCGTTACCTTTCGTCCCCCATAGCAGGGGAATTTCTGGTCTACGTAACTCCTAAAAAGTGAAATATAGTAACCCCAAAAGGATCATTCAACTAAGGGCACTTTTATTGTTCCATAGAAAGAATTTCTTGAATCAGGCTTGCTGAAATTTTCAAATTTTTCTCACCATCTAGCCTCTTTGACCAAATGAGGAATATTCCTTATGCAATAAATACTCCATACAAAATCACGTATGCATTTAAAGTATAACAAATGAGTTGGAAGTGAAGTCAGTAAATTTAGATGAGTCGCAGAAATTAAATATTGAAGTGATAAGAATGAGCCAAACAACAAGCCAGCAAAAAAGAGCACTGCACTGAGTAGGATTCGCAATAAAAATAAGGGTGGCGTAACTTGAAAACTAAGCATGCTGACGATATTTGATAACATTTATAATAATAAAATTGCAGAATTATTTTATTTATCTCACTCTGCGTGTGATTTTTTAGGCGCACAGTAAATTATTTTCAAGATTAGATTTCTTCAACAGCATTTTGCTGCCCCGTTAAGTAGATCCATTGAGTTCCACCTTTCAGTATATTTATAATCAACATGATGCTGTTTTATTTATGTTAAATTTTTTAGCAACTACGTGAAAAAAAGGGTTTTAGCTTACTATTTTAATATATATTCTGAAAAAATGATTAAAGTATTTTTTTTAATAAATCATATTTATTTCTTAATTTTTCACTTACTTGAAAATAAAAACAACCAATTATCACAATGATTTTTATAGAAGCAACAATTTTCAAATGAATATTATATATATATATCGCAATATTTGCCAAATGGAATGGAACATTAATAATCAATGAATGATTAATATTCAAGTGGATTATCAGTAAGTAATTAATTCTATTTTTAATAATGATTTTAATAATTCATTGTGAATGCTCGTAGTAATCGTAATATTTTTATTTTTTACAAATATATTTATTCGATAATCAAACAAATTTTAACGATCTTAGCCACTAACCATAAGGATTATAGCTCCTTATTTTTAAAGAGTTTAAAATCAGACGGGGCTATTGTTTCATATTATTTCGTCTTGCGATATTACTATATTAATTATGAAACTTATAATTACTCAATAAACCCATTTCTTTCAATAATTATAGGTATTATGTTTTATCCGAATGGTTAAAACCATATATACTATAATGTAATGCAAAATATATTTTCAAGCAGTTTCGTGGACGTATAATTTATATGCAAACAAGAAGCGAACGAGGTATATCAATCTACAGCACGGCACAACAGCGGAAAGAGAACGAAAATCCCCCCCCCCCCATTTCTGGTGATAATATGTTGTGATATTCCGATTAAGGAAAGGGAATTATAGGTACCTTTTAAAAGAATTTGTTTAGTTTGACAGATTCTCTACTCCTCTTCTCCGTTCGGAGAGTGAGAACCGCTGTTGTAAGCATTTTTGCAGATCTCGTGTACCATCCACCATATAAAGAAAGTGCAATAGGACCAGGAAACAAGAGGACATCCCTCAATGATGTCAATATGGCTCAAATCAAGATAAAAATCTGCATATCAACCCGGATATAATTTAGATAATTTAGATTTAGAGACATCATTAAATATTTCTCTTAAGAATTTAATCTTTTAAAACATTTTATTGTTTATTTATAAATGTTTTTACTGTTTTGGTCATACTTTTTCATTATAAAATAATAATTTACATAAAAATAAATTTAATTCTGAAATATAGACAAATGATTTAGATGATTGATATATCTTTTTTTTTATTTACTGGATATATTTAAAATATACTATTGAGCCAGAAAAATTGGTACAGGCATGACAATGCAAATAAAGGATCTATGCAATCAATCAGCGTGATATGATGTTATCGACAACATTTATGTAAGATTATAGACGTCTGACGAAACTATTAGATTGTTTCTTCCTGTTAGAAAGGCAAGTTATTAAGATTTAAGCGATCTTGAACAAAGCGTTAACTCATTAGAGATGGGACAAAACATGCTTAAATTGTGATGAAATTAGAAATTTCGAATACGATAAGCTTGGTAAGTATAGTAAACTCAAGAGTGTACCTGAATATCGAATATTTTCAGTGAAACTTCAAATATCCGACATTGGTACGGCTGGGAAACTACTTTGAAAGAACGACAGCACCGACGACTGATGACAATCCTTAAAAGAAATAGAGGTGAAATATTTTCTCAAACTGTCTTGGATTTCAGTGTTGGACATCAACAAATATCATCATTCAAACTATTGAATGAATTATTACTAATTTGGGCCTTTTGAGCTGAACGCCTACTCGTGCATCATTTTGAATACACCGCATAAAGTTTTACATCTACCTTGCCTAGGACTGTCAAAATCGTTATCGGATTGTTGATGACTCAAAATATGTTGCTTTGTCTGACGAATCTCGTTTCCATTTGCATCTGGCGGATGGATGTTTTAGTGTATAGATAGGACCTATAAAGGAGACGGTCTCAAGACTCTATGGAAATGTCAATATGGAACTGTTCAATCTGGTAGGGCCTTTAAAATGATATGGTGGGTATGCAATTTGCGTAATATAGAGCCTTTGATATATCAAAAGATGAATCTGACAAGTGATAAGTACGTAGACATATTGATCATTCATCTACACCCATTCATGTCCATTGGGCATTACGAAGGATTTCAATAATAACAGCAGAGCAATTCGACTCCCCACGAGTTGAGAAATGCTACCGAGAAGGCCCATGAGCACTTTTGATTTTAAATACTTCCATTGGTCGCTTAAATCTCTTGTCACTGAACATATCTGTGAGGCCATACAATGTGCTGCTCAGAGGAGATCTCCATTACCTCTCATTCTTATGGATTTTGGGACTGCCCTATGGAATTCATGTATGAATTACTTATAGTATACTTCTAGACGTTAGTCAATTCCATGATATTTTGTTTGGGCACTTTTGTGGGGACTCTACTCATAGTGAGGTTAGCCCTATTTCAACGATCTGTGCTCGTTTTGAGATTACCACACATTGCCCTATTTTCCCTCTGTTGTAGTTTTCGAGGTTTTTTGATGTCTGTTCATTTTACCGGCAATTTGTGGGAAGCTTCAGACCGACGTCCTTAGGTGGGGGTGGTCATTCAAAGGGTCAGTAGGTATATTTACGATCATATCCGCAAAGGCAACAGGCCGTCGGAACGGGAGTGTAGGTGTACTAGTTTTTCTAGTTCTGCAGTGTGTAACATAGTTGCTTTGGTTCGGAATGAATGCACCTTCAGCCATGTTTGTTCAATTGCTTAGAATAATTTTCTTAAATATTTACTTCATAACGAGCAAATTAACTTGAGTTAATAATTTAAATTCATACTTGATCAAAACTAGAAATAATCCTATTTATTAATTGGCATGCATTATAGAAATTCATTTCTGCTAAACAGTTAAACGCAAGAGTCTAAATCACGAACTTCACCACTTGCAAATCTTTCAATACATTTTTCATTTGTTTGTGTATCAAACTGAGATAATTAATTATTTATTTTTTTAACTTATTTTCCTATCAATTTCCTTGTTGTTTGTAGTAATTAACAATTTTGGTAGGATAAAAATTAAGCAAACTAAATAAAAGCTTGTTGATATAACGAAATTACTGTCGTCAATTTGATAGGTGAATCAGCTGGTTACATGCTTAAAGCGACTAATTTGTAGCATGTAGATCATGAATAATTTAAGAAAAAAAAAACTGCTTTTATATATTATTTATGTTTGATTGCAATTTTTATTTTAGCTTTCTTTGTATTAAGTTCCACGAGATCGGAGGGATTATGCAGAATACGTTAAAAGGAAATAGGGGAAGGCCCTGTTTCAGCATTTGTCTTGAAGGGCATTCATTATATGTAAGTAAGCGTCTGTCTGAGCTTATTCAGAACTATAGCATGATAGACATTAACTCAACGTTCCAATTGACTGTCACTGGACTGACGAAACACTGTTAATATTGTGAAGTTTTTAAAAAGATTTTCTGTTAAAAAAATTGCTTTTGGCACTTTAGCTGAATATCTTACTTTCCAATGTCATTTAAAATTTTCTGTTTGCTCTAATGTCATTTTTACAATTCAAAATTTGATAAAAATTCCTTTTGGCCCCAACACAATTCTATGTACTATGCCCTTTACCCATTCATATTAATAGCTACTCATTTTATAAGTTAATTTAACCGGAATAATTTAAATTTTATAAAACTTTTCTTAATTATTTTGTGACATCTACTCAAATAATCAGGTTCAAAATCTAGAATGAATCAGCACCAGTGTTCTTTTTCTGGAGGAGGCTTTTTTCTGATGATATCCTTTTCTGAATTACCGTTTGTTTTGGTTAAATTAATGCATACGCAAGAGCGCACCTATATAAAATGGCACCCAGGGCAAATGTCAAAACAGCGCCCCGTCCCAATTTTTCAAACTAAAATTCTCATATCCTCAAAAACCATCAATGAACGGGTAGAATTAAAGTTAAGCTTCGATAATTTTTTAACTAATTATGACCTACATTTTAATTACTTAAACAGATTAATTAGCTTATTTATAAAAAATTAAGTAATCCATATAGTAGTTTTAAAGCCATTGCTAACATTTTTTTAATTGTTAAAATGCATAAAAGCATTTAAACGTAATGGCTAACAAATCAAAATGTACATTATATGTGATTATTTTAGAAGGACCCAAATAAGATCATGAACGCCAGGGACTTCTGAAAGCTTATTCTAACCCTCATGCAAATGAATGCGTATTGATTTCATTTTTCGCTATTTCAGTTTAGTTTTAATAACGTCCCGTTTTTAAAGCAACAGTATGGCTATTTTGGCACGAACCTCGTAATTTTGAGTCGTTATCGAATGGTGAGGATCTTGCTTGGGCTGGCATCTCCAAGCCTCCGCACCACCCCAGCGGGAGGAAGTTCGGCCTCGACGGATTTGGCGTGAACCAGGCCGGCTTGCATGACGGTTCTTTGGTGGTATTGGGTCTCAAACTTGAAGCCCACTGGCTCTGAAGCCGAGACCTTACCACTATGCCACTGCGTCCCCCCCATATTTTTCTAATATATGAAAATTTTTATACAAATAACTATTTTAATTTCTTATTTGAGTCTTTTCCTAATTTAAACTGTCAATATATCAAACATTTCCTGAGAAAGTACAGAAAAAAATTCATTAAAAACTTTCGAAACATTTTGATGATATACATTTATGATGACTTTCATTTTACTACTCCGTCTGCATTTAATATTCATTATGACATCATATCTATAAACATGAAAATGGGAAAGATGAACCTCTTGCCTATCTGTACAATGGCGCATTAGAGGCCAAACTGTTAGAATGAATATTTTTAAACTTGACGGAAATATAGTTTGAAAGAAGAGAAAGTGCACTTCTCGCCAAATTTTTAACACTAATTTTAACAAAAAATGAGAATTTTTCCCACACAAAGATTGTTATCAATTACATCATTTTAACATTTAGAAACTGTTTCGCCAATTTAAAATTCAAAAACTGGAGTTTTCAATAATATATTTAGTTGTATAATTTTTTCGTGCCTTAACAATTTTTTTTGAAAAATTCTAGGTATGATTTTTAATAGTAAAGTTAGACCCATTTCCTTGCTTCTTCAAACTGTTTGTTTTTCTTCAATTGAAAACAATTGTTGTTTTTATAAATTTTTAAATCAATAATTTTGCTTTACTTACAAGGAAAGGTAGTGTTTGATTTTACAGCTTACAAATATTAAATTTTTTTTCTTCCTAATTTGAGACAACTTTTATTTCAGAATTAGATTTTTCATGCCATTTTGATGGTAAATAAAATTAAGGCGATTATCACAGCTTCTAACGATGCAGATATTTTTAACAATGCATTTCAAAGCAAATAGCAACATTTTGAAACAGAGAATTATAGCTATTAATTTGTTATTCATTTATTTGATATGTATAGATTAATTGTATAATTTGTAAATACCAGATAAATTCAGTGATCCATTCTTAAAAATTCTTGTGTCTTGGTACGTCTTTTTAGTTTAGTTGTATTACCTTCCCGTTTTAAAGCAATACTATTGCTATTTTGGGGCATGCCTCATAATTTTGAACCACGGTCAAGTGACGAGGATGGCACCTAAGCTAGCACCCCCCTTTCTCCTCCATACCACACCACACCAACACGCTTGATCTTGATGGACTTAACGAGCACTAGATCCGCTTACGCGACGGTTTTTACGCTGGAATCGCGTCATAAGCCTTAAACCCTCAGGTTCCGAAACCGAGACCTTATCATTAGGACACCACTGCCCTACGTCATTTTAGGGATATGGCAAACAAAAACAATATAAATTAATGCCAAAAATTGAATTTTAAATAACTTCATATTATCGTAAAGAAAAGGAAATATACTGATAAAGCTTAATTCTTAACTGAACTCAAATATTTTTAATTCAAAAAATATCACTTAGAAATTGAATGATGATGGAGAATTAATATATAAATTAAATGAAGATGGATAATTAATATTTACTACATTAAAAAATAAAACTAAAAATTCAGCCCTAAGCTTTAATAAATTAAAATATTTTCTGAATTTTTATAAAATTTTATTTATTCTGAAATCGATTCATTATTCAATGTTACGCACTATGCAGTAATTAAATGATTATTGACTGCAAGAATGCAAACTGAATAAGTCTGTAAAATAAAGCTTAACTCCAGCGAAGAATTCATTTTCAACTGCAACAGTAATATTATGGACCAAAATAACCATATCGAAATTTCTTTCTTAGTTATTCCTGTTAGAATTTAGAAAGAAATAATTATATTACAGCTTCAAAAAGTAGCTAACATATGCAATTAGTGACTCTATTCACACCTCTACCATCCCATAAAAGGCTTTCTTAAAATGCTATTTGTACTTGGTATTATTAGAGAAATTTATACCCGGTTTTCATTCAGTTAAGTGTGCAACAATTCTAAATACCCAAACCCTTCTTTGCATGATGATGGAAATTTCCATCGTGACATTTAGTGAACTAAACATTGTACTCAAAACAGGTGCTCTGTCAATTGATTGTCGTTGGCAACTTTTTTTCACGACTATTGTGTAATAAGGAACACAATTGTAAAAAAACCACCAAATGTCGCAATGTGAACTTGTCATTCCGCTGTTTTTTGTAATTGGAAGAAACGTGCGGTTTCTTGAATATTTTTTAAAAACCAATCTGACATTTTTTTGTACTAATAATACTTTGTAACAATAATGTATGGAGAAATTTAGAAAAGAGGGAAGATTTTGTTCTGAGCTTAACATGTAACGTTGCATGATGATGAATATTTACAACATGCCGTTTTTTAATCTTTTTATATTATATATTTATAGTAGGATTTTTTAAAAACAATTTTCTTTAATCTAGGGCATGGATTATATCAACCTAATTTATTTCACAAAAAAAAAAAAAAAAAGAAAAAGAAGAAGAAAGAAACAAAAGAAAAAAAAATCATGCAAAGAAGAGTTGAGGCATTTAAAAATGCCCCCCCCCCTTCTTTGGAGAACAGAAATATGACCCTTTGTACTACTCGCATGATACATTCATGAATATTTTTAAGCGTTCAAAACTCGCTTGTTTAAGTAAAAAATGTTTGAGTACAGAATTTAAATTGTCGTTTGAAACTCAGAATTCCTGGAGGTAATAAAATATAGAGAAATACTTAAATGAGAGGAAGACAAATTTATAATGCAATTTTATGCCCACGTGTCGTAGTGTCCAGGGTACTTGCTTGCCGCACCCTAGTTACGCCAATGTAGGTAAAAATGAGGCATCGAAACTGATTATTAAAACTTGGGTGAAACCGAACTTTTTTCATTTGCTAGCTTTAATGAATCGCCAATGCAATGAAGGGACTAGTGTTAAATGAATTTGGAAGTACGGAAGTATACAGTGAAATCGTGGATGACATCCAGCGTTGCGTATCCACCCGGACGGCAGAGGCACAGAATGAAGCGTGTGAAAGTGTCGGTTCCTGGATGACCTTGAACTCAGGCGTGGGAAAAGGATGTCTCGCAGCAAAATGAATGGATGTTCGCGCAGACGGTGCTTTTTCGGGAAGAGACTCCTTCGGAATCAGCGATAACGATGGCTCTGAGGGATGGGAATCGGAGAGATAAATAATTGATAATTCACCGACCATTAGCCCAAACGAGCTGATTTTCGAAAGTGATGGGTTCAGTTGGACAATAATGGCAACATCCTTTATCATGATTCTAATGGATGAATAAAAAGTGAAATGAAATCGCTCTTTCTCGTTCAAAATAATCTGCATTTTTAATTCATTCATTCGTTTCATGACTAACTGTAGACTAAATATCTATGAGTAAATAGGATTTTTTTCGCATTTTGTGGGTATTAAAAATTACTTTTGATGACATCGTCAATTCTTGAAGGAGGGAAATTTTCTACTTTAGGATTTAATCTTATAATTTTTTTAAAAAACAAAATATAAAAAGTGTGAATGAGTATTGAAAACCTGTTTTGCACCACATGACAAGAGAGTCATCGAAAAGGAATCAACATTTGAAGAGAATTTATTATTTGTGAGGCCTTTTTCATATGCTTTTCCAGTTATTAAAATCAGATATTATATTAGAAAGTGGAGTATTAGTTAATAAAAAATAAATGCACATTTAATTCAAAATTGTTATTTTTGTCAACACTCTTTTAAGATAAAAGGGTTTGTTAATAGTTTTTGCCCACAAATAAAGAATTTAAATAAAGAACATGCTACATAAGTCTTTGCTTTCTCTTTGTTATTTTATTCACCTCCACTATGCGCTGTGACATACAATTTCAAAAGCCTTAGTCTAAAAGGAAGTATTAATCGCTCAAAAGTTCAATTTTACTTCATTTGCAATATCAAAGTGTTAAAATTTTTACAATTTCATGTAAATAAAGAATTAAAATAACTATAAATAGCTGTTCATTTGAAGTTTAAACAGTCTAATTTTTTGTTTCGAGCAAAAAATATGCTGATTCTATGTACTAGCAGAAATGGATTAAAATTTATCAAATAGATTAATATGTCATTAAAAATTTCTTTGTATGTTTCAAATTTTTTATGTCGGTGCCAAAATATCATGGGACATACAATTTTGCATGATTTAAATTTTTAAATGATTGCATGATGAATTTTCTGTTCATTCCCACCAATTCTACAGGAAGTGCATTCTGGTTTTATAAAGAAACTCATAAACAGAATACATCCAGTTTTATTTTGAACTCCTTTTGAATACATTTTCCCCTTCATTTTTAAGTATTAAAGTTGTGATTTATCAGAAGTTAATTTGTAAATAATTAGTTTTTTCATATTTTTTTCTCTCATTGTGATTCCAATGAAACAATTGAAATTTAACAGGAATTATAATCTTTTACAAAAAATGCATTTTATTTTTTAAGTAATAATTTGGATAAGCCTTGTAAAAAACTTTGTTTTAAAATTCCTGATGTATTTTCAGAATATAATCCTTTTTCGAGTTTAGTAATGTTTTTGTTTTATCATAATCCACAAATGCTGTTTGAGGAACGAAAAAAAAAAAAAAACATTATCATAAGCAAAGATTAGGTTATCATATTTAAAAATGTTCCGAGCATAAAATTCCTGATTATTTTCAGAAACTGATATTATTTTTTATTCATGAACAAAAAAAATTTCTTTGGAAGATAAAAAGAATATGAAGTATACGTGATTAAATAAGAATGAATTTGCAGAAATACTTTATAAATATGATATAGTCTTGCATTTCTAAACATAAATACACCTATTAGGGCAAGAGCAACGGAAAAAAAATAATGCGAATCAATGTTTATTCTATTCATCAAACATGGTCCTCTATTTTGAGCCTCTTACAGGTGCCCGATGTGGAAATATGCTCCTGTTGAAAACAGAATAATACTTGTTTGATTTTCCCTATTAAACTAATAAAATGTTCCTCCTTTGTTTTAAACTTTTTGCATCTTGAATTAAACACAAATCTGAATAAAATTTTATTATTTAGTTCACATGATCATCAAAGCAATGCAAATCAAACATACAGAGCCTAATGCTCATTAGTAGGACATAATTTAATTCGAGGCAGATGAACTTTCATCGAGGTCATAGGGAGACTTCTTTTAGTTTCTCACATATTGTTAAATTGAGTTATTAAAAGCACTCCTTGCATTAGTTTCAAACATTTGGAAAGATGCATCTGGTAAACTTTTTTACAGAAAAAACTCTTACATGGTTTAATGTAAATAAAATTATACGTGGTTTTTATAAACTGATTTCATATACATCTTAGAATGTTAATAAAAACTAATGTTCCTTGATTTAATATTCTTTAAATTTTAATATTAAGCCTTCAAAAGCATTTTTATACTCGATTTTAAGCGGGATAAATTTCTTTGAATAATATTTATCTCTTGAAAGGCCTAAAGATATTACATTTTTTTTTTCTTAACAAAAAACAAAATATTTTCAGCAAAATAATGCGATGTAATATTAAAGAGTTTTATTTTTCTCATAAAAGAATAACTAAAAGAGTCCTTTAAAACTAAAAGAGTTTTTATTCTATAGACTAATATTTTTCCCTTTGATTTGAGCCAATAACTTTATAGAGATTAATTTTTAATGATACATAATTTTTTCTCTTACTTCGTCATTTTATAAAAATAACATTTTCAACTTAATATTTAAAATGGGGTGCGATGAGGATAAACAGAACTCTTTAAAAAGAATTTGCTCATTTATTTCAACCCTAATATTGCGATAATTTTTGTTTCGTTATTTTATTCACATGATATATGATTTTATATGTCTATTGTTCAAATATATTATATGTATTCAATATTATTTTTATATTATTTAAGAAGGTCATTTCTATCAACAAAAACGACTCATAAATTTCTTAATTTACAACGAAGAATAACAAGTATTAAGGTATTTAGTAATATTTCCTTTTGTTTTAATAATTCTTTGATTTCGTTCTATTTCGTATATTTTCTTTTGTTTTTAAAATGGCCAGATCAACTTTACTGTGTTTTTTACCAACCATTTATAATAAAATATGCCATTTATTAAACTCTTGTATTTAAAAATAATTGTAATATATAACGGGTATTCAAATTGGCACATGAAAAGGTATCTGAAACATTTATTTGTACTTCAATAAACGAACATATTTCTTTTTCTTTAATTAAATACGACATTACTTAAAATGGATTTATCTTAGCGTATTGTTACGCTAATGTTATATATATAACTTAATATATAACATTAGCTTAACAATAATGACATCAACATTACACGACATATGCTAACATTAAATATATAATAAAAAGTTTATATTATTATAGCTTTAATGTTAGCTTATTGATATTCTCACATGCAAGATTTTAAAGCCAAGTTTTGCAAATATCTTTTGTTGTGTTGTAAGCTAAATAAATTCAAGTACGAATGTTGAAAGAAAGGACAATTGAACTTTTTGAAAGTGTTTACCTTTAAAAAAAAAACATTTCGAAAAAAAAAAACTTAAAAAGACATCCCAACTTATCTGATCATCAACTGTGTTCATAGCAAATAAATAGTTTCTCAAATGGAAAGATCATTGAAAGTTTTAATTTTTAACAATAAAATAGATTGAAGGATTAAAATTTTTAAACATGCTTTGTAAGCGCAAGACATTATATTTAAAAATAAACTAGTGTACAATCAATTCAATTCTTGTTTCCAGTATTGAAAATAAGTATCATGCAAAAGTAAGCAAACTAATGAGACTCACCTCTTGTGCGCACCCGTTGGTTGGGAGACAGCAGGTCGAGTGAGAAGGGAGAGAGAGTAGCATTACACTCACCCCTCCGAGAGGGGTTCCCTCTGTACATTTTTTAGGGAGGTAAATCATTTCGAACGGTCAATGGAATGGGGATTTTTTTTTTCATTTTTTTGCGAGGGGGGATAAATCAAATTTTGTTGAAAAATTAAATGTTTTCAAAGAAATAGCCGCTTATATTTTTTAAATATAATCTTTTCTAAAATATAGAAGACATTTTTCTATACATAGAAATGTAATGAAAAGAATATAATATAAAAGTTTTGCAATTAATTCAGTTCGAATTTTTAATTGTCCTAGCCTTGTTTTTTGGTACAGTTACTCTGTGTAATTCGATAAAAATAGAAAGGAACAGAAGAAAGAAAGAAACAGAAAAGTTATTTCAAATTATGTTGAAATATTTCATACCGATTCCTGTTAATTTTCAAACTATTGAATGATATCGAAATAGTATATTTCTTAATGTACGATAGGTAAATATATTTCGTTGTGATAATATCCAAACAATTTGCGAGTTGTTTCTTTCCTCAGCATAATTTAATAAACCTAAATCAAGAATAATCGGGATATCTATTAACACGTGTTACATAATTTTTGATGCTCATGGCTCTATTTAGGATTTCAAAAACAAAATGAGTATACTGTGATGACCTTCGACAAAGCGATTGAGATCTGTGCCAATTGTATTCCGAAACATTTCGATTTGAAATAGTGAAGCAATTAGTTTAAATTCTATTAGTCTTCAAGGAACAAAACAAAACAAAAATATAAATAAAATAAAATAAATAAAAATGAAATAAAATAAATAAAAATAAAATAAAATAAAAAACAATAATAAAAAGATTGTTTTATAAAATCCCGTTATAAGCCAAGTTATCCAAATTATAGAGAAACATTTTGCAATAGTTTATATGGCATAATGGAACAAATGATATTTTCTTTCACTAGCGCTAGATTTTTCTAATGGCTATTCCTGGAAATTGCAAGAATATTAACATAAATAATGTTCGAAAAAAGAGGTTGTAATTTAGCAAGATGTTGTAATTTAAAGTATATGTGCAAGGAAACATTAACTATCATCTATGATTTATTTAAAAACAATGTCACATTTAATAAGAACAGTTCGCACTATTTTTATTTTTGTTTTCAACGTGTTAGCATAACCAACAATACTTTGGTAAATTATTCCACCCCCCTCCCCCCAAAAAATGAAAGAGAATATTAATCAGATGGACAACAACTGAAAATGATGTATCAAGAGAAGTGATTCTCATCAGACCCCATGGGAAGGGGGCTATTGGTCGAATTCAGGATAAACAGATGATGTAAAAGAAGGGGAAATGCGCCTGACGCAAAACGCAGGTGGGCCATGGGAACCGGGCTTTATAGGAATTTCTTTGACATGTGCTGATTCAAGAAAGAAAATCTTAGGTATCCTTAGGAGGATTGCTACGGACATTTGGAATTGTTACCCAACTGACTGTTGAATATTACATCGGAGGAACTGTAATATTCATCAGCTTTTTAGAGCTCATGTTAGAAATAATTAAAGGGGAAAAGCCGGGTTTGGATCAGGAAATAATTTTAGAATAAAATAGTATGGGCAAATTTAAGATTGAATATATATATATATATACAAAGTTTAATTAAATATTGTAAGCTTTAATTTTTATAGGGTTTGTTAATTTTTATATAGGTACCATACTGTAAAAATATCGGTTATCGGAATATTTCTTTTATGCCTACACAAAACACCATGCTTATGTCTGTAAAATTTACCAGGATATTTATAGACAAATTAACAGGCTTAGACCCTTTTTTCATACTTTTGAAAGAGTCTTATACTGTATTTCAAAGATAATACACATATCGTGGTTAATTATTCAAAAAAGTGAAATCTGGCTAAAATAATACATTTATTAACTGTTCATAATTTTTTTATAAATCAAATTGTATGTTTACCATACTTATTCCAAATGAACACTTTTGATATTATACAACAAAGTTGCATTTTTCGAACAATACTTGCATTCATGTATAGTTGCATTACAATTATGAAGAATTTCAAAATGTTCCTTGTACTGACATGCATTATTTGTTTAGTAAAGCTTAATATAAGACATACTATTAGAACAAGGATATAATTTTTTAATTCAATTTTCGGAATTACACTACTTTTCGAATTTTCAATTTCACAAGTTTCTCTTTATTAAGTCGAAGTTGCAACTGTCGACCAGTCAAAGTGAGCATCTTGCATGAGTAGCTATTTTCTTTCAAATTACAAAAACTTAATGGTGTACTATTAGACAAATAGTTATTTATGATATATTTTATGTATTGAATAAATCTGCATTTCTAAAAAAATGTGCCCATTATATATTGTGATGAGTCTTTCTGAATTTAAAAATAAACATATATCCTTAAATTTTGTGTATATAACCATGCAATTTCATGTGTGTACTGACATTTTACATTATAGGAGCTGAATAATTTAAAAAAAAATTTAAACATAGATTAATGTAAAAATAGTGTATAAAAATATTTTTTTAAAAATTTCTTATCATCAACCTCCATGAAAGCAATATATTTGAATACCACGGATCATCTTCTTTAAGGAATCCGTTCATCTTTAAAGAACGGATCGTCTTCTTTAAGCAACCGAAAATATTTGAAAAATACAGATACATATATTAACTGATTTTTATATGTTTGGATATAGTTCTACAGAATCATGAAATTTTTGGTGAATATTCAGAACTAATGAATTAAAATTAGATGTTTGCTTACTACTTTAGGCTGTGAAAATATTAATTTTGTCTCATATATTTGAAATACATTATTTTAGAAAACTGAATTTCATGAAATTTGTCATTATGACATTCAAGTCCAAGTACAATATCATTTCTTATTTTATGAGCATTTCTTTTGATTCCAATCCTGGTATATATATTTCAATAAAATTTATCATTTTCGGCTGTGGAAACTTTATTTGGTTGAAAGATTTAATAATTTAAATTTAGTGCAATGTTTGGTACCATTGTACTAAAGAAATCAATTCATCACCAGAGAAAAGACTAAAAGATGTCTTTTTTAGATTTGAATCTGACATGTTTAATGGCCTTCATTGTGTTGCAGTTTGCTGCACCTTTTAATAATATTAATAATTAGTATAATTAGTTCTCCAAATACTATCGAAACTTTTCTATACAGTACTGCAGGCTGTAATCATCATTTGTAATAAATAAAACCAAATATGAAGAGAAAATTTATTTATTTTCAACTCTATATTAGGATAAATTATGAGAACGATATTTCTAAAATGTTTGAAACAAGTGGGTAAATATAAAGTATGATTTATGACTGGCAATCGCAAATAATTTTTTTTTCCTCTGCATCCACTTTCCCAATTCTGAAATTACTCCTATTGAAGAAAAAACACAATTTCTGGGAAAAAAAGCTAAAAAGACTGGCCAAATCCCTCACAAGCCCTTTTTACTTGCATATCAATTGTCAATCCGTGCAGTTCCAACGGTACATTAACGATCTAATCATTCTGAATCTACATAATGCGATCGTCTCAGTTGAAAGATTCCGTTAGCGTCTTCATCGCTAGAGTGCGTAACTCTTGGACAATTCAAAAATGGTTCCATTATTACCAAATATAAGAATAATTCCCTATCGATTTTTTTTAATATTGAAGCTTTCTATTTCATTTCTGGAGATTAATTTTTGCGATTCAAATTTACTGATTAAGTATTAAGTATTAAATAAAGGTCAAGAAGCTCAAAATCTGTGTACCAAATTAAAAAATTTAGCGCTATCAAAAAACAAGTACATAAAATGTGCATTAAACGAATAAATTATCACTCATTGATAATCTTTACAAGCTCAGAATCTGAGGAAATTCTAAATTTTGATTCAAGCAAAGTTTTTAAAATAATATCTCTTTCATGAAAAGCGAAATTTCACCGATCTACTTTGAAATTACAGGAATCAATCGGAATTAACGACTCGCCTCTTTTATTACTCATGTCTCATTTAGGATTCTTTTAGACTCTTAGTATTTGAATAAAACATAAAAAAACGTGTCTTTTAGATCTGAAACTAATACTGGGCCCTCGTATACAAACGGATGTTTGAAATATGTCTGTGATATTAAATTACGTCTGTGTTATGTTAAAGTTAAGAACTATTTTCTGTTTACCGCTTGTTGGTTTGTCAAATTGTAAACGAAATTGGAAAGAGAGCACCATAACTCATTGTTAGATTGATGATGTTTTTCTTACATAATTTGTTTACAATTTAATTTGTAGATTTCAATCACAATTTGAGAGAAATTTATTCAGTGAAAGTCTGTTTGGGAATATGCATGAGAACATGAGCCCCCCCCCCATACACACTCAAGATGAAAGATCTAGGCGGAAAAAGGCATGTGGATTAAATCCTTCATAGGATTTACTGTCGGATAATTCACATATTTATGAATGTCACATTTCATAAGTTAAATAAATTAAAGTTTTCATCGAATTCCTTATTGCAGGAATCTATCAATCGGTTAAATTCCAAATAATTCTTCTCAAATCCACATTGAACTCAGTAGAAAATACTTCCATTGGTTGCATTTCAAAAGTTTATTTCATCGTTTTTCTCTTGCAACTCAAATGTTATTTAATCGACAAATTACAATGAAACAATTTCAGTTGCTTGATTTTTTTTCATTATTTATCTTGTTTCCTGCAGCTGTAAAATCGAGTTTCATGAACAGAGAACAGGAATATGGATTTAAAATTCGAATAAAAATAAATTGAATTCCGTATATGGAAAAAGACCACGGTTCCAAAAAAATTTCAAGTCCTCGAAATAAAATAACCTCACCCCCTTCTGACAAAAATAAATCTCGAAAATGAGGGAATCTCCTTATTTACAAATTCACTCCCTGCAACAATTTATTATTTTTTTATTTCGAAGGATAAAATTTTTCATGATTGGGAAGAGATCAGAAAACGAAATTTTCTTTCTCAATTATACAAAAAAAGTATAATTTTTATTTCTGTCTTCGTATTCAATCAGATATAATAAATACTGAAAACACAGAAAATCTAATATAAGACTTATTAACATTGATAATGACCATTTCCTTTCATGGAACGAACTTTGTATTCTATAAAACAAATTGATATTCAAAAATTTCACATTCTTTATTTTTTCAAGAATATTTCTCTGATCACTCGTTTCGGACATTTAATTTTTCCTGGAATAAATCTGATGATTGAAAAAAATCACTAACTCTTAAAATGCATCTGCGTTATTAAATTTCCGCTATTCTTTTTTTTAGCTTTGTTTATCAGGGCTAAATGTTAAATGATGGTGCATTAGCAACTTTTGCATCATTGAAATTATTCCCAATTTTAATTCTAATAAAAACTGGTAGCACGTTACTCACTTCTATGTTTAATGGGGAGATAACACGATTATCACAATGAAGTGTTTCTCCTAATGTATATCATTGACTCTTAGCTTTACTGATCTATTGTGCAACTCGAAGACTAATTCGAATCAATGAATGACCTTTTTCCTCAAGGTTGAAATCATCACACTACATTGGGTGAATTTCTAATAAATTCTTGCGAATACGAAATTACAACAATAGCTAAAACTGTTGTAAAAAATAGCTGTTTCCCAGGAAATCCCTTATCAAATAACAGAGTTGTTTAAATGCATAAATTTCCTTTAATACGATGTAAAATTTTAATGATTATTGAACGAAATAATGGA
Source organism: Argiope trifasciata (assembly GCA_026543055.1). Classification (NCBI taxonomy): domain Eukaryota; kingdom Metazoa; phylum Arthropoda; class Arachnida; order Araneae; family Araneidae; genus Argiope; species Argiope trifasciata. The sequence goes on along the minus strand of JAPMOQ010021776.1, from coordinate 1,412,976 downwards.
ATTGAATTTCAAATTCCTATTGCTTAAGGATTATCATATTAAAAGAGCCAATCAGCTCCCTCAACTGGAAATTATTTCGAAAGTTTAAAGCAGAGAATAAAATAATGATTTTTTTCCATGGTAGACATCTTTAAATTTTTTTCATTGAGCTTCTAAACAGTAAATTTATTACAATAAATATTTAAAACACAGGATACTCTTTTTGAGACTCAGAGTATTTTGTTTTCTTACCAATAAGTTTTCTAACAAAAAGATAATGTATCAACAAATAAATAACAAAAATGATTACTTTTCAATTGTTATTATTGACATTAATAAAAATATTAATGCTGTTGAAAAAAAAATGTTTTTCTTTTGTTAATTTAGATGAAAATTTTCATTCTGCTTCGCACTAAAAATAATTGATTTTATTAACTGTAGAATACATACAAGAGAGTTTTTAAAAGATTTATATTTTATGAATATAAAACAGAAATTCTATAAAAAATTAGTTTTAATCTTTATTCCTATAAATATTAAATAATTCATTAACCTGTTAACTGAATATGAGAAAATATTTCAATACAAAACGAAGTGAATATAGGCTAATTACACGGTTAACATGTTTTCTTTATATGAATATATAACTATTAAGAAATAATGCATGACTAATTTGTTTAGCAAAATAAGGAAAATTATTTATTTTCTGTTTTTAGTAGAATAATGGAAATAAAACAAATAGATTTAATGAATCCCTATGAGTTGCAGCTTTTATCAATAGACGATGAATTATTTTTGAATAATAAGCAATTATATAAAATCTAATTTTACAATTTTATGAACCTTATTGCAAATATATAAACTAATTATATCTGTGTTAACCATTTTGTTGCATCACGGAAGTCTAAAACCAAATGACGTTTGTATTAATGTCAACAATAAAATAGGGCATTGTAATTCGATATCTGATGAACATGTAATAAAGATATAGTTGCAATTTCTTGATAAACATTGTTTGTGACGAATTTTAACATTTCAGTGGAATGGTTTATTTCATTTGACATAAAATGTATATAAGGATAGAATTTCTGTTTGGCTTCTCTTCTAAAATAGCTTGAGACGCTTAGCTACATAATATATGTCCGAAAGAACTATTTATTAGTTCCAAACTTACAAAAATATACTAAAGTGTCAATAACCATGTGAATGAAATCAGTTTAAAATTTGCCATTTCAAAAAATAATTTACAGTAGTTAATAAATCATTAATATGAGTAAAAAATGTGTTTAAAGTGCAGAATAAAAATTAAGCTAAAGTAGGATTTTGAGAAATCTCTCAAGAAAATGCTTTTTATCATATGGGAAAACATTTTTTCTGCACATAAAGCATGATATGCACCACGGCGTTTCAAAGTGTAACTCAGTAATAAGCAACTTAGATACTTTAGATAAATTAAATAGTAACTTAAGGTCAGATAACAAATAGTATTACCATGCTTACATTTGCAATAAAATTCAAAATGTCTAAATCTGACACTAACTTTTGTTTATTTGTATTGCTTTTAGTTGTTAAGAAACTTTTCCATTTTTATTATAGACAGACTTCAGTTGTTAAATTCAATTAACTTAAAGAAAATTAGCTGGAAAACAAGTATTCAGATCGCACAAATTCTGAGTCGATTTTTAATGATAAATTAAAGACTCTTTTTGTGAAGTTTTGAAAAAGAAATTGACATCAAACATTGATTTGAATAGCATCATGCAGGTATGTGAACTTAATACTTCATATCTATCAGAATTGAGATACTATCGATTAATTAAAGATTCAATCTCAAACATTTTAATAAACATATTAGGAATAGATTTCATAAATGCAATTGCCTCGCCTGTTGGCGACATCAAAAATGTAGTTAGAAGAAATTTAAGACAGCAGCTCTACTGTCAAATTCAGTGAAATCTTTTCAAGAAAGATAAAGGCTGATGAACGATAAAATGAACAAACTTGAAAAACATTCAAAAATGAGTTAAAACAAGTCAGTGATTGAATCAGGCCTGAAATACATTAAACTGCAACATAAAGTATCTTCTTGAACTGTTATGATAAAGCAGTTTCCATCTGCTGAAAAACAGCTTACTCTCTTCAGTCTTTACATACTTATTTAAAGGCTATTTTCTTATTAAGATATTTGTAGCTTGTTGATTGTATAATCTCTCTTTATCTTGAAATATTGAATATCAGGAAAGTATTAATTAAAATTTTGTTTTCCATAAAAATTATATTCTCTCTGTCTCTTATCCGATATTTGCAATGTTCGATAATCGTCACATGTACTGAATAACTGAAATCAAAATCAGCATATGAAGGAGCGTATAAAATTAAACAGGAAGCTCCTTGTGATTATTTAACAATTACACTTTTTTAATTGGTCAAAATATTTTAGTTGTAAAAGATAAAACTTCAAGTGCACTTTGCCTTTAGTATAATTTTACCAGTTATTTCTTCTATTATGTAGAATTAAGATATATCAATTCTGATTTGCAATAAAAAATGCTCCACGCATGCGAAGAGAAAGTTCAATAAAATTCATTCAATATGTAATAATTGAGATTTACATACTAAAAAAAAAATACTCTTGTGAGTTTTCTGTATTTTGAAAAAAGAAATGACGAAGAAGTCAAATTACGGAAGAGCTGTGAGACATTTGTAACATTATTTTGAGTAGAGGGAATTTTCTTATATAAATATATGCAACATAAAACAGGACATTACCTTTGAATTTTAATCCGTTATTTTGAATCAGCGTTATAATGAAAAAAATCGTATTTAAAAACAATAACACACCATAGATACCGGCTTTCTGGCATAGGCGTAGCACGTCTTCTCCGTGATCTAGACGTCCTGGGTTTGAATCCATGCTCGGACATGGCTGTTCTTCCTCTGAGATGTGTGAATGTACTCTCCTGTAAGAAGGGGTTGTGCAAGCGAATGTGTGATGCGTGAGTCTGAAATGCGTACTATTGACCTTAGTTGGCGCTACTAAAACAAGAGACGCTCTCTATCGGCTTAAATCGCTGTTTCGTAACAGCGGGTTTATCCATGGCAAGTGTCATAAAAAACAACATACACCATAAATTACAAGAGAAACTTTCTCCTGTTTTCTTCTCTTGTTAACGTTAACTTATTGATTACTAATAATACAAAACGACCCTTTTTAAAAATTGATTTCATACCCTTATTTCTGGTCTGTTATGAACTAAAATAATCTACTTTATTTTATTAAGATATCTAAAAATTGTCAGAGATTTGACAGCAAGTGATATAATATAATGACATTTTGTCACAGTAGTTTATCTTACTCATTAATGAACAATACAAAAAAGTTGTGTTTCTAAAATCCGATTTTTTATTAATTATGAAAACATAATGAATTTTTATCCTTTTTATGAGATCTAATCATAAAAAAGCACCGAGAATCCTAATAAGTAGCAATTTATAGGAATTGTATCTACAAAAAAAAAAAAAAAAAGACGTAGCATTTTCAATTCAAATTTCTTCGATATCTATACATATAATAAAGATGAATGCGCCCGTGTGTGCAGTCGCTCTAAAAGTGTGTGTGTGTGTGTTTTAAAACTGATGTATAATTGTAGCTCATGTATACCTTGGAGATTGGGAATATGCACCTAGGAGAGGCCTTTTAAAAATTTTCGATAAGAGTCTAAATTGAAAATTAAGCAAATTTTTTTGGCGTGTTCTTTTTTTTTTTCCCGTGACGACTTCCGAAAATATTATCGCACAAAAATTGCTTTTGCATGAAGTTCAAAGTTTTTCTTTTTAATGATACCAATATTATGAAAAAAAATTAAGTTTCAACTTAATGATTTTTAAAAAGATAATTTAACCATATTTGTGAACAATTTATTTTGCTCAAAGTAAAAATAAAATTTAACTTGCACGAGGAATCACGTGTGCTTGATGAAAAATTAGCTGTTAACGGGTTGCCATCAAATTGACAAAAACCCAAATTAAAAAATAATTTAACTATTAATGCAAATAAAATCTAGAAAAGTGTATTATCCAGCAGTTGTCTGTATTATATAGAATAAACATGAGGTGTGATATTTTCTAAAAAAAAAGGAATACGAGAAAAAGGTTTTTGTGTGATGTTTAAAATAGTTACATCATTAATCACATAATATAGTTTCATTTAAGGCATACATTAAAGTTTAATATAAGTAGGTTATATGCTATAATCAAGGCCCAACAGCTAATATCTAAAACTTTATTAAAGCATATATTTCTTATACAAAGTGTCCAAATGAAATAAATAATCATATTTTATGCTATCAATTTTCTGACGAATAGTGATTTTAAAATTTTTATAGAATTTTTTGTGACTCATATTTAATGCAATATCCTTCAGACACTAATCTCTTAAATAAAAACAGTTCTACCTTTTCACAATTAAAGTTGCATGAGTTATGATAATTTGAATGCTATTTGTATAAAAACATTTGTTTTTAATTCTCCCTTTCGACTAACTTGAAGGAAATTACCAATCAGCGCTAGGAACTTTTTCCGATAATAACTGTCTAAAATGAGAGAAAAAATATGTTGCTTGACCTAAAATGATGATATTCAAAACTTTATAGCTCATTGAGGCTTGATCGCAGAAGCTTTAATGTTAGATCGTCAAAATAATTTTACAGAATATGATTTATAGAACCGAAGGACTGGATAAAATTTAGACTTCATAATTGATTTCAAAAGTGGAATTATCAATTAAAATAAAATAAAATATTATTTATTGTATTTAAATCTTTTTGAAGTTAAAACTGAATTTCATAATGAATCAGATAATTTCTTATTGAATAATATTTAGAAATATTTCATAAATTTAAAAAAAAAAGGTTTTAGCAAAAAAAAGTTTTTATATTTATTAAAGTTCTCTTCCATTCACATTCAAACGGCAGCTGACAACAAATTAGAGATATATAGCGTAACGCTTCTATAATAAGAGCTGTGTGATTATCCAAATATGAAGCATAAAAATATTTTGCTGAAGGATCTGTTATGACATCAAGGTACACAAATATTTAATTGAAAATTTTAGTTATCATTACTCCAGGTGAACCAGCTGGTCGCCAGAGGCAATTAGTATCCAAATATGTCAAGAGAAAATTAACTATAGATGAAGAAATCTTAAATTCAATTCAATAAAATAAAGCTTTGAATATTGCAAAATATAGGTAGCTAATATTGTAAAAATAAAGTCTCCATCAAAGCTGGTCTGATCATATTTTTACATAAACATTATCAACACTGATATATAAACGCTGTCCAATTATCAAAACCAATTTTTAATACCTTAGTAATTTAATAAAATTTTTCATGAAAATCCAAGTGATGATAAATTACATCATAATTTAATGAAGGTAGATATAAAGAGCCTGGGTGTTTTTAAATTCAGTAATCACTTTTTCATAAATTCAAGGTCACATGAAAATCCTTTGATAAATCCAAACTTTTTTTCATTAAAAATTGATGCTATTGAACATGGACTCTATTACTTTTTAGAAAACCTTTTATTTTTTTAAAAATACTTTTTCTATTTCTCATTTATTAAAACGAACATGAAAAAAAATTAAATCATCAATTAATATGATAAACTAGATAAAAAGTCTATATTTTTCACAAAGAAATGACAGTACGCTCTGCATTCAATTATTGAATAACAAATTCATCACATAATTATGCTACACTTCTTTTAAATACAGATTAATAACTGAGATAAGAATGTTTTATAGTGTTATCATCATTATACAATGCCATTCTGTTAGAAACATCCCTCCCCTTATTTGAGAGAAGATAAATTGAAGATACTCTGTACAAAAATAGCAATAAATTGTTGACCATCCATCTACGAGCAAATAAAATTGCTCTAATTTGTTAAAAACAAATTAAATATTTAAAAAATCGTACACATTTCCATTAGGAGAAATTGCTATTGATAACTGAAAGAATAGAAATAAAATTTTAAACTAGATGAAAGGTCTATATTATTTTTCACAGGGGAATGACAGTACGTTTCTGTATAAGCAATGACATTCAATTACTAAAAAAATTCATCCCATACTTATGATACAAATTTTTTAAATACAAATTAATAACAGTAATAATAATGCTCCACTTTTTTAATGTTATCATCATTACATTCTGCTGGAAGCATCTCTTCCCCCCCCCTAGCTGATTGAAGAAAATTCAATGATACGCTACGCAAAAATAGCAAAAAATTGCCAATCTTTCATCTACCAGCAAATAAAATTGCTTTAATTTGTCAAAAACAAATAAAATATTTAATTAATTGAACCCATTTCCATTAGAAGAAATTGCTATTGATAACTCAAAGAACAGCGAAAAGTGAACGTACCTCGGACATGAAAACTTCGTTCATGTTTTCTACGAGAAAATCAAGAGATAGATCACTGGGCATCCGATTCTAGAGAACTCGCAAGAACTATTAAATCAGAAAGAACAATCTGATCGCATTTCACACCTGGCAGCTCCTCCCAAACCCAACAACAAGAGGTAAACAAATGCACCGCTTCCACCTCTATTTGTCCAACAAAATCCTTTCGTTTCGTCCCACCGAGTCTGCCTCAGCCAATCCCGAGACAAAACACCGGGAATCGTTCATGTGCTGCAACGTGGGAATTATTACTCATGGGTTCCTAATGAAATGCTCATAGAGCAACTTCTGATGGTTTGTAAATGAAGACAAGCAATTCCATCATCACTCCCTATACTTGAAAAGAGTTGCCATCGGAGGATTTGGTTTCAGATTAATTGTGCTCCCGGGATCAGAGTCATTAATTTAAAGAATCAACAAATATAGGGAATTGTAGCTTTTTCAATTTTAATAATGGAATGTAGTTAAACCCTTCTTTGCATGATGATGGAAGTTTCCCTCATAACATTTAGTGAACAAACAATTGTACTTAAAATAAGTGTACTGTAAATTGGTTGTTTACTGGCAAATTTTTTAACGACTTTTGCGCTGTAAGGAACGTAGCTGTCAAAAACAATGAAATGACTCAATCATCAGAGCGGGTTTGAACTTGTCATTCCGTGTTTGTTGTGGTTGGAGGAAACGGGCGATTTCTAGAATATTTTTTAAATAACTGATTTGAGATTTTTTTCTAATAAAAGTGATAATGAGTGGGAAAAAAGTTTTTTTTTTGTGTGTTTGTTATTTTGGTGCAATTGATATCGAATACCCTAGTAAATAACCTTTTCAAAATCATGTGAAAGAAATTTACATCACTATGCAGTGTTTTTACATCCAATGTATGATGAAAATGTTTTGTTTTATATGTTTATTTTATGCTATTTTGTTGAGAAAAATTTAGAAGGGAAGGACATTGAAGTTTCGACAAAAGTAGGTGGGGCACTACGGTGAAAATACCTTAAGTGCAGAGGGTATTCTACAATCTTATGCAGAAAATATGAAATTAATTTGTTTCTAAATGAGAATAATATTTGTTTTTTAATTATTAACAGGAATAAAAATGATACAAATATATATTAATTTTTAAAAATTTCCTTTCTCTTGAGCTTAACATATAAATTTGCATGTTGATAGATATTTCCATCATACTGCTTTTTAATTATTTTATATTATATAATAATTAAAATAATTATATTATGTATATATTTATACTAGGAATTTGTTCAACATTTTCCCTTTAATCTACAGCATTAATTATATAACCCTTATTTATTTCACAAAAATGGAAAAAATCATGCAAAGAAGGTTTAAGAATTTATAAAGAAAGGAAAAAATTTGAAAGTTGCTTGAATTATGTTTTATTGGATTATATTGCCTAAGCAATAAATAAATGAATAATTACACAAAAAACTGATTTTTTAACCCTTAGGAAAAATTGCGATTTAAGAAGTAACTGTAAGTTGAACTCTTTTTATTAAATCACTAGCCGCCTTTGGCGACCAGCTGGGTCGCCATGAGTAATGCGTTCTAAAATTTTCAATTAAATCACATATTCATTAGCCTTGAAGTAATTCCGGGCATTTATTGGCCTGAAATTAATATTTTCTTTAAGATGATGGACGGAAAGTTCTAAAAGAACCCGTTTTCTTGATAATATTCTTTAATTTTATAAATCAGTCAGTTTTAGTTATCGGTTATGCTTCCAAAATATTAAAAATGTATTTTTCGATGATGTTGCCAAAATATTAAATATGTTTTTTGAAAGAAAGCGAAAAAAAAATTATTAAATTAATGATGCAGATATTGCAAACGATTATAGAAATATGCCATTAGGTCGGGAGTTCAATGCACATCCTGTCTAAATTCAATCAGGTTTACCGTAAATAAAGAAGATTTATTGAATTAATCATTTAGATATTGCAAACGATTATAGAATCCTTTGCCTTGCATTTATTTTTTTAGAAAGTATCACTTTTTATATTTATGTTATTTTATCCAGTCCCGTGCTGAAAGTATCATTTCTTTAGACTTGATTTACGATGATAGTTTTTTTTTTATTATTATTTGAACTTCCGTCATTGTTTTCTTTTCTTTTATCCGGTCACGTGATCAAAAAAAACATAATTAAAATATTTCTTTAAAAATTCGTTAAAAATAGAGGCTTAAGTTATACATTAAAACACTGATACCATTAGAAAGCTAATTTTTCAATCTTTAAATTGATGTAAAAATCATGTTTGTGCAATAATATTTTTGGAAGTTATAGTGGAAAAACGTCGAAATTTCGCTTAAATTTTAATTAATTCAAATTCTAATTAAAAATTTGAAAAAAGGGCTCCGAGGTGCACATTCCCGACCTCCAAGGTATACATATACCAAATTTGGTAGCTGTAGGTCCAACGGTCTGGCCTGTAGAGCGCCAACACACACACACACATTGAGCTTTATTATAAGTATAGACATAGATTATTATGTTTTCTGTTCATGATTTTGAAGAAATATCGTATCATAAATTGCAGTATTAATGAATTCAAATATTCTATTAACTCTAGAACGTCCATCGATCTCAATTGGACACCGGGAAAGTTTAGTTTATTCTCCTTTCCGCAGTTTAGCAAATAATTGGAAAATATTTCGTGGCCTTTTCTCATTTTCCATGGTGATTTGCAAAGTATGGCCATAGATGGCTCTTGCGCAAAAAAACCATGTTGATTACAAAGAAATTATTTCATGGATTTAGGTTAATTAGGAGAGATTTTACAATTAAACTTACCTAGAACGTCCGCTTTTGTAGTTTTGACACCAAAGCAATTAATGATTATAAATAGCTGTCGTAAGTCATACCATTAATAAAATAAACTTCCCAAAGTAAGATCAGACATTCGTTTGACGAATGCAGTGTAATTGGGTTTATAGCTGAAATGAATCAATTATTCTAAAACTGTTGTGTCTAAGTGTTTCGTTACACAGCATTAGCATATCTGCTCATGAAAATATATATAAAATTTCATTCGATTTTCGAACCTTGCACAGAGCAGACACCCTGAAAGATTTATTTAGAAACGCAATTATTTAGTTATTAAATTATTTTATACATTTTATATCGCGGTGTCGAAACGACACCTGATATCTCTTTTAAATAAGAATACGCCTAATAGTATATTTGTATATCTCTACTAGCGATTTGAATTCAAGGATTGATGACGACAGTCTCGAAGAAACGATCTAATGATGTGAAAATTACGGACGCTTCCAAGCGATTCATTCGTATTTTCACTTCATTCTTTATCCGTGGAATTCACTTTCATTTGCTTTTTTACTATTTTAACAACCCTCATGTTTTCATTTTAAGTGCTATCCATGTGAATTTCAATTGATCTCGTAACCGAAACACGTGTTCTTCGATCCTCATTATTTTTTAATTCAATCTGGAGCCATAAACCCAAAACATCAGTATTCTAATTAATGTTAATCGCCATTCAAAAGCATAATAACAAAATCATTCTGAGTTTTATTTCAGATTTTAACTCTTCTTTACATGATTGGATTTTTTTTTTTGTATGCGTGTGTGTGTGTGAAATAAATCAGGATAATCCATGCTCTAAATTAAAGGAAAAGCGTTTTAAAAAATCCTAGTAAAAATATATAATTTAAAATAATTTAAGAAACAGCGCAATGGAAATATGCATCCTCATGCAAATTTACATGTTAAGCTCAATGCAAAATCTTCAATGTTACACTCGTTATTACTTTTATTAGTAAAAAATATCAGATTAGTTTTTAAAAAATATTTAAGAATTCGCACGATTCTTCAAAAAATATCTATTAGTTTTTTTAAAAAATATTCAAGAATCGCATGGAAATTTCCATCATCATGCAAAGAAGGGTTAAACGAGATAATTGTTCCCACAGAAACACCAATGTTTGGAAAGTCTCCATAGAAATTATCTTTTAACCTGCTATGACAAAAATTACACTTATATTTTAAACAAGCAAGCAAGCAAAAAAAAGCCAATGTTGGCCCCATTTAATCGCTTTGTACCATGTGCTTTTTTTTTCAAGAACTTATTCTGAAAACTTTTCGTAAAATGCTCAAAAATATGGCTTTAAGATTTATTAAGCTAGGAGATAATGGAGCGATCCATTAGAAGTTGAATAAAAATTCATTCATGAAAAACCATCTATAAATGAATACAGTATGAGAAAATGACAACTGTTGAAGAAGAAATTTTATTGTTTTCAATAAAGGGAATAAGAGTACTCTTGCCTTGAACTAAAAATGGGACAACATTGAAAAAATGAAAATTGGTTCTTTAACCTTATTTAATTCCTTTAACCTTTTGGGTACATTTAACATACCATAACGCTCGGTATTAGTTTGAATATAAGTTTCCATTTTTTTTTTGTAATTTTAATTAGTTTAATTTATCTCAATATCATGTAGCAGTATATATACTGAATAATAAGAAATAAATGAATTCTTATTTAAAAATTATTACCTTCACATGTTCAAAAAAATTAAATGTTCTTCAAATACTAAAGTCATTTTAAATAAGTGTGTAGTCAAAGGATTAAGAATTTAAAAGAACTTTTATTTTCATTTCCAGAATTCGTCATTTTTAGGCACTATGAGTAGTGAAAACAAGTCTGGTAAACTTATTTTTATTGAGTTTTATTTCAATTAAGCATTGATAAAAAGGCATAACTTTATAAAGGTAAATAATTCATTTCCACGTGAAATCTTTCAGATGTAAATGAAAAGAATTTTTTTTTATGGAAAGTTTTCCTAAATTCTGAAAAAAAATTAAATCGCTAAACCACCATCAAAAACACAATCAGATAAGTTAAAATCAACATTCAATCTAAAGTTTCCTGAACTTTCATTGAATAATAGCATGCAGTCACTATTGATCTTATTTATCTAACTATAGGAATATGAAATCTCTTATGCTTCATGTAAGAACTATTAATGTTTTGAGAAAATTCATGGCATATTAGTAAAAATCTTACCTGATCAATTTTTAGACAAAAAAAAAAAGTAAATTGAAAAGATCACTCTGTAAGGCAAACTAACGCATCCATATAAAACGGTTCTTGGACTAATTCTGCTACTTCAAAATCTTCTGGCCTTTCTTCTCAAGCCTCTTTTAAATGCATTTGGGCCAAATATCCTCCTACTGGTGTGGAGGTTTGGAGAGGGGATTCGGGCTCAGAAGTTGTTCTCGTCATCTGACCGCGGTTCAAAATTATAACACCTGTCTCTAAATACCCCTAGCGTTTTAAAATGTGGCGTTAAAATAATTAAACTAAACTGGTAAGCCTCTTTTTGGTAAACACTGAGAAGTCCATGTGGTTGTAGTACCTGCAATGGCTTGCTTTGTTAGTAGTTGTAATAATGCATAATCAAGTAAGTCAGTTTACAATTGATTGGCTGTAATTTCAATCAGTTTATTCAACTTCGATTAAATAAATAGAACATAGCACTTTCAATATAACAACAGTTCAAAATAAATAATAAAATGTCACCGATTTAAAAGAAAAAGTAATTGAACAGCAATCAATTGAAAAAAAAAAGTTATTCGCTTGTCATAATTGAGGACTCAAAAAATTAGTACCGATGATATAAATAAAAAATTAACAAAAAAACCAATTCAGAAATAAAATAAAAATTAGTTCGAATTTTAGATATATTTTAACATTAAGATGATAGGAAAATCATAGGAAAGGAGTTAAGTGCAAAAAAAAAAAAAAAAAAAAAGAATTGTGGACAAATTTAATCAAGAGGTTCGAATTAGTGCAGCTCCAATGATTTTGCAAATTCAAATTATTAAAGCAATTAATCTTGATTTAAAAGGTCCTATTAAATGCTGTTACAGTAATAATATTTAATTCAAACTATTTTTGTTTATCATTAACTAATGTTCCATTTCTTTTTTGAAATGGTGATATATTTTTTCTATCCAACAGAAAGTTGTATCCATGTATGTGTGTTCGTGGGAGAGATATATCGAATTATTCTTGAGAAACACAAGTCGGCAACTTCAGAAATGAGAAAAATCATCTTCTAAACAGGGACTTTTCATATATTAAGTCTTGATTCGTTGGCGTTCTTTAAGTCCTTTTCAATGGCCCAAAATAAATGTCTTATTCAAATTGAAATAGAAATACTTTTAGGCAACGCAATACTGAATTATTTTATCTCAATTCAAAGAATTTTAACTAACTGAAATAAGTGAACATATAGCGTTTCTGGTCCCTTGATTTGATTGTGTTAGCCGATTTCAGGCCATTGTTAAATTGTTCTACAAACTGTTAATTTTGCTTTAAAAATTAACAATATATGCAAGAGATTATAATTAATAGTTGTATAATACAATTAAAATCAACAGTTATATAATGCACTTCCTAAAGCAATCAGGCGTCTTTGATTATTAGGAATAGTATTTATGTACTTTTATTTAACTTTACCTGTTTTATTCTATTAAAGATGGAGTTTTCATTACTTCTTCATTTTCCGATTATTAACATTTCTTATTTTTCTAATTATTTTTGTCTCTTAATTAAATTTTAATTCTGTACTAGTTATATTATAGAAAATACTTAAACTAAAATAATTCTACTTTTAAAAACACTGATAAAATTTTTTAAAATTTATTTATTTTTAATTCATTTTTTGACCCAAATTGAAAATTGTTTTTCCAGTGTATTGTTTTTGATAAATTTTATGGCATTGTCGTTTTTGTTTTTATTTTTTATTTTTTAGCCGCTAAACAACCCATGTCATCAAAATATTCGAAGGAAAACTGAATCTAATCAAAAATTTGAACAAGATTAATGCTTTGGCTAAGCAATGATTTGCTTAAAATTAAATTTGAAAAATGTAATTATAACTTAAACGTGTGATAAACTTCATTGAACCAAACATCTGGTATGTCGGAATTCCCTTCAAAAATAGCTTGAAAAATGACTAAACTGAAGCACTGTATTTTTTTGCTTCTTATAGCTTGGCAAAGGATTCTAAAATATATAATATTTTTTTAATATAAAATTGGTTTCTTAAGCCATAAAAATTTGTTTACTCCATAGAAGTTAGTAAACAAATAAGAAAAGTAAGAATTAATTAGAATTAAAAAAAATCAATAAAAGTTATTGTTAAGATTTCCATGTAATCTTTGAAATCAAGTTTCTTTAATCTTTCAGTCTTGAAAAATCTGATAAAAAGGATGCTGTGTCAGAAATTTCATACAACTCAATATTTTTCGTCGCTTCCTTATTAGTCATGCTAATTTAAATAAAGTGTTTGCAAATTTCTGTAACAAAAAGAAGGCAACATTATAAAGAACGACATTTACTGAGGAATTAATTTTCCATCAAGTGGATTTATTCATAATCGGTAATTTTTCATTGCATTTTATATATTTGGCATTATCTTTTATATGCATAAAGATTATTCATATGATGTATTATTTATGTTATTGTTCATGTTACGCATTATTCATTGTGTGTTAAGCGCATGATTACCTGAAAGTCTCGCACAAGAATGCATAGGACATGATGCGTATGAATAAAACATTTTACTATAAACTTGATAAAAATATGTAAAATCAAAAATGGCAAATAACTGTTAATGGTAGAATTCATTTAGCATCATTCGACACGATAACTTAGTAAACTTGATAAATTTTTATTCTAATGAACAAGAAATATGTGCAATTATATAAATTTATTCTTATCTTATTTTCTAATCAAATTTTCAATCTAAAACTTTTAAGAATTTCTATTTATAAATTCCTTCTGCATAAAAATAAAATAGTAAATAAAAAAAATTAAACCTGATGACAGACATGACTTAAAAATCTAGCATGAAAACTGTTAAGGCTTGAATTCGAAAGTACGATTCATTACATATCTATAATTTGTCAGCTATTACAACATCAATAAATTTCGATCTAATTGAAGTACTCAAAATATTTTCGAGTGATTTGGGATGGTGACGGCAGTGTTTTATGCCAAAAAACGTTATTGTTTGCATTTAATTGAAAGAACAATATTCGCAAGCAATAACTGATTTTTTAATGCGTTTCAAATAAGCAGATAAACTTTCAGTTCTTGCCGACTAATACAAACTTTTGGTATGTATTAAATACTTGAAAGACTTTCAATAATAAAAACTTTATAATAAATCTAGATTTATATTTTGTTATTATTTATCTTGAAGTAAACAGAATTGTTTGATAACGATATATGCATTATCTATAGTTGCTTCATAATGTAATATTTCATTTTAACTTTATTGTATGCGAGGTATAGAGAAGGTGTTATTTAAAAAAATCAAATTTCAAATTTTGATGAAGTTATTCTTTTTGGATGTCCATACTGTAACATATCTTTGGCCTTATGGCTGTCTGTCTATAACAAAGATGACCCAAAAATGCTTAGAGATAGAATTTCATACATGGTCCTTGCACCAAAGTTTTAGATTTCTATTAAATGTTGAGCAAAATCTGCTTAGTGGAAGTTATCTAGCATACCGATTGAGTACAAATTGACTCAATAATTACAAAACGCTATAAATTATATAAATAGAATTTGGTGCTCAGGTTCAACATTTAAAATGGATATTCGATCAAATTTTGAACCAGATTTCCCAAGCGGTTGGCTATCTGTCGCTGCGTTTTTTCTTATGCATGTTAACGCGATAATTCATAAAGGCAATGATTTAAATAAAACAAATTCCTTATGTTGTCTTGTGTCTATAATTGTAGATTAGACCCGATTTAGATGTGAATTGATCTGCAAAAAATCGGCAAAATTATATATTCCGAAATAGATTCGGTAAAATTGTTAGATTCCAGCCAAAGATTTGTATTTTATAGCAATTACATGTATGTAATTTAACTACTTTGAATGACGTTGATAATTGCTATGTAAGGTATTCACTGCCTCATTCAAGGTCCACAATTTTTATGCAGGGAAAGGGAGGAAGGGACTAATTATAGAATATGCGAGAAAGTTTCGGGAAGACCATTCTTTTTTTATTTTTGTCTAAATATTGAAAGCAATTTGAAAATAATAACCTACATGAAAGGAAATTATCTCTGCCCTCCGAATTGCCGAAGAGATTTTTTTACTTCATGTTTTTTCCATAGCCATAGCTCCAGCTTCATGATGTGCGCTTGAAGACCTCAGTGAGTGGCTCATATATTTTAAGAAAGAAAAAATAGTCCTTGAACCTACATCACAAGTAGATACCTCCCTATTAAAAGCAAGTAACAAAACAGGCTATATCCTCAGAGTAATACTTATTTTTTACTTCAATTAACAATAATAATATTCAAATACTTTAAAAAAAATGTTAGGTGAATATTTTGAATTCAATTGCTGTTGTAATGTAGTTGTTATAAAAGTGGCTAAGTTTACGTTTCAAACTGTTGCTTGAATTTGATAATCAAATCAAAAGGACTTAATTCACTCAGAAAGTAGTTTTGAAAACTCTTAATCCTTACATATTGGAATTGAGACAGGTCGGAACAAAGGAACACGGGTATAGAAAGAGATATTAAACACATCAAAATATTGATTCAAACAGAATAAAGAGAAGATGCATGTTTTTTGTACCATTAGCGAGAAACAAACAAATGAAAGAAAAAAATACCTTTCATAAAATATCCAAATTCAATTCTAACTTTATGTGCTGTTATGAACTTGAAAATCAAAGAATTCTTTGTTTTATTGAGTTTAAATAAATAATTTAAGGAATTATTTTCTTTGATTGAATCGATCTCTTAATTTTAATAAGATATATTTTATTATACTTTAAAGTTTCTCAAAAAGTTTTTGTAATTTTTGAAGATAAACTATTAAAAAATTCTGCTGCTACTACTTTACTAAGGTCATTATTATTATTCTACTTCCTTACACATTATTACTCACTTTCCTTAAAAAATGTTTAGATGATTTAAATAATGCAAACTTTCCTTATTTCCGCTATTTTAAATATTTTTCCGCTTTTTAATTTACGCATTTTTAGAATAACAAACTTTTTTTAAAGGTACTCAAAAAATGTGAAAGAAACGAAGCCTTAACGAATTATAATTGTGTGAAATCCGCTAATCTTTCTATTTAAAGGCTAATTAATTTAAAATTTTTGTTAGTTTATATAATTATATCAACGAAATTAGGATTTAAAGCCAGAACATATTTACTGCCATAGCACAAAAGTTCAGTATTCTATCTAATACATAATATTCAAATTTCCTTCTTTTTTTTTTTTTTTGAAAGCACCAAATTAAATTTAATTTTCAATAAATTAAAAATAATATTTGGAAGAATCCATGCTAAAAGTAGTCAACTTATTCACAATTTTTTAATTTTAATTGGTTTTAGTCCATCAGATTGATTTAGTTAAATGTTAGAACAATTTTATTCCTGCTAAAATGATGTATTTAAAGTTATTGAGCTTAACATTTTTTTCCATCATTCTAATTATAACTATTATCATACATGTTTATTATTCTAAACTTTCACACATCTACAATTTTTAGCACCTTTTTGTCAAAGATTATCATTAATTCTCTTTACTACATTTTAGTCAAGAAAGAAATAAAAATATATTTTTTCCAATGTTTAGTTTTGAAAGGTATAATATCCGGACGGACAAAAAATGTTACTACATTCTTGTTACCACAATATTGTCGATGCTTATATCCATTATATTGTTTGCCAACGAATTCTCAAACCCTACGAGCTTTTGCGCACGCGCAAGGATGGGTTTAATTCGTCAAAATAGGGGGAAGAGTAAAGATGAAAGATGTTTACATTTTATAGTAAAGAAAATTCGGATTACTCGCAGACTAAATAAGGACAAAACGACACGATACTCCCAAACGCATGAAAAAAAAATGAACTAAAAAGTTTCTAATTAAGGTGGGAATCAAGGGCAAAGAATGACGATGAATTCCGGAAATGCTCTCATCCTTTCGCGTCTCACCCTTTAGTGATACAGAATTGTTGAAAAGTGATCGTCTCAGGATACTGAAACGAACAGTATACAGATGATGGCTTTCCTTTTGATGTTTTCAAAATTTCATTAAGATTATTCATATTTAAAATCAGGTCAAAGCACAAAACTCTTTAGATCAAGAAGTAAAATCTGAAATATGTTTTTAGCGATGTTAAAGAGTAATTATCAGTTTTACATTGGGGAAAAGACGTTATTATTCCATGAGAAAGGGCAAAGAATACTCTCAACCATCAATCATCTTTTATCAGAAAGAGAAATATGCATTCTCTGAAGCATTTCTAGATGCAGGAATTTTCTTATCAAAAGTAATTAAACTCCAGTAAACCTACAATATCAAAGCAAACGCCATTAGTTCATAAGTGAGGGCAAATGTTGCTATACTCTTAGAAGAGAAGGGATAAAATAAAGAAAAATACGCTTGTCCCTATTCACGGTTCGTTCACTCTACATACAGGCCTTTCAAAAAAGTCTCAATTAAAAATAATTTAATAAACAGACAGAATTAAAATATAAATGTGATTCTTGACTTAATGCTAGCAAAATTAACAAACTTTTAAGCTATAAAGAAGCAATTAACTAATATTTTATTAATATCAATTATAATGTATATTTGAAAGTAAATTCTTTCGGTTATTTTTTTTTTCATTCTTTATTCTCATTTATAATAAAGAATGAATTACAATAAAAAAATCATGGAACTGTAATATTAAATTTATTTGAAGATATGTTATATTTTTGTATTTATTGATGGAAGAAATTAATATTATAATATATTTTATTAAGTTTTTTTTATTTAACTTTTTTCTTTTATTTGTGCTTCATTTTTATTTATCTTAAAATTTCAGGCTCGCATTTTTTTTTTTCTGTGACCAGAGACGGGACGAAGTGAGAGTGAAAGGAGTGCCATACACCCTCGATATACAGATATTTTTTTTCCAAGTCAGTATTTCAGTCACCAAACTGCAATATTCGAATAGATAATAAGATATAACTTTATTCGATCCATCGATGATATTTGGATAAAGATGATTACTTTGAAAAAAAAAAAAGACCACAAAATTTTACTTCTGTAGTTGCTATTTTTGCAAAATATATAACGAAGTTTCGTTGAAATACATAAGTTACCGAATGAATAATTTGTTGGCTCTGTCAAAATAGTAAAGCTATATTAGCAGTAAGGAATAAACGTTGATTTTAGTTCATATGAATGC
Source organism: Argiope trifasciata (assembly GCA_026543055.1). Classification (NCBI taxonomy): domain Eukaryota; kingdom Metazoa; phylum Arthropoda; class Arachnida; order Araneae; family Araneidae; genus Argiope; species Argiope trifasciata. Next base: position 1,394,255 of record JAPMOQ010021776.1, on the reverse strand, counting down.
AATACTCGCAAATACCATTATCGACTTTTACTCAGAGATTAAAAAGATGTTTTCATTTTGTTTGATGTGAATGCAATACTTACAAATGTCATAATCGACTTTTACTCAGATATTTTTTTTAAAATTTTTTTTCTGGGTGGGAATGCAATACCTGCAAATGTCATAATCAACTTTTACTCATAGAGTAAAAAGCTATTTTCATTTTGTGCAAACGAGCAAACAGTAATTAATCAGTCATTTCCTTATAGTCAGTATAAATCAAATGACATAACAAATACAATTTGTCGGTAAATGATGATGATTCTAAAGACAAACGATTAAATGGAAAACAATTGGATGAAAATGCGTAATCTTAATTCATAATGAAGAATGAAACGCTGACTTAAAAAATCAGTCTAAAATTTTCTTTTGAATACATCGTATATAACTTTCAGAAAACAAATATCATTTTTATTGCTTTATATTATATTTTTTTTTTCTAAATTATCAATGCACCATTTGATAAAATAATGTAAGAGAACCTAGGAGAATTTTTGGTTATTAACACTCTTATCTGAAAATAACAGATACAGCAATTGGCATCGACTCAAAGACAACTACGCACAGGATGAAAATGTTAACCGTGGAACAAACAAAAGAATTTACACAGTAAATTAGACAAAATATCGACTCCAGTCTAGAAAGGAGCCTTGAATGGAAGTACTGAATATCAGATTTTATCGTTAATTTCTGTTTTATTTACTGTGACATTCGGCTAACCGGAAATATTTTTATCCTCTCAGGCACCATTCAAGGCAGTTCACAATTTTGTCGTTTTATTTAATTATTTTCTTAAATTTTGACTGGTAAATAAGTGTAGATTACTTTTTCGGGAAAATTCAACTTAAAAAAATTCACATATATTAATTTTTCGAAGCAATAAACAAGTCCTCTTATTCGGCAAATATTTATGTATCGAATTACTTTGCAATGCGTTAAGGGTTACCTCGGTAATTCGACAATTATTTTCTTGAATTTCCTATTAAAATAATATTGTCAATAATTCCAATATATTTTGGTAAATTCATTGTATAAATTAAAAATTCCATTTATACCTTAATTGCTTTAATTCTATTCATACATTCCGTTTATTGTGCAATCGAGAATCTAACCATTTTTAAATCTCTTAGTTCATTCAAAAGATAGCAGGAAGTTTTAGAACGCATTAGCGAGAAATAAAAAAAAAATAGTTTTATCAAAAGTTTAAAAATTCCATTGATTTTCTATTGAATTTCAAAACTGGTTTTATTTTCCTTCACCTTAACTTTTCTTTATCGTAAAATCTATTTTTATCATACATAATATTAGTCATAATGATATTCTCATAAAAATCCTTATCGCTGAATGCATTATGATAAAATTCGCATATGAATATCTTACTCGTATAGTTATAGAATAATTAGAGAATAACTTTTGAATATATATTATGATCCAAACAAATTTATTCTAGATCTTCAGTATTTCTTTCAGATATTTTTTTTTCATTTCAAATAAAGATATATTTGTTCGACTGAATCCATAAAATTGATGTAAAATCTCATTCAGTTTTTTTTCCCGAAGAATTATAAGGTTTACATGATGAGTTAAAAATACTTATATTTTGTAAATATTTCGAAAGTTGCATTTAAATTATTCTACCTTCAACTTCGTATCATATTAACATGCCTTTATTCTAGAATCCTGTGAAAGATAATTTAGTGCATTGTAGTTGATTTTTAACCATATTCAGCCCCTTCGGTGGGGTACCTCAAAATGAGCATGAGAAGCTTCCAGCATGGTGTTTTGCTCTCGCTATCCTGGATGTTACATGGAAAGGTGGAGGTCCCTCCCATCAATAACGGGATGTACTTCCTCAGGAAAGGGTTGTACCGTGGCCGGTGATGGCCCGTAGGACTCAACCACAGTTCCCGCCAGTGTTTCTGTTGTGGCTATCCGGTAATTCAGTATTATTTATCCGTGTGCTTTCGGGTGGGTTAAAAAGTCAGTGAGATGACTAAACATATTCAAACGACGTGGTTAACAGTAAATGATGACTGCTTGGATTATTTAATGGTACTCTTTTCATTGAAGAGCATGATATACTTGGCATACATGGTGTTGTCAGTAAATAACTCCAGTTAAAGTTTTATAAAGTGAATCTGTCAATAAAAATTTGTTTTAAACAGAAACCTCATACGATAAATTAATATTTATAAAAAATAAGCTGTATCTTGATGGATTTATTTATTTATTACCATTCACTTTTTTAAAATTTACATTAACTTTACTGAATATTTTTCCAATTACGAATACTTTTCAAGTATTTCTGTTCTCTTATTGTTTTTCTTCGTATATAGTGCAATAATAGATTCTACACACAGCTTCCAGTTTTCAGTTGAAAACAAAATAGAACGATAATGATTTTAAAGCCGATAGTATGAACACGTTTGTACATAAGACATTAAGAAAATATTTACTTTTAAAGTCAACACATTCATTACTGGAGCCGACGATCTTATTGTTTTACTGCCCCTTCCTCTTCCTCCCACGCACAAAAAAAGGAAAATGCCTCTGTTTTGCAGAGGAAAAGTTTTAAAACTTCACACCAGAGCAACGAAAATGCAACGCGAAAACGCCTATTTTTGATTATGTGAAAGCTCAGCAACAGAAACCGGTATTTTAAATAATAGCAGAAACTCGTGAAGAGAGACCAATTATTTTCGCATCTCCTATGAGGGGACAGTGGACTTTGAAATAAACAAAAATGTACAAAAACGTGCAATTTTATTTTTATCGTTTCATCTCCAGAATATATATTTATATTCAATTTAAATTGTGTTATAAATATCTATAATAGAATGTATTCTTAAATAAAACAAATACCTGAAGGGTTAAGAGGACAAATATTACATCTTAACTTTGATTTTTCTTAAAATGACATTGTGATTAGATTTGAAATGTTCCTGGTGTCTTAATTTTTGAAGAAGTTAAATGAAATTGACAAGAAAGATTTCGATCAAACATTAAAAGAAAATGGGGTATGCATTTTATGTTTCGAGTTTTTTTTCGATAGTTAAAAGTCAATTTTAATTCAGAAAAACACAGAATTCCTATGAAAACTCAGTAAGTGTGCATAATACTTTTAAAAAATTAACATTTAATTGAAATTAAAAAATCATGCATAATATTGTTCCAATTAAGTTTATGTTGGATAATAAGAAAAAAAAAACAAGAGAAAAATTTAAAATCAAAACGCCTGGAATGTTTTAGCATTTTTAAAAATTATACAACTTTAAAATTTTTTTTAAATTATATATTTCGTTTTAAAATGCTTTTTAAGGAATTGTACGCATTTATATTTTAATACATATGCAAACAAACTTAATAGCCCTGACTGAATAATTCTAAAAAATGTTTAATGGAAGTTAACTATCTACTAGTTAATCTTCTTAACTATCTACTAGTTAATCTTTAATGGAAGTTAACTATCTACTAGTTAATCTTCTTAAGTTCACTATCCCTTTAAGAAGATTCAAAGCTCTAAGAAATTAAGGATTAATTTATATATTATGTGAAAAACTAAATGAATCGTGGTTGTATTTGGACATTATGGATGCTGTAGTTTAACAATAACAATGCAGTTTAGTTCGGTTACATTAATATCCCGATTTAAAACAACACTAAGACTATTTTGGGACTAAACTCATTATTTTGAACCGAGGTCAAATGGCGAGAACGACATCTGACATGGCACCACCCCTTCTCCACACCACACCACACCAGCGGGAGGACGTTTGGCCAGAAAGATTTAACGTGCAAGTGACCCCCTCACACGACGGTTCTTCGGTGGAATCGAGTCTTGAACCTGAAACCCTCCGGTTCCGAATCCGAGACCTTACCACCAGACCAACGAGGATACGTATTTAATTAATTTAATTTTGATATATTTAATTAGTGTTTTTCCATGCTATGTTTGGGAAAATAAATGACGTTGTTTTAAACCGTGGTCAAATGACAAGGTCGACACCTTAGATGCTCTCCCCCCTCTCCAAACTTTCACACAACACCAGCGGGGGGACGTTTGGCTACGACGTATTTAACGTACACCAGATCCACTTAAATGGCGGTTTTTCGGCAGAATCGGGCCTCAAACCTACAGCTCTCCAGTTCCGAAGCTGATACTTTACACCAGGCCACCGCCACCCCCGACAGCAATGCACAAACTGTCCCATTTATCCCATTGCGATACTTAAAGGATCTCCTCTTTCCAGAAATTCACTGAGAAACCTCCATTAGCAAAATCAGGAATGGTGCATTTGTTGAAAGGCTTTTTCTATACGTATGAGATTACTTTAAGTAATCTCATTCATCTAAGTCTTGACCATTCGGTGATTCTCTACGAAAATACAAGTGACTGAACTGCTAATTAAGAGAATGCAGAATTTTCAGAAATCTGTGACATTGAGATACTATTCATGGGCATCGTTACAGAATTATCTCTCAAAAGAAGATTTTTACAAATTACGATCTTTAACTTTTATGATCCTCTTTTAAATATGAAGTTAATTAGTATTTATATTAGCGCAATAATGTATTTTAATAATAATGATCTAAATATCTAGAACAACGTCAAAAGACGAAAACGCAGCATTTTGGCCTGCTGGTCAAGTCTCGAATCAAAGGGTTTCAGGTTTGAAACCCAATTCCACCGAAGAACAATCGTTTAAGCGGGTCGAATGCATGCTAAATCCGTTGAGGCCACACGTCCTGCCACTGGTGTAGTGTGGAAGTTTGGAGAGGAGGTGGTGTCATTCCAGATGTCGTCCTCGTCATCTGACCAAGGCTCAAAATGACGAGGCTCGTCCCAAAATAGTCCTAGTGTTGCTTCAAAACCGGACGTTAATATAATACAAGTTACAGAATTACCTCTTAAATTGAGATTTTTAGAAATTATTGTCTTTAACTTTTTATCATTTTCTATTAAATATGAAGTTGTTAATTAATATTGATTATCAAAATAAATTATTTCCTAATATAATGCTCTTAACATCTAGAATGGCAATATTTACAACTTCGAGAATCGTTAACATTGCATTCAGATTTGCCCTACTAATGGTCAGGAAAACATTAGGTACAATTTTTCTAAAACATTTTCAAAGTCTTATAATACAATGGATAAAAAAAAATACCCTGTCTTTTATTAAAAAAAATTTCAACTTGAAATCAAAAAATTATTTATTTTGTTTCAAATATGTAGAATTATTAATAATACTTTTTCGAAAGAATTTTTTACATAAATTTGATATATTAAATTTTCGCTTCCATAAAAGAAAAAAAAAAATGATTTTATTTCTTCATTTTTCCTGTGTATAGGTCTCGGCAATTTGTAGAGGGGACACCCTTCCTTATATCAAAGTGACATAGTTTAGTTATTCGAGTTTCAATAAAAAAATTCAAGAAATAAATTAGTTCATGAAAAGAAGAAAAGTTGATTCATTTGATAATTTTAAAAGAGAACATTATAATTTTTTTTTCTTCTCTTAAGAATGAAATTCGTGATATGTTGAAAAGGGAACTAACATTCTAATAAGAGCTAAGAAATTTTAATACAAAATATCTCTTATCACATATTGAAGCTGTATTGCAGATAATACATAAAAAATTATTATCTACATTTTTTGCAAACATTTAAGCTTGCTGTAATTTATTTAAAAAATATTAACATTAGGAAGAAATTTTATGCATTGCATAAATAATTGTTTTAAAAAATTGTGGATGGAAATGCATAAAAGAAATAAACTTAAAAATTTCAATCCATGATCAAAGAAGGTGATGTGGAAGAGCTTTATGGATTCAAAAAAAAAAAAAAAATCTTGCAGAGTGATTAAAAATCAGTTAAAACTTTGGGTAAAAATTCTGATAGCTTTTCATATTTAAATATAGCTTCTACACATTTATATGAGGGCATATTCGTCAGACCAAACATAAGATTGTTAACTAAAAATCAACAATTTGAAAAATAAAACCAGTAGAGAAAAGCGCATGCATTAATCTCAAAGGCATTTCACAACAATTTTTATGAAATTGCTAGAATACTGGTTAACTTAATTACTTAACTAAGCAGTTAATACTGGAAACAAGGACATAAAATTCACCTTTCACACTTCCAAATTCAGAGTTTTTCAAGAAAATCTTATTACGTACAATAAGATACAGGAGAAGAAATTTCTACAGGATATAAAATGCATGAAAAATTAGTTTTAAGGACATTGTAAAGAACACAAATAACTGCTGGGATCTCAAAAAATGCAGTGAACCAAATTTAAAGTCTGCTGCTGTGTTGGGACTTATGGCACTTTACAAGCCCAGTGACAATTTTCTGTCAACGATGTAAGACGAAGAAGTGTCTCTTGTTTTTTCAGCAGCGTCTTTTCGTGCACAAATTCTTTTTACAAGGGAAAGGGGGAATTTACAGACCTCACAGAGAGAATACAAAAATACAACCATGTCCGAACCGGGACGCCCAGACCACGGGGAAGCCCGCACTACTCCAATGCCAGGACGCCGGCAAAATTTAAAGTCTAATGAGCACAAGTGTTACTTTGAAGAAAAATAAAATACATGAGTCTAATTTGTAAGATATAGTTTCTCTTTAAATACACGTATAATTCTATTATTCTTAATCGATTTTTAAATATTTTTTATAGATGTTATTAAAATAAGGAATATTCGGTACATTGCGTACATAATTTTTTTAAATGTCTCAAATTATAGATATTAATTTGTAAAATATATGTGATAGAGAATTGAGGACAGTGATTTTCCCAACAATAATTTAGTAAATGTGCATTATTTACCATACGTTATCGGCAAACATTTGTGGATATTTTGCGCGATTAATCACACCATATACCAGAAAATTCAAGGTGTACTTCGGATACATTTTTATGATAGATTGAAACCAAAATTTAAATCAGAATTACAATTTTAGTCACAAAATGCATACCAAATTACATATATTTAAGTCCTTAGGTTTTTGAATTATCACGTAAAAATGCTTGAGAATATAATCCAGCGGACAATCAGTTTCTTAACATATGATGAATTTGATAGGTATCCATAATTTTAAAATGTTAATTTGTGCGCCAAATTTGATCCATCTTGTTACATTCGTTTTCCAATTATTGTGATTAGGTATATTCATATAGCCGGTGAGACAGATTCCTTTGAATGGATTTCGTTCAAAATTTGATAGATCAATCTTAACATTTAGGGGATTTTAATATAATTTTACCATTGCTGTATGCTTGAGGCAGTGCAGCAATACCCGGCTCTTAGGCCATCAGAATCTAAACTCCTACTTGCACAACAATGTGTTTTTCGGACTCAAGGAACTTGGAGATTCGTCAAAATCTCGATTTCGAATTTTTTAATGATTACTATAGTTTTTTTGTATACTCCCTAAACAAGGAAGTAAGAATCAATGGCATTTTTGAGCTCAGATAACAATTATCACAAAATTTACATAAACTGATGTAAATCCACAGCAAAAAGTTAATATTTTAAAGCCTGCTTAATCAATTAAAAAACGGTTAAAAATAATGCAAATAGAAATGCAAAAGCTAGGATTCTATTAAATGCATAAAAGAAATAGAGACTGTTTTTGTATATAGACTAGTAATGCTAAAAATGAGTTTATAAAATTTTAAATACTGAATAGCAGTTAAATTTTTGTATCTCCGAAGACTGCAGTTTTATTTCTGTGATATTGTTTTTATAGTTATAAACATATAATGTTGATCATGTATATAGTTTAAAACATTATTATATTTTGAAACATTGGTACAAGCATAATTAAATGCTTGTACTCTGCATTATTATAGGTTTTACTTATTTTCTTACCTGTCAAAGCAGAAATTTATCCTTTTCTTTCTTTTTTTCTTGAACCAATTTCTCGTCATCTATATTTTTATAAACTTTGTTGTTTGAAATAAATTTCAGTTTTATCAGAAAAATGAACTCAAGTACTGTAGTTAAAAGTAATGCTCTGTCACTGGTAAATAATGCCCATTTATTATATGGTTATCAAGTAAGTTTTAGAAAGCAAAGATTACTGACTCTTCGCCTCACCTGAAGGCACTCAGAAATAAATACTGAATGACCGGACCGCAGCTACAGCAACACTTGCAGGAACTACGGTTGAATTCTAAGGGCCATCACTATACAACCCTTCCCGTAGGAAGTACGTCCCGTCATCGACGAAAGCAGTCAAATCCTCCTCTTTATTATATCCTCCAGGTTGGCGATATCCAATCACCATGCCGGAAGCATCTTATCTTGAATTACGAGGTGCCCCCTGGGGGTCAGAAAGCTTTTGGACGATCACTCTCCTTAATTCTCTGTCATATATATTTTACATGCTAAAATTTATAATTTGAGACATTTTAAAAGCATTTGCATACGCAGTTTACAGAATGCTCCTTATTGGAATAACATTTATTTAAAAAAATTACTTAAAAGTCAACTAAAAATAATAGAATCAGATATGTATTTAAAGAGAAACTGTATCTTACAAATTAGACTCATGTTTTATTTTTCTTCAAAGGAACACTTGAGTTCATTAGACTTTAAATTTTGCCGGCGTCCTGGCATAGGGGTAGTGCGCCTTCTCCGCTATCCGGGCGTCCCAGTGGAGGTGAGTAAATTCCCTCCTCTCCCTATAAAAAGAGGTTTTGCACGAAAAGACGCTTCTGAAAAAACAAGAGACGCTTCTTCGTCTTATATCGCTGACAGATAACTGACACAGGTCTTGTAAAGTGCCATAAGTCCCGACACAACAGCAGACTTTAAGTTTGGTTCACTGCATTTTTTCGAGCTCCCTGCTGTTATTTGTGTCCTTTAAACTAATTTTTCATGCATTTTATATACTGTAGAAATTTCTCATCCTGTACCTTATTGTACGTAATAAGATTTTCTTGAAAAACACTGAATTTGGAAGTGTGAAACGTGAATTTTATGTCTTTGTTTCCAGTATTAACTGCTTAGTTAAGTAATTAAGTTAACCAGTATTCTAGCAATTTCATAAAAATTGTTGTGAAATGCCTTTGAGATTAATGCATGCGTTTTTCTCTACTGGTTTTATTTTTCAAATTGTTGATTTTTAGTTAACAATCTTATGTTTGGTCTGACGAATACGCCCTCATATAAATGTGTAGAAGCTATAATTAAATATGAAAAGCTATCTCAATTTTTATCCAAAGTTTAAACAGATTCCTTTATCATTCTGCTCGATTTTTTGTTTCAAATTCATAAAGTTCTTCCACGTCACCTTGTCTTATGATGGATTAAAAATTTTTCTTAGAAGGTGTTCTTTCCTAATGATGACGTATATAGGGAATTATGATGTACATTCACTTAATTAAAGAACAATGTATTTTTGTATAACCTAATACCATGATTAAAATTTCAAAATCTCCATAAATTGCCTCTTTCATATCTTATTTTACAGAGTACTATTTGATATTTTATTTTACAGAGGATAAAATTAGGGTTTTTGCATTAAAATTACTGACAGAATTTGAAACCTTGTATTTTACGCTTCTTACTGGGATCAATAAATAATTTTCACTGATTCGGATCCAGATTAATCTATACAATATTGTCACGGAATTTAAAATTCCACAAAGTCCGTTAAGTCAGAGGGTTCGCTTGTAGTGGGCGTAGGTTGGGAAACAATCAACAGGCCTCAACAGTGAATGACGGCTTTTATTAAATAAGAATACTCAAACAACAGATATAAAGCAGAACAGAGGCAACACTCACAACAAGCAGCAGCCAACAAGTAGTAATCGACAGCAATAATAATTACATCACACAATGCGGTTATACAGAATTTAACAGTAGAGGGGGGATCTTAGTAGCTACTTTCTAGTCTCTCCAAACGCCTGCATTTCTCCACTGTCTCCTCGATTTAGCTGTATCAAACTGCCAACTCAATACTACACGACTGGCTACTCCTCACACGATTCAATGCTGCTTCTACAATAAACATCAGGATTCGACACACCACTCAATTCAGCATTCGCTTGAGCTCCACTCAATGCTCTCTCTTCACTGGATTGACCCAACTGTTCCGCCGTTGACTCGCTATGCGGCTCTATACCTCTCGATAATTTCATGCATGACTGTCTTTAGCTTAGTCTGGATGCTTTTTATAGTTCCTGGGGTCGAGCAAAGAAGGTTCTGGCGAAATCAATCATATCTTGACTCCTAATGGCTCTATCATCAAAATTCTGGAAGATTCCATTATTATTTATTTTGTCGCCAAGTCCTAAGATCACTGCTTCGGTATCCAATCAGCATCTATATAGCTGATCGTAAAACGGTCATTCCAGTGATTAAATTAAGCATGCTGGGAAGCAACATTACAGATTTGTAACAATATATAAGTGATTTTCTCCCTATTTCTACACCGAGAAAATACTGTTTTTGTCGCAAGAGAATATTTAAGTTGAGTTCCTAAAACTTCCTTTCTAAAGATTTTAATTTCTCATTCAACTGCTATTATTTTGGCAATATTTGAACTGCAATTTTTAATTCAACTGCTTATTTATTCTATAATTTTACCCCTTAGAATGCAGCATTCTATTATATTCATATATTCATATTATTGTCATTTAACTAAGGGCCATTTAACTATTTGTTTTAAATTTTAGTAATAATGTATTTTATTCTATAACAATTTACAAATTTTATTATATAGGCTTGTCTTTTGTTTCGTGAAAAATCTGAGTGATTACAGAAAATAAAATTTTCATCATTAGCTTGTTCAATTACTAAAAAAATATTTGAAATTCTGAAAATATCAGATTACCGAAAAGAATCATTTGGTTTCAAACAGTTCATTTTTTTTTCAATAGTTATTTGTTCAGATAATATAACGTTAATTTTTTTTCAAAATGAAGTTTAAAAATAGAAATGACGTTTTTTTTCTAAAGAGAAATATTTCAAAAACAATGGGTTGTTGCCGGTTAGAAATAGAGGAAAAACGCACTTTGAATTTATGGAATTTTCTGTAGACTTGAAAAAAAAAGTCATTTCGTGAATATTTTGACGCTAAGTTTTCAATTTTAAATAAAATGATAAAAACTGATTTAAAACAGCAATTAAATATAAAAATATATGCATTTCATTTTCATCATCTTTTCACTTGGCCAAATTGTTCAGGATAATCAATCTATTTTCGAAAGGATAGTAACTTTATAAATGCTCAGCACTGACGTCCGGTATTAGAAAAATTCCCCCAAGTTATATAAGAAAGAACTTTTAGAATATTTGGTGCTCTCTCACATTTTTTTCAAAAAAAAAAAAAAAAAAAAAAAAAAAAAAAAAAAACGTCTGGTGGGATTGAAACATCAGCTTTTTGTTGAAAATGATTTCTAAGAAACGAATTTCACTAAAGAAAGGAATTTTTTGGTTGTCTAATGTAATTTTAGAGTCTGGGTGAATATTTCTCTTCCAACAAAAATGAAATCCATCCGTTTTTGCCATTGAGAAAGTAAAACCATCTAAATCTGACCATTGTTTAATTTTGTTCGCTGCTGTTTGCAATATGTGCTTTCTGCCTGTAAAGCACATATGATTTCCCATTTAAGAAATATATAGATCGTCTACATAAACGTATCCTTTTCACATACAGTTAATTTCAAACGATGTTAATCTTTATAATAATAACTGTGACACTTAAAGCATTGCTTTGGCGGACAATTTCCTCTAGGGTAAAAATATCAGAAAATCCATGAGCTAGTTTAAATTGTCTCAATCGTAAAAAATTTTGAACAAAAATTGGCGATAATTGGCAAAAATTAGATTATAATCACAGATTTTACAGGATATCATATCTCCATGTGGGATAATGTTTTTTTTTTCCCCCGATATCAAAAAAAAAAAAAAAAAAAAAAAAAAGATGGCCACCAAATGTTTCCTCTGTAATACTGCCGAACGGATATCGTTTTCTAGTGTTAAAAAGTTGTCCAAAATTGATCTTCCCTTTCTAAAACCAGTTTGGAATGGAGTGAGGATTTTTTTTTTGTCTCTGAAAAATATACAAGGTGTTCGTTACTCATTTTTTCTAAACGTTTGCACAGACTTAAGGGCGGTAGTTCGAAAGATTCTTGAGATCTTCACATTAAAAGAGAGATAATTATTACTTGTTACCAAGTAGACGGAAAATATTGTTCATTCCGAATCCGATTAAAACGGTACAGCAAGATTTTCTGCAAATCACAAATTAAATGATGTATCATTGTATAGTTAATTTCATCTGTGGCCGGAGACGATTTATAAATATTTAATAAAACATACCGAAATTTCTTGAAATATAAAATTATTATTATTGCGTAAATCAGAGTGGGATTTAAAATTCAATTTTTTTTTAATTCACAGGTAATTTTTGTGAAATTAAAAAAAAATATAAATTATAATTTTGACTGGAAGATGCATTTTTTATGTTTTTTTTAAAGATGACAGTATATGATTATTGGCATTTAAAATAGTACAGTATTTGAAAAAGAAGTGTCTATTTTTTTCTTCTTATTTTTTAACTTTCTGCCAAAGTTCTCAGCATTAAATAAAAGAATTTATAGTTGTAACAAATTTACACTAAGACATATATCGTTGAATACGTTCAGACTTTGTTTTGGCTCTTTTATATGCAATTAAATTTCGGGATATCTACGAAAGATACTTCGTGCTGTCATCTGTTTCCTATGGGCTTGTTGACACTCATTATTCCAGCATGGTTTATTTTGCTCCCTCCGATTGTATTTAGTCTGCTGGATGAATGCATTGGCAGCATGGACTATAGTTTGGGTAGTTAAGTCAAACACCTAATCAGTCGAATAATTTTCTACCGTACTTTTACCTATTTTTGAAAGAATAGAGAATGCATTCCAGTCAGCCGATGGTAATGTGTATTTAGATGACTGATAACAATTATGATGGTTATATCTATTATCAGTTATAATTACAGAAAAAAAATTGTTTCAAATTTCCTTTCGTACTTTAGGTATTGTCTATATTTTTATTTGATTTTCGCTATATTTCTGATTTAGTGTGGTTTCTATTGACTCAAATGCATATGTATTTCAATTCCACTTTCTTTTCTTTTTTGCTACGCGAGGGTGTTGACGATTCTAGGTGTAATAAGATATGGGATTATGCTTTTTGTTAATTTTTATAAAAATAAACAACAACAACAAATTACGACAGCCTGAAAACTTCTTTTTGGAATGTGTCGTAGAACATAATCTCAAGATTAAATAATTCTGGTTACTTACGTAATAAGGATTATTTATTAATTTAAGATTACAGTTTTAAATAACGAGTGTAATATGTATCACAACTGAAATCATTTTAGTCTTTTGGAATATTCAAACTAGAAATAACATTGTATCGATTCATTTTTTAATCTTTTTGCAAGAGTTTTTGTTTGGTTAATATAAGTTTAACAAATATTTTTTTTTTGACGATTCATAAGCTTGTATTCTATTTTTTTACTTCATTTAGAAAAAAATAATAAAATTTAATTTTCAGAAATTAAATCAATGAAAATAAAGTTTCTCTTTTTTTAATTACTAATAATGCTGCACTAAAAGATAATTGTTAGTAGTCAGATAAGCAAAATTGCTTTCTATGTTTCATTCTTGTATTGAAAAATTTATTTAGGCGTGAATCATTCCATATTTGTGATAGAACTCAAAATTCTAAGAGTGGTGCTAAAAGTAATTACAGACGACTATGCATTGACTTTATAAAAAAGAATAGAAATATCTTTACAAAAGTATTGAAACTGTGAGCAATAAATTAATAATTAATTTCATTTTTACGATACATTTCTAAAAACAACTTATGCAGAAATTTTTTAGAATCAACTTGTAACTGAATTTCTAATGCTCGTAATTTATTAAGATGGATTCTTTTACCAAATGATGAATCAAATCATAAAGAGATGATGGACTTCAAACTTATTTCAATAAACTCATGAAAGTAAAAATTAAATATTCTGAAGTGGAATATTTCACTAATGTTAGTTTCCCGACTCGAGGTACTCTAGTGATCTGGTCTGAATTCCTGATTCCTTTCCCATCAGACTCCTGCTTTTCGCTTTTGTTTGTTTCTTTTCACGATGGCATGAGAAGCTCCCCCCTCTCTATGAGAAACTGTCACCCTCTGTTTGCTTCTTGCCTTTCAAGGTTGGTTGAGTTGTGCTTTTTGGCGCAAGACCCATACTTGACTAAACTGCACCTAACACTAGATATATATAAATTCTTCATATTTTAGGTGCCAATTACTAGTTCAGTAGAAAGGCAGTTTTAAAGTTCGGAAGAAAAGAACTCAAATGAGTTTGTAAACATTTACATCACTAAGAATATTAAAAAGGTTTAGATAGGAATTTTCTCCCATCAGCTGTCTTAAGGTGACATTATTTGTACCAAATTGGGTTAAGTCTATAAATATTAAAATTTTAACATTCTGTTAAATCGTATCTCATTGAACGAACGCATTGACAATGAGAGCAAATAAAAGCAGACTCTTATCAAAGTAAATGTTTGTGCGTAGGTCTTATATGACCGATTCTGAGACGATTCAAAATGATCTCTAGTTTTCTGCATAAATTTTATGAGTTGAAGTTACCGATAAAAGGGTAAAACGTGTTCAATTTATTAATGTGCCGCTCATCCCAAACACTATCCCAATTTTTAATCATCAAATTCCTGACAACTAGTAAAGCATCTTTCAATGCGACAAAGTTGTCCACTATGAGCGTAGCCCTTTCAGATAACTTGGTCAACTTTCTTACTATCTGTATTGCATGCGTTGGTTTGTTGGTGGGGGTTTTGAAATTTTCTGTCACAAAAGCCATTCTTGGCTATACTGCGCCATACATGCGATAAAAGATATTCTTAAAGTTCATTTACTGAACAATTTATTATATAAAACAGTTGAAATATAAAAGATTTAAATGATAAAATTCCAAACATTCATAAAATAGTTAAATGTTCGTTAAAAGGCCGATGTCTTCTAAAAAGTTAAAAATATTTGGGCGATGTTTCTCTCGCAGCAAAGCTGAAAAAGTTACATGAGATGAATTAATGTAGCGAGAGCGGTATAAATTATAGTTCGGGCATTCTATTAAAATATGATAAGCATTAAATTCCTTATGGCATGTGGAACACTTTGGAGCGTTCTCTCCAAAGATCAAATGTTTATGAGTAAATCGAGTGTGCCCTATACGGAGGTGGGTCAGAATGACATCTGCCCCTTATACAAGCAAAGCTGGCCACAATCCAACAAACGGTTTTGTAAGATGCAATTTATTTTGAATCTGTTGATCCCACGTCACCTGCCAAAGAGAAAGAATATATTTTGTTATAGATTTCTGAATATCTCTATAAGGGAGATCGCATTGCAAGAAGGAAGAAGCTGTTTTAGCAGTGTGATCTGCCTCTTCCTTCTCTTCAATTCCAACATGACCAGGGATCCAACAGAGTAAAATGTTATAATCTTGAAGATGGAGAATCTGCAAAAGTTCCAAAATTCTAAAGCCGAGGTTACACGGTCTAAACCCGTTTGCAGACGAGCCACGTGCTGCCCTTTGACCCTTCTTGCGGTTTTCTGGTCTTCTTTGATGAACGACGATTTTACCGACAATTTGTCAGTAAACTGCCCAGGCATCAAAGAGTCCAAGAGGGGTCGAAGAGGAAACGCATCCTCGTGGCTATGGGGGAGTTTGGTCCCCCAGTGGGTCGGAGGTCTGATTTATGACGAAATTTGTGAGGCGGCCGGTCGGGTAGCCTCGGCTTAATAGCGATGGGATGCGTATGAAAGTTCAAATGATGGAGTGTTTCTAAAGAACTCATGCTAGCAGTATATATACAGCACTGATAGTGAGAGGAGAGTGAAATCTTCTTTAAAGCAAATAAAATCGCCATTAGTTCCACAGTCACAACTGAAAATGATGTACGCAGACATAAATTGTGAATCTCGTCCCCAAATAGGACACCACAACCAACATGTCCACCTGATTTAGAACCATCGGTAAATATTGGAAAATATGAGGCACAATGATAGCGATGAGAACTAGAATACTGTTGGAAGATTACTGGAGCAGTCGTAGTTTTATTAAAATTCAAGAAAGTGTTCAAAAAAGAAAACTGGGGAGTCTCCCAAGGAGAAAATACGTTAAAATCAATTGACAGAATATCAGGAAATTCAAGCCTGGAGATCTGGATTTCGCTTTCGACTCTCTAACGAAAGGGAAGAATGTGAAAAGGCCGAGACTCTTTAAAGAGTAACACGAATGGCCATATGAATAATAGGATGATTGAGTAGAGTAGAATTGAGTTGGTGTTTAATGGCACAAAAAATCCCTTTTTGGCCATGCTGCGCCTCATCATTGAAATTAAAATATCTATTTCTATTGATAATGAAATCTTAATATGGAGTATTTACAAAATCCAAATGGCTGATGATTGAGTAGAGACTTCACTCAAAAGTAATACTGCAGGGACAGTTTTTTTCGTCGCAAATGCAAAGGCATTTGGTGACATGGGACATAAAGGCTCTCTACTGGCGATGTCCGAAAAGCCCCTGAACAAATTCGTAGAGCAGAATGATGCACCGTATCTAACAGGCGTAGTTTAGCGAAATTGGCTCAGCCGTATACTAAACATCCGTAATCAATTCTAGACAGTATTATGGATTGGTATATACGTAGTAAAGAGGTACGATCGACACCCGAAGACGTTCGAGAGAGTACCTTAAGTATGTTCAGAGATTTCTTGCATCTCTTCCTCAGTTGTGTGATATGAGGAAGAAAAGTAATCTTCCAGGCGAAAAACACTCCCATAAATTTCACTTGATCGACAACAGGAATTGTATCATTACGAATAAAAATTGATGGATCAGGATGAATAGTTCGCTTTCTGCAAAAATGGACACATCGACTCTTTTCGGCAGACAGAGTGTGTCCACTTTCATCACACCAATTAACCAATTTCAAAATTGCATTTTGCAACTGCCTGTCAATCAAATGCATATTACAGTCTTGACAAGAAATTTGTAGATCGCAAAAGTATAGATTTCCTTGGACTGATGGTGGTAATTGATTTAATATATCGCTAAATTGCATGATAAAAAGTGTGACACTGAGGACGCTCCCTTGTGGAACGCCCTCAGCTTGAACAAAAGGATCAGAATAAAATGTCCCCATGCGAACTCGGAAAGTACGAGATGATAAAAAGTTTTTTTATATAAAATTTGGGAAGTTTCCCCTAAAACCCAAATTAAAAAGTTTCTGAAGAATTCCAAAGCGGCATGTACGATCATATGCCCGTTCTACGTCAAAGAAAATTGAGACGAGGTGATTTCGTCACACAAAAGCGTTGCGAATTTGTCTCCAAATGGACGATATTATCCATAGTGTATCGTTCTTTACGGAAGCCACTTTGCATCAGCGGAATACATGCTGGTTTCTCCAGTTCAAAAACTAATCGGGCATTGACCATAAACTCGAGAGTCTTGCAAATGACACTAGTTAATGCAATGGGTCTGTAGTGCAGAGGGATCTTTACCCGGTTTCACAATTGGGATTATCAGAGCTTCTTGCCATTGGTATGGAAATATTTCTTCCCTCCTTATTCTGTTAAACAAACGCAACAGATTTGAGAGTGAAGTGGCACTCAAATGGCGAAGCATAGCGTATGTAATTCTATCTGGGCCAGGGCTGGTATCATGTGCTAGGGATATAGCTTTTTCTAATTCGAACATCTTAAATTCACAATTATATGGATGGAATTTACGAGCTTGAAAATTCAGAGTGCATTGTTCTGCGCGGCTTTTAATAGCTATAAATTCAGAGCTATAGTATTCAACAGTGAAAACTTGAGCAAAAGTCTGCCTGACAGTATTGGCAACATCTAATGGAGAGGAATATATCATATTCCTGGTTTTCAGGACAGGAAAAGTAAACTCCTGATAAATTCCATTAGCCGCCTTTACTTTTCTCCATAATTGTTTGCTTGTAGTGTGAGAGGCAATAGAAGAAATAGATTTCACTCATAATTCTCTCTCACTACGACGACGAATGCGACGAGCAATAGCTTTAGCTCGTTCCTTTTAAAAATATTCCATAATTTCTTCTGTTGTTTATAACTGTCACGAAAGGCATCATTCTACCATGGTCTCCGGTATTTACGCAGTTTTGGTGAGCTTTTAGTAATGGTTTTGTTTGCAGCCTTTATTAAGGCATCAATTATATGTTGCACAGCTTCCGAAATGCCTGCAACGCTGACCATAGACTGATTAATATTTTCTAGTTGCGTGAATACAGCCCAATCAGCCAGATGGAATAGAAAACGCTGTAGAAGATGAGTTCCGGTGTCTCTATCAGCATATGAAATAACTAATGGGAAAGGATCGCTACCATAAAGATCATCTCCGACTTTAAAATTCAGTAATGGCAATAACTCAGGAGAACAAATGGCCAGATCAATGCTATGGAATGAGCGCGTGGGTTCATGGAAGTGTGTTTTTTCTTCGTTGTTCATCATGCAGAGACAGTTACTAGCAATGAACTTCTCAATCTGTCTCCCGCGAGAATTCGTGCGTTCCGAACCCCACAGAATGTTATGTGCATTGAAATCACCTAATAATAAACAAGGCTTAGGAAGTTGGTCCACTAAATTGTTAACCTCCTGTTGTCTAATGACATCATTAGGTGGCAGGTAGATACAACAGACTGTAAATAAAATCCGATTCTGAACCTGCACAGCCACAGCTTGCAGGGGAGTATGTAGAATAAGAGGGGTGCTCGGGTATAGATTAGATGCTAAAACGCAGACACCTCCAGAATTATTCACTCCAGAGTCTGCATCGTTTCTAACAAGTTATAGCCCCCGTAATTTAAGTAAAATCTTCCTTAAATTTTACCGTAAAATTTTTTCTCTTACGGCCATTTGGGACATAAACGAGAACGAGAGTACGACGTATGATTGCCGTTGCAATTAATTACTTTTCAGGGACTTTGAACATCTTTCTCTGCACAACAGGCACATACGAGTGATCCGCGGCAAGCTGTTTTTGCGTGACCAAACCGTTGCCATTGGTAACATCTCAGAGGGTTGGGGATATAAGGCCTAACAGCCAAATTCATGTAACCAGCTCTGACAGTTTCAGGTATCTTAGGTTTATAAAACGTGGGAATCAAGTGTTTTGTAGGAAGGAGTTGTCCTTCAAGTCGAATATGAATACGTCGTACATGTGTTAATCCTTCAAACCGAAAATCCTCGGTAATTTTTTCTACCGTTTCATTAAATAATTAGCCACATGTTATCACGCCTTTGTTATTATTAAGGGAAGCACGAGCCTTAAAAGAGATAGGAATAGTAGATAAACTTTTAAGTTTAAGTATTTGATGGGACTGCTTCAGAGATTTTATCTCTACAAGCAAATCACCTGAACGAAGAGTACGAATAGAGTTTACTTTACCGAGAGATGCAGAGATGGCCTTTTTGACAAGAAATGAAGATACTGTATGAAAGGTTTCGTTTTTATCGGAAGTACGGTGAATGACAAAAAACGAATCAAAAATAATTTCAGAAATTTTGCAATGTTCATTCGTTGCCCACTGAAGGGAGATTTCTTTTTAAAGCCCATATGAAGCATGATGTAATGCATGCGTGGCCAGGAATCTAATAAAAGGCTATATACAGACCTTAATTGGTAAAATATTTGTACATCTCGGCAAATTTAAGCACTAGAAGATGGCTGAGGAGGATTGACATTTCTTAGTGCATCGAAAGCTTTTTGAATCGGGATATAAAATGAATTTCTTTCCTAAATTTTTTATTTTATGTAAAGCCAAATATATATCCTATATTTCTGAGTTAAATACGAAGCAGAACTGATGTAATCTTTCAGATATAAGTAAGTCTCCTATGGGACAGTCGAGATATAACTTTAGTATCACCAAAACGGGACTTTAGATCATGGCAGTTCCAAGAAATAAAATTCAGAGCTATAGAACTTTATTTTTTTTTGGTGTATTTAAAATCTCATAGACCCCGTCATCATCAGATGGGTGAATTTTAAAATCACCAATATCATCATCTTCGTCAGTACTAAGTTGTTTAAAAAAATGTTGGTTAGTCAGCGTACGTTTTTTAATGGAATCTTATTTTCACATCCAAGTTATTTTTCATTGTTTGTATTCTAGATTTTCTCATTGTTTTTGTTTCTTTAAAAAGTATTAACTTTCTTACTTGTTTCTGCTTTTTTATAATTGGTTGTAGTGAATGAGACGTTTTGTTATGAATAATGTTGTCGCTTGTTTTAGTGTTGTTTAATTGTTTAACTAAGTAGTTGGAGTATTTTTAAGGCATTTTTGTCTTTTAAATTTCTTAAGTTTGCTCTTCTTGGGTATCTTTGGTCGATTACTTTAGATGTATTTGAAGGTTCAGTTTTGTTTTGTATTGTATTATTTCTTTTTCAAGATCATTGCTCTATTGCAATTAGTTGAAGTCGTTGAATTATTATCAGATGATATTTCTCTTTGTGGAACTATTTTATTTGGGTAATATGGACAGGTTTTGAGGGCTGCAGAATATGATTCGCCAATAAGCGCTGCTCTGGACACTGCAATTTTGCTTACTTCGGCAAAAGAAATATTTTGAGTTACTTTCACAGTTTGAATTTCTTTTTCTTCGATCCATCCAAAGCATTTCCGAGAAAAAGACAGATGATCACCTTTGCAATTTACACATTTCTGGATAAAGTAGGATTTGCGGTTGTGCTCAATACCCGAGCAACAGTCACATGTTTCTTTCCCGTGACAGACTGCCATAGAATGCCCGAATCTTTTGTATGGCTATAGTATGGTAACGGATTTGTTATATAAGGTTTGACTGGGCGATTAATGTATGCAATTTGAGCAGATTTTGGAGGTGTTAGAATATTAAATGTAAACATTAGATGTTTGGTTGCCATCCTTTGACCTTTGCGTTACGTATAGATTTTTTTTAACAGATGAAGCATTAAGAATGTTTAAATATTCAAGAAGTTATTTTTCACTGTCATATTGAAATTATAATTCCTCGAAACTGCTTTAGAGATTTATGAGCAAAAACAGACCTTCGTGCCCTCCTATTAATTTCAGGGTCTGTAATAAACTAGCTTGATTAGAGAATTTTATTTCTATAAGGATGCCTCCAAGTTAAGTTTTTTAGATAGTTTGGACCTCACGAACTATTCAGAAGACAGTTTTATGTATTAAAATTAGGGAAACGGTTTTAAAGCTATCATCAGTCTTTTTAGTAATAAAAAATAGTTCAAAATTCATATGGTGCTCCAAAGGAAGAGTTGACTGACACTTGTCTCCGTAGGAATAAAAATTTCGAGAGCCCATTGCGAGAACATTTATTAAGATTTATTTAATTGTTTGAATAGATGGAAATTTAAGTTCTTAAACGATAACCTAGTTTCCCAATCTATGAAGCAAAACTTGCATGTTCACTGGTAAAAGGGGTGGGTGGGAATCCACTAAAAAAGGGTAGTTGGCATCGCTGCCACATAACTCTAAACAGGTGTTTGCGCTTGGAAAACGAAACTAAAGAATTGTGCAAGACTAGAACTTTAACTGAGGCTCTAGATATCAGACATCGGAGAAATCAATCAACAGCTATTAATTTTTTGAGATTCGGATAATTGAATTCATTTATCACATATAATTATAGTAATAAAAATAAATTTTAGTTAAAAAGTATTTATGGTTAGGACAGAAATACACCCAGCAACAGAAGAACTATGACCCAGGGGAGATAGATATAAAAAAAGGAGAAAAGAAAAGCATGAAAGAAGAGAATGCATGATTTGATCTACATTCCTTTCCTTCCCTCTTTGTTTGTGCTTTGCTCTCAAAACTGAAACCTATTATTAGAGAGGAGCTGGAAATAATAGCTTTTCGCGCTGCCACTGATTCTATACCGCTTTAATGTCCCCGAAACTTTCATTACAGTTTCTATTCGGAACGAACAAAATAAAATAATCGCTGATTTTCTATCAAACAGGAAGGTTGCATTCAAATGTTTTTTACTAATTAACTGTGAAAACAGTATGTTTTCCCATACAAGATATTCAGAGGTACTGTGATGTTTGTATAAATAAAATCGGCACTTCATGTGACTTTTGTAAAATTAGCGAAAAATCTATTATTTTTGTAGTAAGCTTTATAAAGATACTACAGCTCGGAACTAGTCAATTTCTCTTTTCGAAACGTGTAGTGCCAATAAATATTAATTTTTAGCGTGTGAAACATTTTATTACAGATACATCGTTTGATCATTGACATTATATGATTGATTATTAATAATTCTTTTTAAATATTAAACATGCATAATGAATATAAAATATCATTTTTGACGCTGGAAAAGAAATGAATACTCACAAATCTTTCTTTCGAATTTTTATCTCCCAATTTTTCAGATACCACCACTTTTTTTTTGTACAAATTTTTAAATTCTGCATTCTAAATTTGCAGAAAAATTTGACATGTGGTGACACTGGAAAAGCGAAAAGAAATTACTTGTAAATAACAAAAGATTAATGTAAGATTATGAAATTCATAGGCAAATTACCAAGTCTAAACAGAGTAAAATATTTCAATTTCCAAGATGACTTCCTGATATAGAGGCTATAGTAAAAGAAGTCAAAACAAACACAATTACAAAATGTCTGCAAACATTTGGCAATTGTCAGGAAAAAATAGTTGGTGTAAGCACTATTAACAGGATTGCTACCACCTTGCCTGATCTTTCGTGGGTATCAGAATAATTGTTATCTCCAGAATTGAGGTTGGAGTCTAATGTTTCAGTCTTTGTTTGTCCTTAACCATCTTCATTGGCACAACCCTCTCGGTAGAGTCACGTCTCGTCATTTTAGTGGAGATAACTTGTCTTCACCATGCCCACCGGAAAGGCTTTTACATGTAAACTTTTCAGCAACATATTCGTGGAGTTCCAGTGGGAATATAAGAACTGTAAAAATAACCTGCAAATGAGTCGTTATGTAATTGACTGTTGTTAATATAATGCGGCTAGAAAATGTAGGTGAGCTCTAATGACCATCAAAAGCCTTTAGGGTAATTCTTCCCAAAACATGAGTGTTCCATCAATTGAGTGAGGAAAATCCGATCCACACCATTGCTATGCCCAATAGAGAAAATAACTGCTATTGAACCGGCGGCTTCCCGTGGTTCTCTTTTTTTGAGATTATAAGTATTATAAGAAACTCTTTATGAACATTGGTTACATAATAGAGTTCTAGTTATTTTCTTGTTTTATTTACACTTTTTTTTTACACTAGAGCTGTTTAAAAATCCCAATGAATGGCGCAACTTGTCTTAAATTATACCTTGTTCCAATAAACCATACCATACCATACCATACAGTTAAAATCATTCATATCTAAAACAAATCAAAAAATGTTAGAAAATGCAACTGCAAGATTTAAAATTTTTGGAGTGATGTTTTATTTGGTGATAAGAAAAATCTGAAATTTTTTAAAACTATGATGAACAAAGCAAAAAGGTAGAAAAAAATATGGAAATTAAAAGATTAAAAAAAATGATTTTCGTGAATGAGTATGAAGTTAAAGTAATTAAATATAAAGTGGCTCTGGTGGGTGCGAGTAACAGGAATTTAGTAAACGAAGTAATAATAAACAAATTGGGCTCACACTGAGAAATCAGTATTGTCACGAAGTTGAATCTTTCAATCAAGATGATAATTATCCCAAACACATGTCAAAATTTGAGGAAGAATTGTTATTATATTGGACCCCCACAACTATGGACCATTTATCACAGTCTCCATACCTTGAATTACCTGAATATTTATGGGTATATCTATATTATAAATTATGCCTAGGAATTATTTCGGAAATGGAAAAGTTACAAATACTTGTCATGAAATAATGACAAAAATTCTCATTAGAACTTACTCATATGCACAAAAACTAGTGTCATATGTCGTTATAAAATAAATTATCAAAAGGAGTGAAGATGTAATATTATTTGTTTATTTTATTATCTACATTTTCTGTCGCCTTTTTGACTCATTGAGCTCCACGCACTACTTCATAACATAAATAATAATTTCTTTTTAACTTAATGCTTATAAGTTGTTAAATTCTACTTGAATAAGTTCTTAAATGTGTCTACTTTTTAATATTATAAATAAATGATACATTTAAAACCAAGCATTTTATAAATAAAACATGTGTGTTTAAATTTTTTACCCTGACTGGTTATAAATTTAATGTGGTTCAAACTTTTTTTTGAATAATTTTTTATTCTGACTTAACACATTAAAGGCGGGTATCTTGACTAATGTATGCTAGGCAACGCGGATCAAATCGTAGTACTACGACTCCCTTCTTTAATGTGTTAATATCGTGATCGTGGTTTCCTATAGTCATAGACATCTGAAGCTGAAAACTACGAGTGCGCACAAACTTATTCTCTGCATTTATTATATGATCTAAGCGAAAGTTGGGCCGCGGTGGCCTGGTGGTAAGGTCTCGGCTTCGAAACCGGAGGGTTTCAGGTTCAAGACTCGATTCCACTGAAGAACCACCGTGTCAGGGGGTCTCTTGCACGTTAAATCTGTCAGGCCAAACGCCCTCCCGCTGGTATGGTGTGGAGAGAAGGGGTGCCAGTTCAGGAGTCGTCCTCGTCATCTGACCGTGGTTCAAAATCACGAGGTCCACCCCAAAATAGCCCTCGTGTTGCTTTAAACGGGACGGTAATATAACTAAACTAAGCCAAAGTTGAAATATCGAATTTCATTCACAAAATATAAATCATTGGAATTTTAAACTAAACTTTTAAATACCATAGGATTATTGATCTTGGATGAACTTAATATTGCCTTATTGGGTTCATTCAAAATTTTGTACCAGCTCAATATATTTTATATGATAATTCGGAATTCCTGTTTTAAATTTTTGCTTTTGTTTAAAATTTATCCTTTTAAATATAATCCATTACGGTAAATCCACCATTAAAGGTATCGTGTTAATGCTTTATATTTTTCTGGTATATATTCTTACCATCTGAAAATATTTTTTTAATGAGGATTCAAATAAGTACTTCAAAATGATAAATAGCGAAATCAGATGCTTAAAACTCTATTGAGCCACTTTAATCCCTCTGAAACACATCAATATAAATAAAAATGAATGTTTGTCTGTATGTCTCCTATGCACTGCCGTGCCGCTCATCCGATTCTATCTAGTTCCATGCTGGATGATTACGAGTCGGATACGCAAGAAATCTATTCGTATCTGCTGAAGACGGAAAAACTAAAAAATATTACCCACCTTAAAGCTTTTGAATCATAAAGAAGAAAAAAAGAATAAATATTATTAACACTTCTCCTTTATATATCCTTCAATTTCAATGAATGTATTAATTTCCGATACGAAAATAAATATTATCTTTTCTATCATCCTTAATTAAACAAGGCAATTATTTCAAAGTTCAAAAGATATTTCCAAAATTACTTCTACGACAGCAACGCGCCGGGTACCAGCTAGTTGTCTATAATTAAATATCGTTTAAATTCGAAAATGATAAATATGATTACTACTGCTCATTCTTTATGTGAGAATTTTCGTAGACATTAAAGTTTCAGCGTTTATCATTAAATTTTAATTCCTGAAAATGGTTTCAGGCATGAAATACCACTGTGTCTTGTTCCTTATATCTTAGATTTTCTTATATTTAATTATAATTATTTGTTATTGGGTTTATTTAAATTCAACTTTCGGTTTTTGAAAAGAAACAAAAACTGTTGATCGTATTGGATTTTCTTAAAATTCGGAATCTTCCTGTTAATGATTTTATGCATATTTTGACTTCAGTTTTGATGTATTAATTATTTGAATACCCTTGTTTACGACATTTTAGTTTATTTCTCAAAGGAAACTTGGCTAAGGTGTTGTTAATAAAATTGCATCAGATTGCGACGGTTAATTTTCATGCAATATGGCAATCCTCTCAGCCAGCATAATAAAGGCTGACTAAGATTAAGTTATTGCTGAATTTAAATTCCGTGATTTCTAATTAAAATAACAATTTTTTAATTATTTACAATAGAAAGGTAAGTACGCTTACAAATTAACATTCGATGATATTTTTAGCCTTAACGCTCATTGTTACGTATGCTTACTACTTGGTTTTTCTTGAACTATCTCTGATCAGTATATTTACCACTCCTTATTTTGTAAATTAAGTGGCAAATGCATGGACTTTTGATTTTTACAACATCGGCTTATCATGATACAAACCTAAAAAGTTTCGTCAATACCCCTGAATTATGTCCTATAAAGGGTTAATTTTAAAAAATAGCAAATAAACAAATTAATGTTTTATTTTTATTAAACCCAGTGACAAAACAATATACAACTCGATAAAACTTAAAGCATTTGCTTTCAATAGCTCAAAATATGATTTACTGCCATTCAGTAAAATAAGATTATTTAATTGAGTTTTAATAATTCAAAAATGTTTTGAATTCTATGCCATTTTCGCTTAATTTGTTTCGACTTTCATGCATGTGTCTTTCGCATTTTGAACCGATTTAAAATCATTTACCCTAGTATTCTATTAAAATTGATATATTCGAGGCAATTTTTTTTGTTTGTAAAACTATGGGACTGAAACGAAAATGCACCAGTCCAAAAATTTCTCAGAGAATACAAGCAGTTTCTTTTATTTGCATACATACGGATGAAACACCAGGTCTTTTGAGAAAAGTTTAATACCATGAGCTAAAAAAAAAAATCAAGATTTTTTTAAAAAAAAAGAGTTGGAACGTATTTCATGTTTAAAATCCATAACGCTTCAGGGATTTTGCAACATATATTCGAAGAAAAATTTTCCTAAATTGATATTAATAAAAATACATTCGAAATTGATCTTCCCAAAACTTTTTCGCGTACTCTCCAACAAAGGTCTTATCTCGCTCTGCATAAAATTGTGACCCTTGAATGCCTTGCATGGCATTGGTGATAAGAAAGAAATATAGATCTCTGAAGGAAATCTAATATTTTTATTAATCTGTTGCGCAAATATGTATTTAAGATGCCTTTTTTCGACCAACTGAAACCATAATTTGAAACGGAACTATAGTTGCAATCACAAGATAACGTACCAAATTTGATTTAAGTTATATGTATGCGAAACTACAAACTGACAGATGTCCAATCCTTTCATAGATTTAATTCAAAATTTGATAAGTCTTCACTTTGCATGCTAATCTGAGTATTGAATTTTATCTTCTTAATAGCTATCAAGCTCACTTGTATTCGAACAACCAGCCAGACAAACATCCTTGACATAGATTTTGTTCAAAATTTGATAGAAATCTACAAATTTTAGCTATAGCTTATATACAGAATTTTATCTGTATATCTCAAAGTGTTTTTGAACTATCAATTTCACAGATAGACAGATGAATGGATAAACAATGCCCAGAATGCATTTCTGAAACTTTGAGACAACGTCAAAATCTCGAGTTTGAAATTTTTTTGACATTTACAATACATCAGAGGAAATTATTCCGAAAATAATTGACACCATCTTATATTAATATTAAAAATTTACTTTTTTCAGCAACACCATTTTCATTTTTGTGAAAGTTTACTTTCAGTTATTATTAATTCCTTAGAGAATTTATTACAAATGATTTTGAAATAAAATTTTGCTGGCAACATTAAAACTTTGAACAACTCTATCAACAATTTTTAAAACTTTTCTTATTTCGATACATATGGCTTAGGGAAGCATTTTGTAATTATATTGTTTTATACTAAAGTAGTTTCTATGTAAAGAAATTTATTAATCTCGAGCAACATCGTATATCAACTAGCTATTCATAAATTTTAAGAAACAAATAAATTTTAATTAAAAACAGTTTTTCATTTAAAAACTTTTGTTGAACTATTTTTATTAAAGTTTAAGCTTTCTATTCAATATTTTAATTTTTTATTGTATTTCTTACATTTGTTTTTCTAGATTTTGTCGAAACCGAAGGCTGGACGGAAAGAAACTTGTATATGATATAAAGAAATGATGAACAAAAAGTATCCGCTTTAATGAGACTGGAGGCATTTGAAAGACCATTCTTGAACAATCAAGAGGGAGGAAATTCGATGAGAACAAAATAACCTATAATCATTACACCCAAAGGAGAGCTGAGAAAAGCAATTAAGCTCCTATATTTCTTCCCACAGCAAGTAATGGGACGAGTAGTCAAAGTCATTGCACTTCGACAAGAGAGACCGCTCGCTGCTGAAAGATACTGGCTTAATCGAAAAAATAGAGAGGAATTCGAATATTCGATTACTGCATGTGTTTGATCACACGATTTCAAAAATTTGTTGTTATTAGTGAAACTTGGTCACGTTGGGGGCCGAAAAATTGAATTTCAATCTTCCAGTTTTGCGTTCTAAAGAATTAGCTGCGCTGGCTAATAGATATCTCTTCCATTATTAATTTTGGGCATGTTTTAATTAAATTCTATTTCAGTAACTATAATAATTTATTTGTTTATTTAATTAAAAAGGTTTGTAAATGTTTTCGAAATTGTCAGCGAATAAATTTGAATTTCATTAGAAGTATACACTTTTAACGCTTTAAATTTAATTACAAATTAAATAACTTAAATGCCTTATTAAATTCCTCCAAGGATTTTTTTTGGGTTTTGATAAGCTATGCTAAGTCTTTTTTGGGCTATTTCCCTGAAAATCTTGGCGATAATAATGAGAAACATAATAACTAGTTAACTGTTTTTGACGAGTATATTCGTCATGGAAAAAATGCAACATTTTGTGTTATGGCAAGTTTATTAGTCAGTAGTAATAAATAATGACAATTTGTAGTTTGAATAACACTTTTGCTAAAAACTCAAACATATTCGTAAATTTCAGGATGTTTAAAATATTTTGAGGCCAAGTCGAAGTCATAGGAACAGATAAAAGATTCTTATGCTTTGTACCCCGCTTTGCTCAATAGTATTCTCACCACAAATTAAAGTAATAAATTATTTTTTTATGTTTCTTTTCGTTTGCATGTAAAAAATATATGTTAGTTTAACTACATAAATAGATGTGATTAATGAAATAAAGAAATAAAAGTCATTTCATGAAATATAAATTCATATTACACATACTCTGTGTTTGACGAGTATACTCGTTATCGCCAAATTTTTGAGACACAATTTAGATACGTATTTTCCAAAGAGGTCGAAACAATTAACTGTTTAAGGTAGTACTATCGGTTGTACGATACTGTTCGGTACTTTACAGTGAAAAATGGAGCGAAAATACTGAGGTAGAGAATATCATCATCTAATTGCTAATTATTGTCGGAATCTGCAAAAAATTGCAATCAAGAATGCCAAACGGAGGCAACAATTTTCTTTTTATTTTACTCTTCACTTTTTTAATATTTGAATTAATTATATAAAAATTTTATATTATTGCTTTTCAATCAGTTAAATTATTTTATGCAATTTATTTTAAAGAAATTTAAAGTGAATGCTTCAATTAAATGTGTTAACTTAAAGAATATGACAAAAATAAGAGCCGATAGGCAAAAGTCAATGCTTTCAACTTATGAAATGCCCATAGAATTAATTTAAAAATATCCTCGGCACTAAAATGCCTGTTGAACTTTGTAATGGACATAAAATATACGCTGCAATAACCATGCAAAATAATATTTTACATCAGCGACAAAAAAAAAAATTGCAAAAATATAATATTTTTGCATCTTTCTATTTATAACGTCCGATAAACTCACTAAGCATTTTAAATACTTTTTTGGATAAATATGCAAAGAATATTAATGCTCTAAGAATTGAATTGTCACATCAAAAACTGAAGGGTTTCGGTGGGAAAATGCCTCGGATTTCACGCTACATTAAGGTAGCGACAAATTTTAGTATCGCGAAAATATTCTCGATTCCTTTCCCACAGTCCAGAGACTACCTTTATTTCAAGCAGAGAGTTTTTCCCACCCAAGCTTACTGCTAAAACCTGATTCGGACCCTCGTGCATGTTCTTGTTTTGAAGGAAATAACGTTTCCGTAGCATCTCCTTCCAGAAGAGAAGGGTTCTATGTGAACAGAGAATTCGCCGAAATGGGAATAATTGCCCTTTCCCACATTCGTGTAAAAAGGAGAGCTGTGGGTACATTAGAACTTACTTTTTAAACCATCATTTCAATAAAAGAAAAGCAATTAACACAATTTTTTTTCTATTCCTATTTTTGCCTGCGAAATATTTTTAAACCTAGTTATAAGTAAAACTGTGCCTTATCTTTTATATCAATAAAAATGAATGTTTGTCCGTATGTCTTTTATGCCTTCCTAAGCCATTCATCCAATTGCGATGAAACTTGGTCAGCTTATTGTTTACACCTACGGGATGGTTATAGGGAGACTACAATTATCTAAAATTAAATGAAAAATTTCGAATCTCAACCGCATCTATTTACCATGGTTTAATATTCAAATAGCTCTCCTAGGTGACAATAGATCCTGTAGAAATGCTAAATCCAAATTAAAGGTTAATATTTTGTAGCTGTTGTACGCAAATGTCATGCAAGACATTCTCAGAGAACAACTTTATTGCAGATTATGCGTGAAAGTTTTGGGGAGACTAACGCTGGAGTTTTTTTAATTTTAATTAAATTTTTGCGTTTTTCGCAGTAACTACCAAAAATATTGTAGTACAAACAATTTTGCATCATCTTAATTTACAAAAATTATCTTTTCAACTACATTAACGATTTTATGATTTAAATATATTTTCTATGTTTAATCAGTTTTAAAAGAAAACATTTTAAATCACGTTTTCTAAAAGTAAATTTGAGAATTCTGAACAATAAATAGTTTCTTTCATTGCCATTTTGAAAGAACACCAAGCTTTACAATTCTAAAAAAATACACAAATTTAATACATAAAAATAAATATTTGTTTGTTTGTATTTTATATACTGTCGTATCCGTTCATCCTATTTCGATGAAACATTGCCAAATTATTGATTGATTGCACTTAATATTTTTTTCGGCGGCAGCAACGCGCCTTGTACCAGCCAGTGTATATTATATATTTCAGATGAATTCCAGTACAATATAAGACTCACGCGCCTTTTTACAAAATAGTTCTGTTGAAATCAGTAATATCTAGACCTGCCATGAAAATGATAATTTTAATAAATAATGATAATGATAATTTTAATATTCTTGATTTTCCGAAAGATTTGTATAAAATTAAATAATTATACTTCAGTATTTTTTTAAACTCTAAAGGAGGAGAGGGCAAACTTTTCCAGGGTACGAGCTACTTCTAATTTCTTCCCCCAAAGCTTTTCGATCACCCAATGGCGTAGATGTAGTGATCTAAAAATGATTTGCAATATTTATTAAAATTTAATAACAAATATGGAACATGTATTAATCTACATAACCACAAACATAATAATAGCTAGATACGAACATGATAATAGCGACAAATATAATATCAAACAATTCAAAATACATTTAAAAAATAAATCATTTTGTCTAAAATAGTTATGGTAGTTAGCAGAAGACTTAGTCTGCTTGCTTCCCTTCAACTTCGAATATTTCAGCATGTAATTATTAACTGCTAGTATTACAATAGATTCTAAGTGGTAATTGTGATATGGGAACGATAATTACGTTCATTATTGTCGTAATTATAATCTAATCGGAAATACAGATTCAAGTAGGTAGGTAGAGCTAAAGAACGATGTTAAATGATGTGCAACTTTTGAATGCGATATTTTACTTAGTTCATTAGATTCTGAAAGTTATTAATAGGCTCTGAATTAGGTATTTTTAAAATTGTCATTTTGAAGGAGAAAAACCTCGTTTTCCTAAAGATAGTGTATAATTTATATTTTCAGTTTTATATTACACACCAACACTGACAAATGTATATGAATGTAACAATTAGTTTCTTTTAGTATGCGCGTCTTAGGTCTTAGTAAAGACTGTCACCTTAAAATGTCTTTGTGGTCCTCTGGTTGTTAAAGCTTAGTATTAAATAATTAAATCTCAAAATTGCTTTAAAAAATTTGAAGAATCGGAATTTTATATTTGTATTAATCTTATTAAGTCTTAAGGAATTTACATTAGCTTCTTCATTAAGCCTGAAAAACTACTTTTCTCTTATCTGAAGACATTTTGACGATTATTATATTATAAAGAATATTAGGCATTTTTGTGAATTAATCGTGTAGAGTTGTGAAAATTTTATGCATATGTATTAAAATATAAATACATATGTATTAAAAGTAAATTAAAATATAAAATCAGATTTCATTTAAATAACGTTTTAAAGCCAAATGCTATTTTTTAAAATTAAAAGATGTAAAATTCTTCAAAATTTCAAAATAAACCAGGTGACTAGTTTTTTTTCTTATTGCTATGTATAATATTATTTTGGAATAACACTGTGTATGATTTTGTAATTCTAATTAAAAGTTAATTTTTTAGGGATATTTTTAGGAATTCTTGCTGAATTTTTATAAGAATTTTATATTTTTCGGTACAAAAGTTAACTTCTAACTATCTGAAAAAATTCGGCGTATAAAATGCATACCCTATTTTCTTATGTTTAAATCGAAATCTTTATTACCGATTCTATCTAATATCTTCAAAAACTAAGACAGCTAAACCATTTCAAAAATATTTAAATCCAATTACAATATTATCGAGGAAATGATATTGTAATAATGTTATTAAATGGGCTTTTCTCTGGGCCTTTGAAATATTCATTTTATAGAACAATATATCTTATGACACTATTTTAGTTGAATATAAACATGCATTTTGGTGAGGAAACTATAAAAATAAAATTTCAAGTTTCTGTCTATTTTTTCTTATTTCAAAGTCCACTGTCCCTTTAAGAAGATTCTACAATTGAGTTAATTTAATAAATTTTTCATGGATGATGAAATTAGCACTTGTTTGCCACCAGAATTATTTTTCTTATTTTTATTTGTTATACTTACTCTTTTTTAGGTTATTTATTGAATTAAAGACGATTCTATAGAACATCGAAGGATTGTTAATACTCTTCAATAATGTGTCATGGATTTTTTCCAGACTTTTATGAAAGAATTACAAGAAAATTCATCACTCAGCAGACGCCCTTAATGTGACCGAGGTTAATATTATCATTCCCTTTATCTTATTAAAATTTTCTGCACCCGAACCGATGTATTCATATGACTACAGAAATATTCATCTAATGAGAACATTATATCGTTAAAGTTATAAACTTGAAAAGAATTAAACATTCCTTTATTTTCAGCCAGTGTTGATCATTGACTTATGCGGAATTTCTCGCTTTGCTTGTAAGGAAATATCCGAAATTCATTTTTTACTTGGGATATAATTCATATTCTTTTAATCAAGGTTAAAGGGATGTGGATCGATTTTAAAGGACAAACATATTTCTAGCTTTGCGCTGAATCTGAACAATCATAAACCACATCTATCTGCTACTGAATTATAAAATCAAAATGGACTTAAAAAAGAGCTTGTTTAAAAGTTAGAGACAAAATTAAAATCAACTTCATTGATCACATTATTACGGTGGAGTTGAATCGAACTTTTGAAAATCTCAAGGGATTTTCCTGAGAAAGACTAAAAAATAATTGATCGTAGTTCCCACAGGAATGAATGGGTAGAAAAAAACTTTCAAAGGAGGCAGAAATGAATTAATCACTTGGTATTTTAAAAACCCAGCGTCATCACTAAGCGTATTTTTTTTAAAAAAAGTATGGATAGTGTAATTAAACCGTCAAGGAATAAATGTCGATAAGATACAATTAACAACTTTTTAGAGGTATTTTTTAAATAGATCATAGATGGGTATGCCTTGTTTCTCTCTTCCCTTGATATCATAAAATGTAATGGTTAATTTCATTTAATTTGGTTATTGTTATCAATAACCGAATGTTATCAAGGATTTTTTTAAGTTTAAAAGTGATTACTTCCAGCGGTAGCTACTGAACAAATTTTAAATAAATAAGGTCAGTAATGATAGTAATTTCAGCATTCCAACAAAAATCAACATTTTAGTTTGTAAACTTGTTCTATCCTACTTTGTTATGTTTTATGGCAATGGTTTTAAACTTTTGACAGTTTGAATCAGGAAACAGAATTCAGGAAAGTTTGATTTTTCAAAAGTTATTTCCATCTATATTCGAATTATTTCAAATCCGAATAAAAAAGGCCTCTTAAAAATAATGAAGTTGCATTATTTTCATCATTTTTTTTTTTTGCTTAGTTGAGATAAATATAAAAATTGATTTATTGAGAAAATAAGGGAAATAGAGGACTTGCAAATAAAGGTATGCTGTAAGCTTTTAAACATGAAAAAAAAACTAATAAACATATGTTTTTCATTTTTCAATATTTTTTAAACCATTTAAATTTGAAATAATAATAGTAGTAGTAGTATTATTACTACTACTACTACTACTAATATTAATATTAGTATTACTATTATGTACCTTATTGTTTTCCGACACCATAATTTCTTAGTCATTTTACAGCTTTAATTACGTTTTTTTTTCATATTTTGGCCAATTAAGGTACTATTAAATAATGTTCAGCTGAGGTAAAAGAAGTAAAAAAGTTGAGTTACATGTACTATTCATGTTTCCAAATTTTGCTCAAATCATCTCAATCTCAAAAGCAGAACCAAATGTCTATTTTTTATATCAAATTATAAGCATAATCAGGGATTTTGGAATATGCAGCTTATTATGCTTGAATGTCTATTTTTACCTGGCTTGAATAATTAATTATTTTAATAATTAGAAATTTAAAATAATTATTTTAATAATTAAATCAATTAGAAATTTTAACTATTTATTTTAAGAATTAAATATCGAAGGAAGGATATTTATGAAATAACTACAAATGTTCCGCAAATTGATCTACATTTGAACCACATGCAAGAATCATTATCTTGATATAGCATTGTCATTGAAAGGTACAAGTAATCGACAAATAACATTAAATTCTAAGCGCATGGTGTTCAGCAGGGAAAACTTTAAATTTCGTGATATTTTTCATAAGCATCCTCATTTCTTTTACTCATTTCAAGATATTTTTTTATAAATTCTGTTAAAATTCCATAAGTTCAATAATCATGACGGTGACCTTCATAGCCTGAAAGTTTTCTACAAAAATATAGATAATCAAGTTATTTATTTTATAAATTCATTTTGAAAAAAATGCGAAAGTGCGAAAAGCGATGTGCAGAAGACATCTGATTTTAAAATGATAGCTAAATCGATACAAATGCCTTTCAGATTAATCTCATCTCTTAACACATTAAATGCGGGAGTCGTAGTACTACGCTTTCTCGCAATGTTACCTAGCATATTTTCGTCAAGATCCACCACCTTTAATGTGTTAAATGTAGAATTAAAAATTCTGGCAACTAAAACATTATTCTTGAGAATTTCAATAAAATGCCCATTTTCTCATAGAATAAGTTTGTTGGAGAAAAACAAAAGTTTTTTCAAAAAGTTATGCATTATCATTATTTGCATTATTATATGCAAAAAAAGTTATACATTATCATTTTGATGGTGACATCTTTTTAAAGACTTCATTTGCTGGTCTTGTGAGAGTTATTGGCTTTAATGAAACCATGAAATAATAAATATTGCAGAGAAAATGACCTGATAGAGAATCAATTTGCACTCGTGATGATGATCAATAAAATTTTAAGAAACTTCTTGTAATACATCAAAAAGATGAAACAGATTTAAATTTAAAAGAGTCTAAGAACAGACTGATGAACAAAACTGCAAATGAATTTTCTTTTTATTAAATCATGATTTTAAGTATATTTTATTTCAAGCTTATTGAATTAAAAATTTTATGTGACAAAACTTTTTTCTAAAATAAATATAAAAAAACTATCTAATATTTGTGCTTAATAACAAGCTGTATATTATAATATAGAAATGATTAAAGTATTGTGAAATGGGCAACAAATTCTGTACTGGTGTCAATTGAGAAGGATGTTCTATGATTTCTATTAAATCTTATAGGTTATCAAAAGCACAAAAAACAAAATTTAACTTTCTGTTACTAGCTGAGTGAATCGGACAAAGTTTGATCCTGGTGAAAAAAGACTAATTTTTAAGAAAAAGTATAGAAATAAAAAAAAGAGTCCAGTACAAATTTTGAGACAATATACAATTCATTTATATACTGATATTTCCATTCTAATAAATAATTTTTGATAGAAAATTCTTTGCTCGAAACTTTAATAAATAGTAAACTCCATCTTAGTTAAGAAACTGCACCAATTTCGAGGCTTTCATGTAAAGACAAATTACACTTCATTTGGTCAATTTTATTTGTATATCTCTTTATTGCTTGATTATCATTCTTTGCTCAGATTGTTTTTAAGCTGAAATAAAATATTCAAACTTGAATCAACGAGGAAGAAACGTAATATACGGCAACGTTCTTGGAAAGTGTCTTTAAAATTTTGCTTGCAATACTAAACATAAAAGTCTGTAAAAAGCGCCATCATATTATGTTTAACAGAAATCCGACTTGCAATAACATCAGGTTAAGTTTAAAACAGCAACAATTCCTGTTTCAGCAGTAACAAAGTGTGCGCAAAACTATCAGAAAAAACTGAAAGATTCCTCCGTATTCTGTACTAAAAGCAACAAGTATTTACATTCATTTGTAAACTGCAAACTTTGAGTAAATAACGTGACGCCTCAGAAAGCGATCACTTGTAAACCTTTGATTGAACAAGGTGCCTTTCCCACCGATCGGAAGACCTGTTTATTTCAAGCGAAACGTTTTTCTTTGCGGAAATAGGAATCAAGTTCGCACGCTCAAAAGCTTTATGTTTTAAATTTCTGAGAATCTGAGAACAAAACACGCAAGGTTTGAAGCTTTTTAAATTCCTATGGGATTACACGATTAGATAAACGATATTATTTGCTTGTGAGTTCTTTATCGTAGGAAACGCCTATCCCTACAATACTTGAACTTTGAAAGAAAGTAAACTTCATGGGGTCACATGGGAAAAGAAAATCTAGTGTTTGAAAAAGAAATTCCAACTGTTAAAAAAGGGGAAGTGGCACAAAAGCTGAAATATGATGCATAGAAACAAAGATATTTATTATATGTTCCAAAAGATACTACCAATTTCCATAATAGCTACGGCTGTTTCCATTATTTTATAAGAGCAATTGAAATCATGCAGATATTATGTGTGATAACTGATTAAAATAGATTCGAGTCGTTATCATAAAAAAGGAAGTCAATATAGGCTTCTATTTTTTTGTATCCAGTCAAATAACAAAAATCTTTATAGATAATCCTAATCCTTCTAAAATTGATGCAATCATTATAATGATTGAAAGATCTTCGATTATCAGGCTATCCATTTGCGGTAATATGGTTAAATAATCCATTAATAATAATTATTAACAATATCATTTATTGTATTTGTCTACTCATCTGAAGCATTTATTAGTACTAAATTGTGGAAGAACATTGCCATAGTGCTTTTTGATTAAACATCCGGTATGGTGGCCAAAGAGTTGTTCACAATTCATGATATGATATACGCAAACAGTCGAAACTTATTGGACACAGGTGATAAATTTTCATTTGAACGAATTATCAATGATTTGAAATGAGTTGGGAGGTAGATGGAAATATCCTAGGAACTGTGAATCACAGCCATATCTAAGTTTCAAGCAGTAATTCCAAGATAAAGGAAAAGCATGTATACAATTTAGTAGAGGTCATTCCCAGATTACAACATCGCAAGACGTTTGATATTTAGCATAATAATAAAAATAATAAGAAATTTCTTTTTGGAAATTAATTTTTAAAAATTAATTTTAATTAATCTTTTCCCATTAATAACATGATATTCACTGTTTATGTTGTGATTTAATAAGCAACAATATGTTTCGAGTCTTCAATGATACGATGCTATATAAATGAAAGTTGCTCTTGATGTCATTGTTACTCTGTAAATATTGTGTCCTTTCTCTAAACATGAATCAACGGCCATTTCTAAATCGTTAGAAACAAACGTATACTTTTAATAAATAAAAAATATTTTGGTATAATCGCATTCTCTATTTTATGTCGTATTTCTAAAAAAAATAACAAAATTTAAATTTTATGCAATACTCTGGTTCTGTTAGCTAAATTAGTAAAATTTTATCATCACATAAATATTTTTAATAAAAGAGTTTTAACTCTTCTGTCATGAGCTCTGACTAAGTGAATAAGCTTTGAATTCTTTTATTTCAGCTAATCAATTGTCATCTCAAGGAAGAGCCGTGAATTGATTCATGTATATTCCACAAGGCGCCCATTGAAATGTCTAAATTCGTTTTAAAGACTGATATTCATTGAATAACTAGCTTATGTCCGGTTCCTAGCTGCCGCAGAAGAAATAATTTTGGAAATATTGTTTGAAGTAACCATCTTCTTTAATAAGGAATGATAGATTGTTGAAAGAATGATTTTACAAGAATCATTCAGTTTCAACGAATGATTCTTGTCGATAATGAATACTTTCATTGAAATAGAATGATAATAAAGAGGCATAAATAATATTAATGTTATTTTTTTACTGTATTATTCAAATATTTTAAGGTGGACACGATTTTATTTTTTGGTTTTCCCATCACAGGAAAATAAAATCTTGTCTCTCCGAATTGAGAGCATACAACTTTTCATGAGAAAAACAGATCTTCTGGGTTCAACCGGGTGCGGATCGCGGCAGGAGAAACAACTTGCAAGTTGAATGGCAATATCTCGTGTGGATTACTATTCATTAACGATAAAGTTTAATATATATGTGATTAATGCCAAATGAAAAATGTCGTTTGCCGTATATTCTGTCTTTTATCGATTGTAAATTTAAAAATAAGGTTGAATAATAGAAACGTACGAAGCGATTTTTTTGAAAATTTAATTGTGTTCAATTAAACGCTAATAATTGTACTATGCCTAAAGCTTTTGGCAAGTGCAAGCCATAAATTGGCAAAGTTTTATCACAATCGGATGAGCGGTTCGGTAGCGAATACAGTACGAACAAATAAAAATTCATTTTCATATATTAGATAACATGGAGTATTATAGTTTTTTAATTAAGAAGATTCTAACTAACAGTTTTAGTAGATTATAGTTATTATGACATATTCCTCAAAATTTGTTAAAAATAACATAGGGACTGCTTAAAAATTTAGTTCTTGGTATTTTTTCAAGAATACATTCAAAGGGAATTTATATTATAGAAATGCCAATATATATGTTACAGTAAAAGTAGTAAATTCGGTGATTATATAAAATTTACCGGTGATTTATTATATATTAGCATTTTATTTTATTATATATATCCAAAAGAAAATATGATCAAGAGCAAAATTAACCATTAAGTTAATAACAAAAAAATGAAGCAAAACATGAATTCAAAAGAAAGCTGGAGAAAAGAACAAAATTGCGAAAAGTGCTAAAAGAGAAAAACATGCGACTAGAAAATAGAGAACTATACATTTCCTCCCTTCACATTCGATTATTAAAGAGTATGGAGTTAAAGCAATATCTTTTCACTTTATTGTTCGATACTTTTTGCAGAAAGCGTTACTTTTTTTTTCTTTTAAGCAGCCCTCACTGATTTCATCCCTTGATGAGGTGATTAAGGGATTGGTTGAATCTTATTTTTTGTTTTGCTGTTTGCTTCTACATCTTAAATTTTTTTTACATAGTTTATAATTGAAACAGAATAAGAGAAAAAATCCTTTTAACCGCAGCCTCATTTTATTTCTTCATTACAATTTTTATCGCAATTTAGCATCTTACAATTTTTTTTTGTTAAACAGTCAAGACCTGGAACCTTAGTAGTGCCCTGTCAGCATTAGTGCAGCAATAGAGAGACAGCAGTGAACGTGCTGAAACTTTTTATGCGTTCTTCTAAACGGGGATTTTAGCGAAAAAGGTTAACCCCGAGGAAACGTTAAAATACGGGGAGTGAAAGTTATTGTCACTATTTTTTTTCTTCTTGAAATAAGAAATGAAAAATTTTTCCATGCAAAAATAACTCTGCATTTTGCTCAAAGTAAGCCTTTAAATT
Organism: Argiope trifasciata; assembly: GCA_026543055.1. Lineage (NCBI taxonomy): Eukaryota > Metazoa > Arthropoda > Arachnida > Araneae > Araneidae > Argiope > Argiope trifasciata. The sequence continues at coordinate 1,353,935 of JAPMOQ010021776.1, read as the reverse complement.
AGATAATACTTATTAAAATTTTCAGGATAGTAATATTTTAAACCATATTTTGCAATTTTATTTTTTATCAATATTAAAAAAAATTTACTAATCAGCACTTTTTAAGAATTAAAAAATTTTAAATGTTATATTCAGAATTATATTGCTTCTAATTTCAAAATACAAATATGTTTAACATACAGACATTTATTATTCACAATGAAATGAGTAAAACACGTTGAGGGTTCGAATTTAGATTAGCCCGGGTAATTAGTAAATTATGTTTAGATAATAGCCAATTTAAAATTATTACATTTACAGCGAAATTATATCGTGTAGAAAATGTGGAACCCGATCGACCGCGATCGAGTTAATGCCCGTCCATGCCATTTGAGTAAGAATGTCAGTCAAACATTAGTCTATGCCCATTCTAAGTTTTCAATTTCTATCTATATAATTTACAAAAATGCGATTATTTTGATATTTAGAGGGGCTAATCTTAAATTTCGAAGAGGATATTTTTTTCAGAAATGCGAGTTTATCCAATAAGGAAAACTATTGAAGGAAAATATTCGTCAATTATCTTCCAACGATTACGACATGAAAGAAAAATTGCTAATTACGCATACTGTTGTTCACTGTTATTGATCGATAGCTGCAACTTTGATTTTATGAAGAAAGGAGGTGAAATTTGAGAAGTTCAGCGTTTGTTTCAGAAAAGTATTTGATCAATATTTTATTATCTTTTCGATAAAAGTATAGAAAAGATAATACATTTATTTTCTCACAGTAACACTTAGCTTCCCAAAAGAATTTCATATTTCAGTGACGAGGAACGTTTTGAAGTAGAGAAATGGTAATATTAAATTTACAGAAAAAAAAACGAATTTTTGGCATCTTTTTATTAAATGTATTCACAGAGAGACTTCTAACTGCAGAATTCTTAGTTACCGGAACAACTTTACAGAAATTGATATTTTGGCTTATTTTTCAAGTTATCAAAGTGCTGGAACACTAAAGTCAATTCAGAACTGAGCTTTTCAAAATTATAATACAGATAACACTTCAACTTAATAATTTGGATCTTTCGTGGACAGCTGTAATCCAGTCATGATTTCCGCATGGCGTTTTGCAATTTCAGATCGAATCAAATTCTTCTTTCCTGAGAAATGTATAGTAAAACCTATTTTTATGCGGTAGACAGGGACCGCATAAAAGAAACTGCACAAAAAATATCCGGAAATTTCATTAATACTTACATATAATAAACAATTTTGCGTGGCATACTACAGAAAAAGAAATTTTTGTGGCCAACCGGGACCGCATAAAAAAGTCGTACTTAGAAAAGACTTCAATTATTTACGAAATACATAAGAAAGTACATAAATTTAATTGAATTACACACGGAAACATTTTTAAAATAATTTCTTCGTGTATACATGGGGAAGTTTTCAAAAATGCACATTACATAATTCACTGCTACTCGTCGTAATCCAAAACGCGCATCTTGTGATAAATTGGTTCAAATCGCTTTCATCACTTGAATATGCGATTTCAATTGATTTATTTCTTGGCATCGTAAAGTCAGTGATCAGTTGCGAGTTTCGCGCGTCGAACAAAAACAACTAAATGTGCATTGTCTGGGGACTATGTAAAACAAATAAACAGAGCATCTTGAAGTGTACACGTATATTACACTGATAGGAATCATTACAGTGGTGCCAGCGGCGTTGAAATTCAAATATCGCTTTAAAAATCGCACGAAACAAACCGCATAAAAGAGAACCGCACAAAAACAGGTTTTAATGTATTTTGTACGGAAGCATAGATTTAATTGAGATGGAAACATCAATTTTTGAACTATCACTTTTCGAATCATGCAAGTCCATTTTTAGTATAAGAGGCTCATCATCAGTAGGTAATTTTACATTGATACTTGGTGTGGAATTTTCAGAATTTTGGTATTTTGCACAGCAATTACACTGAATGGTGATATATATATATATATATATATATATATATATATATATAATTCAGCTATTTATGAATCGCCCACATTTTTCTTTATATAGCCACCTGTTGTAAACGTGGTGGATCTTTGCTGCCGAATTCAAGAAGCCTGTCCATATCATTTGACAGCGGTTCAAAATTGCAATGTCCGTCCCAAAATAGTTCTAGTGTAGCTTTTAAACGGGACGTTAATATAAACGCAAGATGCCTTAATGCCACAAACGATGAACTGCATATGTTCTGTGCAAGTATTTTTCGAAAAAAAGCTAATCTTTATTTTGGCGTCATTTTTAACAAATATTCAAAATATATCATTTAATGCATTATTTGATCTTTTTAAATTTGTCTTAATATAATAAAAGTTAATAACTTATTTGATATGTTTATTATCTCTGAAATACACAGTGAAGGATTCACTAAAACATTAATTTGAAATATGGAACAATTTTCTAAATCAATAGATTTGTCTTTTAATATCTTAATAATATCCTTTAAATAATTTAATAAAGATTTAATATCCTTTTGAATAATTTTTCAAATCAAAGCATTAAACTTTATGCTCTTATAGATGAGTGGAAGAAAAATACATTTTTTTTTCAATATGCCGTATTAGGAAAATTGTTGAACAGTTCCTAGATAGTTTCAAAGCAGAACAGAAAATAAATTTGATCCAAAAACATTTTTAAATGTAGTGAGTTAAGAAATATATATATAGTGAAACCTTTTTAGTTGTTAATCATTATTATATATATTATGGAATCAAATTTTTTCTCTAATTCAGTATTTATTCACATGTAGTAGCAGAGAAAAAATAAATAGCGCTGGGAGTCTGATATGACTTATTCGTCTCTATTATCTGTTTTGGAAGGCAAATAGTGCTCGGAACAAAGTATTTTTTCGTTCTTCGTAGCATAATCGCACAAATATTTGTTCATCATGGCGCGCTGGTGCCCTTGGAACCCTGTGCCCCTCTGTCGCTATAAAATGGTTTAGATGGTTTTAAAATTTAAATACAGTCATTACTAAATTATGTTTGATTATATGACGTCACATATGTGAAGAATGTCAAAAAATAAGTGAAAATTTCGTTATTTAAAAAGACAATTGATTAAGTTCATCTAATGAGAATTTCATTAAAAAGTATATTATAAAAATATAATTATTGTATATCAAATACATAGTTTACAAAATTAAACAATTCATAAGTCTAAATTAAAATTATTGTTGTTGTAGTTATTTGATTAACTCTTTAGATAAGAGTTAAATCATCTTATTTTAGATTATCAAAATCGCCATACTGGTTTAAAAAAATAATCTTGATATTTAAAAAAACTGTCTCGAAATTCAACTCAAAGTGAATTTCAATTCATTTGTAGTATGTCTATGGCATTAAAACAAAGAAACAAAATTTTATTTCTCATTTGAATATTTGAAATTTTTTCTTTCCTTTATTGGTTAAAACATGATAATCTAATTGTAATTTATATCTATATATGTTTCTAGAATAATCTTAGAACGATTAAAATATATTACTTTTTGAAAGCGAACAAAGCACAATAATGAAAACAGCGGAATTTTATTAATTAGAAATTATTAATTTCCAACAACTGATTCGAAAATTTTGAATTAAGGAAAACGTTAAAAAAATGTAGCAAGAACAAATAAGGAATTTTAAAATTAGATTGGCAAAAAGTGATTCATCCGTAATTTTTAACATTTTGCACATTTAAAAAAAATCAATGAACTATAAAAAATTAGCCTCCTTTTTTGCATGATTTTTTTTTTGTGAAATAAATCAGGATGATATAATTCATGCTCTAGATTAAAGGGAAAATGATGACAAAAATCCTAGCATAAATATATAAAATAATTTTCAGAAAAACTGTATGATGGAATTATCCATCATCAAGCAAATTAATATGTTACGGCTCCATACAAAATCTTTAATGTCCCTCTCATCTACATTTCTCCATTGAATATTGTTTTTATTAACAAAAACAAATCTCGGATTACTAATAAAAATATTCAATATAATAGCACGTGTCTTCCAACAACTAACAGCGGAAAGGACAAGTTCAAACCTGCTATAATGATTGTGACATTTTTTTGACAACTATGTTTCTCATTACGCAATAGTCGTGAAAAAAATCGCCAGCAGCTACTAATTTACAGTACATCTGTTTCGAGTATAATTTTCTTCACTAAATGTTATGATGGAAATTTCCACCGTCATCCAAAGAAGGGTTAAAATTTAATATTTATTGATATCAATTTCAATAATTTTTATAATAATTATAATAAATCCACTTCAATTTTTAAAAAATCAGAAATTTAATGCGTTGAATAACAGTCAGGCATTGGAGCGAATTAAGAATCTTAAAGAGTTATTTATTCCCGGAAACTATGTGAATAATGAAAATAACTCAGAAATTTTGAAAATTTACGATTTGTAGTCATGATTTTAATGCAATTAAACATAATCGTCTTATACTGGCGATATTTAAACATTATATCAAAGGGTAAATTAAGGAGGCCATAGAAAAATTTGATTTGTCGAATTAAAATTATAAACATTTACTTTAGCCAGGTTAAATAATAATAATGATGATTTATTGCAAGTTTTTAAAGGTAGTGTCTAGTGTATATCGCATAATTCTTTTTCATCCTCAAATCATTTTTGCATTAAAACAGATTTGTTGATTTATGTTTAATGTCGCAAGAGCTAAAAATAGGCTGTACTGCGTCAGTCATATGTTTTGAAAGGATACCATGTGAGGAGTTAGAAGTTTAAATATATAAAACGCATTAAAAAATAATTCGGTAAAAGAACAGTAAGCAAAATCGGAGAGGTAATTTATGTAAATCAACTGATTTATCGAAAAACATCTATATAAAATGATAAAACCTAATAGCCTTTAAAAAGTAAAAAAAAAAAATATACTGTTGAGGATGTTATCCCACTGATTCTCGTATGTTAGTGACAATGAATTAAAATACATCATACAATGAGAATTGAAGTTGGGACACTCAGGACACGCGACTGTAAAATCATTACATTCTGGGCATCTTGGGTGCTCTCTTGCCGAATAAAAGATATATGAGATTGGAACAAGTATGATCGTTTCAAGCACTGAAACAATAATGTCTTTTCTAATATATTGTTCTAACATGGGTAACAGTTCGAAATAATTTTCAAACAAAGCTTTTGAGGTTTCCAATTTGCACTTCCTAACCATATGTCTATAAGGGCTGGACTATTTCGAATCCTTTTTCACAAATGTAAATCGAAGGCACTTTCGAATTATAACAGTGAAGATTGGCCATGACTGATGTGACAATGAATAGTGATTTTTCAAGATGGCCGAAATTAATAGGAAACCCTCCGAGTCGAATTATTTAATAAATTTCTATAAAAAATACCTGTAAGCTCATTTCCTTATAATTAAAAGTGAAAAGATAATTTAAATTAAATAAAACATTGATTCATTATAATTATCAAATATTTGTACTGATAGAATTTCGACAATTGTAATTGCTTAGACTTTATGAATTGAAAAATGACTACCTTCTAATCTATTCAATCTTCTAGTGTTGGGTCTCTTAAACTACTCAAGATTATCAGACTCCACAGGAAAAACCGGAGTTAGATTTTCTTTTATAAAAAACATCTATTATAGAACATGTTTAGGGCATAGATATTTTATGTTCATAACAACATAGATATCAATAAAAAATGACTGATCAAAATAAATTCAGAATTATATCACTTTTAAAAACTGAAATCATTTATATTTTGCATTTTGGAAATTGAAGAGAATGAAGAACATTCTATGTGTTTTAGTATCTATGGTATAGAAATCACTAATTTTTCTTTTTAATTAAAAAAAAACTGATTTGAAAAATATATTCGGAGATCTCTCCTGCAGGAAGTATGCGTATTTAAGGATTATTTTTAAGGACGAATCTAAGAAAAATCAAAATCTGATTTTAACACTAGAAAAATAATATTTGTTCGTGCAATCGTTTTAAAAAATAAGTTTCAACCTATTATCTATTTTTTTATTTAAAAATTCTAAATTTTACTGCCCTCTAAAGAAAAGAAACGGTTAGAAAATGTTACTACAATAAACTTTGAGTGTCTTGTAATTATTGACTTGATTGATTTTCATTACGACAAAAAATCATATTGGACGAATTTCTCACAGAGAATCCGGTTTTTCTATAATATGCCACCCTGAGCTTTTCATTCGCCAATGCTATAGATTTTCAAGAAGTGAAATCAACTAGAAATATTTTAGCAATAGAGTGTTCTTGTTAATAGGCAGCTGTTATAGATAGAAAAAAACTTTATATGGCGTGTAGCATTACATTTATGTTGTTTCGTCACCGAGAGAGGAATACAGAAAAGGAATAATTAATTCCTCCAGAGAATTGCTAGATCTTACCGTGCCTTTTTTCAACCACTTTTTAAAAAATAGCAATGAATTTTATGTTACAAGCATATAACCTATTCTGTGCAAGATCTAAGCCGACAGGGTCAATCAGATTTTTATAACTTCTGATGACACACGTGAAAGAAAACAGTCCCTCTAAGAGGGACTGGTGCTGCTTTCCTTGTGAGAGATAAGTAAACGATGAGTTTACTTTCTCTTCTTTTTTTACGCATGCATTTCAATGTAAAAATAATAGTGGTAAAAAAAAAGACCACATATATTAGCAAGTGAATTTACAAACATGAAAATCTTAAAGTTAACATTAAAAAAATAAACCGAAACTTGATTTTATTTCGAGTAAATTGCGGTACTCTGACCACATTGAAAGTAATCAGTCAATCGGCTATGTTAGTTTAGTTTCATTATAATACCCCCCCCCCTCCATTTTAAAGCAACACTAGGGTTATTTTTTGGACATAATGGACATTTTGACATAATTTTTAATCGAGGTCAGATGACGAAGACAACACTTGAGCTAGAAGCCCCTTCTCCAAACTTCCCCACCACACGAGTATGAGGCCATTTGGCCCCGACAAATTTAACTTGCACTAGATCCGACGAGTCTTTTGTGGAATAATGTGCCAAACATGAAATCCTTCGGTTCCGAAGCTCAGACCTTATAAACCAGATCACCGCAGCCTCTTCAATCGGCCCAAGGCTTGGGGGATCATAGAAATTTAATTTTTGTATTTTATCATCTTCCTCTACAGAAATCAAAATGTTAGCATATAGTTGCCTTCATTATTTATCATGTTCTACATTATTTATCATGTTCTTATTGGGCATCTTTTCCGTCCTGCGGTATCCGTTACTCTTCTATGCTTGAAACTGGAGGACCGTGCAATAGTTTGACATATTTCTTACGCTCATTTTAATCCAATCTGCACTCTGTAATCTTTTTAAAATATTTTTCCTTCCCTCAGATGGTTCGTTCTCCAGTGTAGTTTATTAAAAAAAATTGGAAAATGCTTGCTGAAATTTGTTTTCGGCAACAAATAATATTTGGGAACGTTCTTTTACGATTCTCAGCTTATTTAAAATTTCTAAATTGAGGGACATTTTAATTTATGTATCATCAGTCAATAACTATTGGAACTGTCTGAACAAAAAGTAAACTGCCAGTCACCGGTTATTAACGCTGCTAGAACGAGAAGTATACTGTTCAATCACCATGCAAATATTATAAAGCCTGAATTCTTATACAGTTCTCATAGTTAAATAAAGAATGTAGCACATTTTTAGAGCAATATAGAATATGAAAAAAGAAAATACTAGAAAAGGTAAAGACTATTTTTCTTCCTTCTAATGCTTGATTGGATAGTTTTTTTTCTGAACTGCAAATCTGCATCCTGATTTAAATATTAAAACAGCTTTTCGAAAAAAAAAATCCACTTCAAATTTGATTTTTATTCCTATTTAAATACTTTCTAAATCCATCGTTCGTGGTGGGTTTCCGCATAGAAAGAACTCTTTCCAACAGACTGAAATACAATAGTCCATGGATGAATAGTCAAGAGACTTGGCAGAAATGTGGTGAAAAGATATGATGCAATACCTGTATTAGTCTTCATTTTTCAAAGGATGCTGTGGTACTTTTTTAAGATTTGTAGCTTTGTCTTGGGGAGTTTCATTCCTTGAAAATCATTAGAATGAAGAAATGGAATTTTATATGTAAACATGGGACGAGGAACTTTCTCTTCACAATATATTAAGTTGATTTTAATACTTTTTCCACACTTCTTGTTTTCAATTTCCTACTATAGAAAAACCTGCGGCAATCCTAAACACCTCCCTGAAACGTTTCTTTCCTTGACGGTTTATAATTTTTTTTTCTCTTGAATTTCGATATTAAATAGTCTGATTTCTGTTGCATTTAAGTAAATTCATCTTCCTCGTGATCTGGCTATCCCGGGTTCGTGTCCCGGTCAGGGCATGGTTGTTGTTCTTATGTGTTCTATTTGTGAGGAGTGTGAATGTGCCCCCCGATAAAAAGGGGTTGAGCAAGCAAATGTGAAGCACGAAATAGCTAAGTCGTAGTTGGCCCTAGTTGGCTCTACTGAAATTACAAGAGCCGCTCATTTTGGCTGAAATCGATGGCAAATATCCATCAACGGGCTTGTAAACAGCCATAAGTTATAACAGCAGGTAAAATCATTCTTTAATAAGAATCACCACGTATCTCTATCTCCTATTAAATAATTTTCATACAGGATTCTACAAACTGATTTACGTTGGGTCGCATGTCCTTTCGAAAGGTGATAAACATTAGAATGTATGACTATTTGTTTCTGCTTTTTTAATTGTATATCTTATATTGTATAATTGTATATCTCATTACTATTTTTACAAATGTATTTAAAGACTTGGTTATTGATTTTCTGTGTTGGCAAATTTTCTCTTGTTACTAACGATTTCAGTTTAGAAATATTTGAAACAATAGAATTCGTTTGGCTTCTTTCCCTGTAGAAATAAGGATTAACGGTAACAATGTAAGGATTCCCTGTAGAAATAAGGATTCCGGCTTACTGATGTTGTTTATTTTACATTTAGAATTTTTAACACCATGTATTTCATAAAGTTTTTGAATTATAGAATAGGAATATTTCTCTTCAGAAAATGTGAAATCATATTCTTCAGTCCACAATTTCCTTTCTTTTTACTTGAAAGAAGAATAAATTTAAAAGTGACGGGAAATATTTAAAATGAAAACATATTGTCAGAAATTTCTTTCCCAAAACGTTTGCTTTATAGAAATTCTTTATCATCTTCTACATCTTCTAATTCTTATCTTTTAAAAACCTCTCTGTATTTAGTAAAATAATCTTCACACCCTAAAATTAACCTTTCTTTGCATGAATTTTTCTTTTTGTTTGTGAAATAAATCTGGATGATAAAATTCATGCTCGAAATTAAAGGAAAATGTTTTTAAAGAAGCCTAGTATAAATATATACTAAATAATTTTTTAAAAAACAATATGATGGAAATATGCCTCATCATGCAAATTTACATATTAAGCTCAGTACAAAATCTCCAATGTCCCTCTCTTCTAAATTTCTCTACTCATTATCACTTGCATTAACAAAAAAAAAAAATCTCAGATTAGTTAGCTTACGAAATCGCGCGTTTCTTCCAACTACTACAATGATTGTGACATTTCTTTAAAAAATTATTACAGCTATGTTCCTTATAATGCAATAGGTGTAAAAAAGGTTGCCAGCAACAAACAAGTAACAGTGCACTGTTTTGAGAACAATGTTTCGTCCACTAAAGATTATGATAGAAATTTTGGTTACCATGCAAAGAAAGGTTGAAAGCGTTTTGTTATTTGGTGACCCAAACTGACCGATTTATGAAGGTTTAAATCTTTTTATTTTAGCCCAAACAATAGCTTCTTCAAGGAAATGTTGATCATCGAATCTATTTCTAGGTGTTCATTAAAATGATAGAAGATTTTATAAATAGTGGAATTCAAAACATCAGTTTTATCTGTAGAATGTAAACTTTAGTTTAAAATGTTACTTTTAGATAATACTTTTCAAAACATGACTAAGAAGGCAAGAGAAAAGTCTAAAAATTTAGACATTTTATTTTTTCAGATATACATTTCTTGACTCAAGCAACATAACATAATTCTCTACATCATTTGCAGTATTTTTTCCGAGTGGCATTACGAGGTCACAAAAATATGGCAGTTATAATTCTAAAGCATTTCTTTTTACTTTAAACCGTATTATAACAGTTACGCCATTAAACAAATTAAATTTTAAAATTTCAATTATTAGAAACGAATATTATTTTTAGAAATGAATTATTTCATTAACCCTTAAATGTATGTTTTTGCCAATTGTCTATACCTAATCGCACTTAATTTTATTCCAAAACCCGTTGATAATACAGACAATAAATCCTGTATGAAAGAAAAAAAAAGTTGATATTGCTTTTGGCGATAAGTTATGTAGTTTTTTTACATTTGAATGGGGTAGGTGATGAATCTCAGTGGGTTACTTGAAGATATAATTTCTATTGTAGAGTTCTCTATAAAGGAGTGATTTATGTAATTGTTAAAAAAATTACTTCTCATCTGTTGTCAGGTAAGTTATCAATATTTGATGGTGTATTTAAAAATTATATTAGATGCGTTAGATATTTAGAGCATACTGCAAATTGCCAAAAATCTACTTACAACTTTTATCAAAATAAATATACCATATTATTACCTGGGTTTTATTTTTTAAGTAATTTGTGACTATTTTCCTACAATTACTAATTTTTTAAATTCAAAACAATGAATCATGCATTCTAAATAATATTTCTTTCACAGTTATAAAAAAAACTTGCTGATGTATGATGTTATGAAAATTTCCTTTACTTGAATTAAATTATTTCTATAATAAATAAAATAAAAAATTTGTATTTAATTTGTAATTTTAGCATTTCTGTTGAGACTTATTTTAGTGGAAATGTGTTACACCGTCATATAGAAATCTGACTTTTGTGCATAGCAGATAGGTTGAGGGGAAACTGCGTCATATATATTGTGTTCCGATTGGAAGACTGCTAAAGTTTTGAATAATACAAGATAGAAGATCCATTTATTCTTGCAGTCTAATCTACATCTAGTTTGTTTGGCAATTCAATTTAGCAGGATGCAGAAAGCTACGAGAACGACCAATGAATAATGTCAAGAAATTTTTGGCAAGATTATGATCTCAATTCAACTAAATCAAAATAGTTTCATTGACGAGAATGGACTAATTAATATTTTAATTGCAGGATTGGGCAGACTTTTCCACAATTCAGAATAGTTTTAATTTTTTCAAGGCATTGTGGTCCACCCGATGGTATAGGTCTACAACATTTATTGTAACTTGTTAATAATTACAGAATATGTACCTATCTGCAAAACTCCAAGCATAATAATAAGAGCTAGATATAAACATAATAATAGCCTTAAATATAATATCAAATGATGCATTTAATATCAAGCACTTCAAAGGTATATTAAAGGATAAATCATTTTCATCTGAAGTTAGTTCTCGTGGTAAGTAGAAGACTTACACTGTTCGCTAGTTTTGGACATCTTGGTAAGTAATTTCTAACTGCTAATATTGCTTTGTATTCCAAGTGGTCGTCTGTGAGACGAGAACAATATGTTGTCTTAATTATATTTATTGTTCAAAATGCAGATTAACACAGGTAGGTAGAGTCAAAGAATGATGTTAAATAGTATGCAACGTTTTTTAAAATTTGGGTCGTCCATTAAATTGCAAGAGTATTTTTAGGTTCTGAAAAATATGCTTTTAAAATTATGTCACTAGGAAAGGGAAAAACTTCGTTTTTATCAAGAGATAGAGAATATAACGTTCCATAAATATGTATATTGCATACGTGTATACGTGCTTCTTAAAGTTTTGGTAAAGGTGGTCAACTCAAAAAGTCTTTGTGGTCCGTTGGTCGATCGCAATCGACTTAATGCCCACCCCCGTTTAGTATCATTACTTTAATTTTTTTTCCCTCAAGCCATATCAGGTACTTTGAAGAAATCGCTGTAAGGTTCATTTATAAGAAATAATTTAAAATTAATCAAGTTGAAAATTTTATTTTGGTTTCCGATAATCCCACATTTTTCAATAAGCGTGATAACAGATTTTTCAAATTCCAAGCAACTAAATTTAAGTATCACGAAGTCTTGTAGCATATGTACAATAATCAACAAAAACAAGAGAATGGAACCCCTACTAACTTTGTTACTTACAATTGCATATTCACAAAATTGGTGTCGATGGAAGTGAATTAAAAGAACTGGTTTGTTGAGATAGACAAACTAATTAACAGATATAGTTAATTAACTATTATCTCAAATTTTTTCCATCACGTAAATCAGTTATTTATATGTATATAATTCGATGCAGAGATTTTTTTTTATGTATATGCATAGAATTTCGTACCGAAATTCATTTACTTCTTGATATAAGCTTTTTTTTTTTTTTTTTTTGCTTCACCAAAAAAAAGCCAACCTACCGGAGACAGTATATTAAGTAAGCCTCAACTTGCAAATAAAAAAAGGGAAAGAATTTTTTGTCAACTTTCATCCCAGGGATTTCAGAAGAGCAAACAGTAAGGCTCGTACTTATCCTTAATATGAATATATTTTATTCAAAATATGAATATTTTTATTTATTTAAAAAACAAAGAATTATTATTTCTTTTTAAATCAATTCATTGTTTAATCGAAGTGCGCTGTTTCCGAAAAGGTCAATGATTGGGAAAATTCGAATACGTTAAGACATTTTAAAACCATGATATTATCAATGTTTATTAACAGGATGAACTTTTACTTTCAGGTGGAAACAATTCTTCATCGGATAAAAGATTTAAGTTCACTTCTATAAGAATAATTCAGTGGGGGACATTCTTTTTTTTTTTTTTTTTTTTTTTGTGTGTGTGTGTGTGTGTGTGTGTAGAGCGGCTGATATAATAAAGAAAAATAAATGCAAATGGCTTGAGTCAAGCATATTACCATGCTTCACTATCTCGAATTAGAGGTTCGAAAACATTTTTTTTTATATACACAATAACAAAGAGATTTTTTATAACGCTAAGGAAATAATTGCAAGGATATTTTAAGAATATTGTCAATCTAATTAAAAAAATGTATGAATTAGTGCTCACCATTAAACCATTAAGCACCTACTGAGAGCCTTAAACCTGGACTGTATTTTTTATTAAGAGGCTGCAGTGTAGATTTCGCTGCAAATCTTTGTATCAGACTCCCATAATCGAGTTTGGATTCAAATTCGAGTTTCAAATTAAAGCTCTATATATTTTCAGAAGGAAGGGGCTTTTTGCTTCAGATGATGTGCAAGAGAGTATTTTAATAAATTCAATGAAAGTGAACATTTTCTTTTTTGATAATTTATATGCGATTTACAGGCAAGTTTAGAGTCTAAGATTAAACCTAAAAACTTAATCTCGGCAAGAAAAGGGATTACCTTGTATTTCAGTTTAAGTTTAGAATCAGGGTGAATTCCATGTCTTTTATAAAAGTTAATGGTAGCTGATTTTTGTGGAGATAGTGAAAATATTAATTTCTCCCCATTTGTGGATTTTATTTAAAGCGCCTTGATGTTTCTTTTCTAGAAACCCCACGCCATCACTGAAGCAATGAACCTTAAAATCATCCACGAATAATGATACATATACATCTGATGGAAATTTTTGACGACTTCATTGATTTTTTTTATAATAAATAAATTTATACTCAGGGCGCTACCCTTGGGAATGCCTTTATGTTGATAAAAATTATTTGATAAGACATTACCTTGTCAAACTCTAAAATTTCTCATCCTTAAAAGGTTTTGTACAAAAATTGATAAATTTCCTCTGAGACTCATTTTACGTATATCTCTCACTATACCGTATCTCCATATTCTATTATAACCCTTCAAACATCATGGATACCAACCTCTTTTTACTGACAAAAGCCTCTTTAATTAAAAAATGTGGTCTAAAGTGTTTCTGTTCCAAAATTTTGCATAAACATATAGGGAGAGAAATCAGTCTAATTACTTCAGTCTTGTGGATCGTTACATTGTTTAATTACTGGTATAATTAATGCTTTTCCAGATGAATCAGGAAATTTATGTTCTTTTATTAAATACTAGCCGCCTTTGGCGACCAGTTGGTTCGCCATCAGTAAAGCGTTCTAAAATTTTCAACTAAATCACATATTCATTAGCCTTGAAGTAATTCCGGGCATTGATTGACCTGAAATTAATATTTTCTTTAAGATGATGGACGGAAAGTTCTAAGAGTACACCTTTTCCTAATAATACTCTTTAATTTTATAAATCAGTCAGTTTTAACCATCGGTTATGCTTAAAAAATATTTAAAAAAATTTCGATGATTTTGCTAAAATATTAAATATGTTTTTTTTAAAGAAAGCGAGAAAGGGAAAAAAAGTATTAAATTAATGATAGAAATATTACAAACGATTACATAAATATGCCATTCAGTCGGGTTTTCAATGCATATCCTGTCTAAATTCAATCAGGTTTACCGTAAATAAAGAAAATTTATTGAGTTAATGATATAATATTGCAAACGATTGTAGAAACCTTTGCTTTGCATTTATTTTTTGAAGAAAATATCACATTTTATATTTATTTTATTTTATCCAGTCACGTGCTGAAAGTTGCATTTCTGTAGATTTATTTTGCGATGATAATTTTTTTTATTTGAACTTCCGGCATTCTTTTATTTTATCTAGTCACGTGATAAAAACATGGTTAAAATATTTCTTTAAAAATTCGTTAAAAATAGAAGCTTACATTATAAATTAAAAACACTAATATCGTTAGAAAGCTAATTTTTTAATCTTTAAATGGATGTAAAAATCATGTTTATGCGATCATGTTTTCGGAAGTTATAGCGGGCAAACGTCGAAATTTCACTTAAATTTTAATTAACTCAAATTCTAATTAAAAATTCGAAAAAAGGGCTCCGAGGTGCACATTCCGGACCTCCAAGGTATACATGTACCAAATTTGGTAGCTGTAGGTCCTACGGTTTGGCCTGTAGAGCGCCAACACACACACACACACACACACACACACACACGCACACACGCACACACACACACACACATTGAGCTTTATTATAAGTATAGACTAGTGAAGTGTTGGACAAAGTTAGCCAGATTCTATTAAATATTAGTAAAATGTTTAATAAAGATGATTTAGTTAAATGAATAATCACGTTTAGATTAATATCATCTAGGCCTGGTGAAATATCGGAAATTGAGAAAAGCTTTTTTCAGTTCTGTAAAACTGAAATCAGAATTATATTCTCCTTCAGTATGAGTGGTAAGATTTAAAATATTTTTTCCTTCATTTTTATAACATTTAAAATTTTTATTTTTTATCATTTCACTGGATATCTTAGAGAAAGTATCACCCAAAGTGTCAGCTATTGCTTAAAGATATGTGATTTCATGTCCATTTCGACTAAAAAAAGTCGAAGGGAGGTTATTTTTAGTGCAGCCAGTGATTTTTCGGATTTTATGTCAGAGTTGTTTACAGCTAATTCGATTGTTTATTGAATTTGCCAATAAAATCAATGAATCCTTTTTACCCCTACGTCTGATTCATCGCGCATTTTCTTTTGCATGTTTAGAGGCTATAAAATTATCCGTTACAGGATATTATCGAAGTCTATTCCATGCTTTTGCTTAATTTTATCAGCGACTTTGCATTCCCTGTTCCACCAAGATGTCAGTGTTTTGGAATTTTTGGTATTGCCTTATCAGCCGCTCCTAAGATTTTCTTCAGTTATATTTTTAATAACATCTTTAATATGTTCGTTTCTTACCATGGTTTTTAAATGAATAAGGAAAATTGAAATGAAAGACATTTCTGAGAAAATGTCACGCTTTGCCTTATTAAAAATATTCTTTTTCGCTCTTTCAGGATAAGTTAGATAATCATCTTTGTATGATACAATAATTGGAAAATAGTCACTATTATGAAGGTTACCAGCTACACTAAAATTCCACTTTATAAATAATGCTTATGAACAAAAAATTAAGTCCAAAGTGTGAAAAGTGCAATTTGATACATGAGAATGTGTATTGTTTTTGTCATTAAGTAAAGACAATGGTCTTTTAGCAAAAAATTTGTTGTCCCTTTAAATTAAAACCTGCACTTTCCCAAATAATGTTGTGTGCATTAAAATCATCCATTAGTAACAGTAGTCCACGAAGTAGTTCAATGAGACTGTCAAGCTCTCGTTGAGGTATGATATAATTTAGCGGTAAGTATATACAATATATTGTTAACAGAGACCGGATATGAATTTGTGCTGCAACTTCTTGAATATAGCCATTTAGAGTAATTTCTTTGTAAGAAAAAGCCTGGGAAACTAAAAAGTCACTCCATCTGAAGCTCTTGCGTCCTGGGTAAAGTCTTTTTTCCCAATATCATAATGTTTTAATTTTAAAGAATCTTCAGAAGAAAGATAAAAATCTCTTTTAAGCTGCAGACGGGCTGATATCGATTTAAAACAGTTTTTATGTCATCAATATGAGCTTTCGCATCGTGACATTTCCACGAAACAAAGTTAACTGCTAATTTTTTTTAAATGGTTTTGAACTCTGCTTTGCCCCCGGTGCTAGAGGCAATCGCCTCGTGGTTCAAGACCTGAGAGGAGGACTCAAAATCTTTATCGCATTATTGAGTTAAAGGCTTTTTTGCACTATAGGCTAATTTTTGCACATTTTTTCTTTATTCTAAAATAATGGGTAAGAATGAAAGGAATCAAATGAAAATAAAGAGAGGTAAGCGAACTTAGGGGGAAATAAGCATGAGAAACACATAATAATTATATTTAAAAAAAAACTGGAACAGTAAATCATTTCAAAAACAGCGGCTTTCGAAAATTTCTTAAGATTCCAAAGATATATCAAAACCCTTTTTCTGAATAAGTTGCAATAGGATTAAAATATTATTAATAAAGTTAGATATAGCGCACCGATATTATATTCCCTATCTTTTCTTTATGCACCAAATAGGTAACTTATTTTGAATTTACAAGGATATTGTACTTTAACGCATTCTAATTCAAATAAATTAGGTTTCAAATTTCAGAATATATTTCTTAGGATTTATTAATTTCAAATTTGTTTATGGATCAGTGAAACCCAATTTTTTTTTGTTTGCTAACTGACTTGAAAGTCAACAATTCTCAGTTATCACAAAATAATGAAAAAAAGAATTGTCAATATCACACCCTTTTCTTCCTTCACGGAGAAAAGGGTGCGACATTGTACCCCCATTGCCTTTGGGCGCATGAAATGCACTTATTATTCAAAATAAAAAGAATTACTTTTATCTAAATGATTGAATTAAAATGAGCCCATTTATGGGAATGCTAACATTTAATAAAGCCGAATTCTTGACATTTAAAAACCTCTCTTTGAAACTTTTCTCTCTTA
This sequence comes from Argiope trifasciata, assembly GCA_026543055.1. Classification (NCBI taxonomy): domain Eukaryota; kingdom Metazoa; phylum Arthropoda; class Arachnida; order Araneae; family Araneidae; genus Argiope; species Argiope trifasciata. Next base: position 1,336,461 of record JAPMOQ010021776.1, on the reverse strand, counting down.
GCGCTTTTGTTCTAATACTTAGTTTCTTTTGTTCTTACCAGCTGTTTTCTTTATTTTCCTATATTTTTTACCTTTATTTTCTGCAAGTGGTATTTAAAACTAGGAAGAAAAAATGAGCAACATTTAAGATCAATGAATTACCTTTAAATAATGAATCATTTTGATTCTAGAAAATCTGAAATGTTACTTTGTTCATTGCAAGTATGCGTTATAAATCAATGCATTTGGTAGTTACAATGTTTATATTAAATTGTTTCGACAAATTTGAGAGCTGTTACATAATTTAGCACGAACACTTCATTGTTTGAAAAAGAAATAAGCTTGGAAATAGACTTTAAAAGAATTGAACTTTTTATACTTTATGTTGTGGAAAATACAGCATTAAATATTTTGAAAGCACATAAAATTCTTCATAAAAAATCTTATCTTAAAAAAAGGTTACATATTTTTAAAGAATTACATATATTTATAAATCATTCTGTGTCAAAAATTGATGGGTTTTGATAATATATCTGACTTTTTTTAGCGTTTATCCGAGAAGTAAGTTTATCCTAAGTAGAATGCATGAATTTTAAGAATAAAATCCTGGTGACTATTTTCCGATTCACAAAAAACCGCTGAAGCAACGAGAGCAATTTCTTCTTTTTGCATTGAAATCAGTTGGAAGGATCTTGTAATTTGATGGCATCTCCTCATGTGTGAAAAGGGGTGTTAAAGTAGGTTGCCCCACAAAGGAGGGGAGAAGGGCTGATCCTCATAAATTCATGTCCGAGAAAAATGCAGTTGTCTTTATATCCCTTTATCCCTCCTACTCCTATTGACCAAATTTCTCTAACTATTAACAACAGTTCATTTTAGTTAAATTGGTCCGTCAAGTTTAAAAGCAACACTACTGCTGTTTTAAGATGGATCTCGTAATTTTGAACTACTGTCAGATGACGAGGATGGCTCTTGAACTTGCAGTCCCGTCTCCAAACTTCCACGCCACATCAAAGAGAAGTAATTTGACCGAGACGGATTTAACGTGCACCAGACCCGCTTACTCTACGGTTCTACTGTGGAATCAGGCCTCGAGCCTGAAACCCTCCGATTCCAAAGCCGAGGCTTTAAAACCAGGCTACAGCGGCCGATTACCAACGATTCAAGGAGGATAAGAACAAAGACTTTTTTTTTCAATCGAATTAATTGAGAGACAATGAAAAACACTGCAACGTGTGCAGTTAGAATTAAACCTGCATTGAAAGAAGAAAGAAAAATTTGTATTTTATTATATTACGTTTTGTTGTATTTATTATTTATTTTGTTGTATAAACCCTTTATTTTTTAGCTATTTCTGAGAAAGTTCAGCAATTATAGACTGTTAATAAATATTCGTGATGAAACAAAAAGAGCATTCATTCTCTCCGACTGTCCTGAATTTTATAACAAGCAGAAATTCAATTTGTTAGAATTCGAAGTAATTTTCTATTTATGGCGAGATATGTTTAAGCAATTTCGATTGGTAGAAGTAATAGGATTGAATTCTTTTCTAGACGGTCATTAAAGCAATGACCATGGTTTAGGAAGGAAGCAGCGAAATATTTATCCATTAATCATGTATTTGATACGCATTGATTCTTTCTATAATAAATTAAATTTCAGTGAGTTTTATAAAGTGATTATTTTAGAAAACTACTAATTATTTTAGTAAACAGAGCAGAATAGACTGTTAAGACAATAACCTTAACCTTTAATTGGCAGGAAATGTTATAATTTTCAATTATATTATTTAAAATTTTGCAAATGAAACTTTGTTAGCTTATCTAAAATGAACAAGTCACGAAATATTTGCAATTTGACATATTTATAAATATACCTTCTAAATTTTCCGGTGTTGACACTACTGTCAAAACAACAGGTTAATGCTAGTTTTTTTCTGGTAACTATAAGGATAATCAGTTTCTTCTATTTTATTCAAATGTTCTATTTTATTTTTAATCTTTTTAAATTGATACTGTAAAGCTTTACATAACCATGCAAGAAGATTAATCAAATTTTAAAGTAATAATTTCAGTATTTCTATATTCTTGCAATTATAAATCTTTATGGAAAAGCTCACAGTTTTTGTTTTGTTTTGTTTCATGAATTAAGGTTTTTTTTTTTTTTTTTTTTTTTTTTCAGTATTTAAAAGTAGTCAATATACAGGTAAAGAATGGATTTTTTTCTCCTTTTGACATAATAATCGCTGATGAAATGAAAAGTGGCAAAGTTTGGACCAGTGAAATTATGTTTTTAGAAATGCTTGATAATTATAAAATGAAAGCAAATGAAAAAAAAAACTCTCCAAAGCCAGTAGTACGGAAGAAGTTGCACTTTAACGAAAGGAGAAACTGCCTTAACAAAACTAAGTGTTAGATATTATACGCCCAGAACTTTTCTTGCGTTTAAAGTATATAGCAAAATATTATTAAATATTTGGATGCTGGTTAATTTTGCAAAAAGAATGGACATCGAAATTATTGAAGTTTCTCAAACATTTTTCATAGAATATCGAATCTGAATTTAGTAACGAAATAGTACATTTAAAAGTTTTCAAATCATAGCTTCTCTAAATAAATATACCCACGAAGAACTCTCATGAAATGGTGTATCATATTATGGTATAGTCAATTTTTCTAAATATGTTTGATTGAAAATTTACAAATGTATAATTATCAGAAATGCAATTAATTTCACAAAATTAAAGCTGCTGAAAAATTGTTCTAGATCGTCGATATGGACAATGAATTATGTACGTCTATTATGGACAATGAAGATGTATTAAAAAATAATTTCCGAGATAGTTTAACTGAATATATATAAAATAAATTGAGGAAATATAATATATAAAACAAATATATAATACATAAAATGAATATATAAAACAAATTGAGGAAAGTTACAACATGAGGCTGTATAATTAAAGAGTATAAAGAGATTGTACAATCATATAGATAGAATTTTTAAATGTTGTGTTAAAAAGTTTACTATTTTATTGAAGATAAAATATTTGTTATTTCAATTTATTCTAATATTTTTTAATTAAAAAATTAACGAAACATTTTCAAGTCAACATTTTTTAATAATTTATTTAGACCATTGAATAATTTATTTCTTATTTTTAATAAATTTAGTTAATTTAAAGATTAAGAATTAATTAAATTAAGATAATAATTATTTTAATAATACATTTTTACTAAAAAAGTTAACATACAAATACGCAATCGAATGAAAAATTCCATTCCGTCAATGGAACAAATAATGTTACGATTGCTTATTGCATTTCGAAATGAATATTAATGAGAATATTTTTTCTCTGCAATTCTCGGTTTATAATAAAATTCGTCATGGATCATGAAAAATATTGTGGGTTTGCGAACCCAAACAATTTTTCAAATAAATCAAATTTTAATTTGCCTTTTTTGAAACTTAAATAGATAAAATCTAAAAACTAAAATTATATGTTTTTCAAAAATAATTTTTCCGTTTTAGAATTTCAACACTTGAACACTGTAATATCCATTTCATTTAAAAAATAGGCAAAGACAAAAATAAATCACTGCCGTGTTAATTTTATATTATCAAAAAAAATTAAAAGATGAAGGGAACTTTCTTAATTTGATATTTATATATCATATAAATAAAATTAGAATAAAAATGTATTTAAAAGCACAAATAAGTTTAGCTCACGTCACTTCCTAATTATAAATAAAATTTACCTGGAAGGGGCTCTCATAATTTAGCACTTATGGACTCAAGTTGTCAAAATCCACAACTGTCCTTCCATCGTCAGTGGATATAAAATCATCATCAGATGGATGGATTTTTATTTGGTTTAGTTACATTAACGTCCCGTTTTAAAACAATACTAGGGCTATTTGGGGATGGACCTTGTAATCTGAGCCGTGGTCAAATGACGAGGACGACATCTGAAATGGCACCACTCCCTTTCCAAACTTCCACATCACACCAGTGGTAGGACGTTTGGCCCCCTATGGATTTAGCGTGCATCCGACCCCCTCACACGACGGTTCTTCATTGGAATCGGATCCCGAACCTGGAACCCTCCTGTTCTTAGGCCGAGGACTTCCCACTTGGCCACCGCGGCCCCTGGAGGAATTTTTATATCTTCTCCACTTCAGTTATCTGTTCTTTTAATAAATCTTTTTTCTTAAGTGAGCTTTTTTTAACAGAACTTTTTATTTTCTCGTCCAAATTATTTTTCCGATTCCTTACCCAATGCTTTCGCTTCTTTGAAAACCTTAGATTATTTTGGTGTCAAGATCTTTTTATAGATTGATGTGAGAATAGAAGATACTTTGTTTCAGGCTAAATTATAAACCATTTTTGGTGAGCTGCTTGGGTGATTATTTTCGTGACCGACAACATTATCTACATTTATTACTTCCATTTTTGTAGGATATTTAGAGGGTTGGATCAGATTTGGATACTTTTGGTTTTGGAATTTGTTTCATTATTGTATTTAACTGGAGATTTTTCCGCTAATGGTCTAACTTCAGATGAAGTTTCTTTTTTTCCCTTTCTAGTTTTACAATATGAGCAGAAGCTGAGCATTGGTGAGTAAGGTATTCCAACGGTGGGCATTCTAAATATTATTAATTTTCGAGCTACAGAAAAAAAAAATGCTGTGTTATGTTGATTAACTGTATTTTTTTTTCATTCTATCCACCGAGAGTATTAATGAGAATATTAGGCATGATCTTCTTTACAGTTGCTGAATTTTGGTGCAGATGTACAAGATTTACTGTCTTGTTCACTTTCAGAGCAACGGCTTCTTGATACCACGACAGACTCCCATAAAGTGTCCCAATGCCTGTCATTTAAAACAACTTAATGGGTTAGGTATAAATGACCTAACGGGGCACTATAAGCATGCAATATGATCAGATTTCGGTGGTTCAGGTTTAGTATAATATAAGATGCATTGTCGATATTAATTCGTCCTTTCGTTTAATAGTTAGTCATTTTACGAACTTAATATTTTGGTCTTGCAAACAACCAAGATTTTTTTAGAATCGAACTGAGCTCTAATTCTGATAATTAAGCCTCTAGATTGATTAAGTGATTTATGAGGGAATACAGTAACTGCATGTTCTCCAGTTTATTTAAGGCACTGTTGTAATTTAATTAGCTTAACTTATTTCAGTTCAATTAAATCATTTTGTAAATTTTTCTGTCTTCATCAGCATACTCCGAAAACTGTATGGCGTGTCCCTATTTCAATCCAATGTTAGAGAAATATTCACTCATGAGATTTGACATTTTATAATTCCCATTTGACTATGAAGTTAGTGAGATAACTTACCCTATTAGGTTAAAGTGTAGCACGGTGTGCCCCCGAGTTTATCGCCAATATGGCAACCCAACGGATCTTTCTTACAGTAACCCTAATTCTGTTTTGTTTACTAGTTTTTACAATAGTTGAGTTGTTCAGGTACTACAACTGTTTTATAATAAATTTAATATTTAAAATATCGATTTCAGATTATTTAAATTTTACTTATTATTTTTATTTAAAATTTATTATACAAAGAAGTTTTAGAATAAAATTAATATTAATTAAAATAACATTTCATTTTTTTGTGTTAATATTTATAAAAAAAATTTTCGTTTTCACACTTTTAATTAACACTATGCGAATTCGCAAATCGTCTGCGTTTTCGTATTAAAAGAAGTCTGCCATGGAATTATTCGCAGTTCTCGTAATTCTTTTGGTGCTCCAACGTTTGGTTCCCTCGAAATATTATTATGTCTGCAATCGTACAGGAGTGAGTGTTTGGTAGTTGGGATGCTAGGCACTATTTCGAACCTGCTGAATGGATGAAAGGTGATTGGAATATTTTTTTTAATGAGTTGATGAGGCTTGGAAAGAATGCTTTGAGTGTTATGAAGTGTTAAGTGTTTATGAAAAGATTAAATAAAGCAAGTAAGTACATTAAATATTAAAAATTCTGCATAATATTCGTTCCTATAACATCATTTATTCTTTCTTGTAATATTATTATGCACTGTTCCTTAATCCACACCGTCCTTCTGTTCAATGTGCTAGCGAAGCTACTGCATTCCCGCTCCGTATGAAAGCGAAGCCCTAGGATGTTTTTTTAAAGTTAAAATATACTGCCCGGTGCCTTCGGCATCTGTAGAAGGCACCGGTCAGTATTAAATAAATAATTATAATAAGTTAAACATTCTAAATAAAAAGGCGGGAAAGGGCAACCGTAACTGTTCCGCGGAACAGTTTATTTATTTTGTCCGCCATCTTTGTTGGCGACTTGGCATCCTTGGCACAGCAAGGGGCACACTATTCTACACTTTTACCAACTATTATTTTCTAATAATAGAATATAATAGTTGTAGTCATGAAAATATTTATAATAATTTTTGGGGAATTCATATTTAAGTATGCCCCTTGCTAAGCCAAGGATGACAAAAGTAAGCAATAATTAAAATAGCAATTAAGATGATGGAAAAAATAAACAATTCTGCACAACAGTTACAGTTGTCACTTTCTACTTAAAAATTATCTTTCCTGATAAGTTTTTTTTTTTGTCTGAGAAAATTTTAACTTTTAGGCTCACTATCGCTGCTTTATCTTTTCAACTTTGAAATAAAGAAACTTTGCAAAGCGTTGGCTCCATCTGTTGACAAAAAAATTTAGAGCGTGTGATGTTTTCGTCATTCTAAAGAAAGGGCCAAGCAGAATTTTTTTAAATTCTTTTTTTAAAGCCAATTTACGGCTTTGCTAGCAGCAGGAGCTGGATCATAGAGCTTCGCTATCACGTTGAACATAAGGACTGTATGAATAACAGGAACAGTACATAATCAAAAGAAACGAAAGATGGAAAAAAGAAGCAATGAAGACGTTCTCCATACAAAATTTCAAACTAGCATCCTTTTCCCATCTTCATCAACTCGTAAAAAAAATATATTCCCTTCACCCATTCTGCAGGCCCTACATACTTCCTGCCATCCCATTCACCAGACATCCGCTCTTGAACAATTAGCGACATAACGAATTATCAAGGAGACCATCAAATCAAAAAAAGAATTACGAAAAGTGAAAGGAATTCCATTGCAGAAGAGTTTTAAATTAACAATTCAGACGATTTCAAAAAGCGCATACCGACAGTTAAGAATTGCAAAAGAATAAATATTTTCTGTTCATAATCACATTAAAAATAACATTATGGCGTCTTACTAGCAGTAAAAGTACTTTTAATTACAATACAGAATTAAAAATCTTTAATCGATATTTTTTGTAGTTTTTAAGTTAACATTTTTTATAAAATAGTTGCAATTCGTGAACAACTCAACCACAGTAAACAGTAAACAAAACAGCATTAAGGTGGGTTCACACGAGGCTTTTTATTGTCCGCAAATATTGTCTCTCTGCTGTTGTCCCGGCATTGTCCCCGTGTGAACACTTGAGACAACGCGGGCAATGTTTGTCCCGACGGGACAATCATTTTCCATTGTCCCGTTGTGGTCACGTGATTTTCCAAAAGTAGGTGTGATCTTCTATTGCTGACAATAATAAGCCTCGTCTGAACCCACCTTTAGGGTTGAGTTTTGTTGGATTACAATAATGACGATAAACTCGGGAGCACAATTCAAACGAACTTTTATGCAAGAGAAATAATTATACCTTAACTAATAAACAATTAGGTACATAAACTAACACAGATGAGAAATATAGTATCTTTGCTTATGGCATTACCTCAATTTTTCCTGCATCTTCAAGATCAACAACCAAGTTCTTGTAATAGTTATGGTAGAATATAATCTAGAAGTTTTAAACATTCCCTTAATTTTATTTTTCTAAATTTTGTTTGGATCATTATATTTTTCTGCAGCTTAAAAGCAGTTGAATTTCTCTTCTTCGTTGTTTTATATTCAGCAAATTACAATAATTTAACATCTGAATTATTATCATAGGAAATGGAAAATCACAATAAAATAAAACATCGTACTGTTGTGTTAAAAATAACTGTATGCAGTTTTATCAATTGAGTATAAACTTTGCATATTTTAAGAGTTTATAATAATGATAAATTTGAAAACCTTTGCTTAATTATAATTTCCTATGCACATTAAAATGAAAATATCAAGAAATAAGTTATATAATATTAGAGAAAAAAAATAGCAATTATTGTGAAATTATGTGCAGGGTACGATTATTTTAGTTAAAATAATGCCAAGCTACAAAAACACATTTTGGATTTTCTAAACAGTTAAAAGGATCTAATACTGAAAATAAAAGTTTTATAATAAAGCAACACGTCAGTTACAGATGCATAAAATATCTTATAAACATGATATACATGAAATAAAACTTACTTCACTTTAATTGTATTGAAGAATGAAAATAGTTCCAAGCCACATATACTTCCATTACAATTTCAGTAAACGAAACATTTTTTTCTGTAAGTAAATAATCTCTATGCAAGTATTCATTTATTTCAGAATCATTTGATTTATTATCGACTTTCAATTTCTTCTGCATCACACAGTTATATCCGAAACTCTTGTTGTTTAACACGTTCACTACCACTACCCTCGCCTGATATCAGGGCCATCTATCTAATTAGATGACCCCTTCTTTGCTATCTTTTAACTGTAGCAGAGAAGGTGTCATCTAATAACATAGATGGCTTGGTCCTAGAAAAGAACACAATCTACGAGTTATTTCGTAGTTGGCAGTCAACATGTTAGCCTTTTCTTCCCGCTAAAAAAATTCTAGAAACATCTGCAAAAAAAAACCCGAAAATTTTGACATATGTTGCCATTTAGTAACATTTGAAACAAAAACTTGTACTTTTTAAAATCATCATATCTTTGTTATTTATGAACCAATTACAGACGGGTTAGGCAACACGAGAACGTTTCTGAGCAGTCCTTAATGTCTTAAAACAAAATACTACTGCAAATCATGCCAGCCACCATTGCACTAGGGAGTATGCTTTACTAAATATCAAACTTTAAAGCATTATTCAAGATTGTGAAAAAAATAATAGTTAAAATGTTATATAATAAATGCATGTATACAATGTAAAGTAATATTTAAGAGTACTTTAAGTAATTATAATACCAAATGCAAATTAAAAAGTGTGCATATAAGCATCCTATTGCTAGCCAAGCATGCTTCTAGAGCATAGGTTCCCAACGTGGGCGTTTGAAGTTTTCAGGGGGGCAGTAAAAGACCCAGAGAAAATTAGGGGGCGTTGATATGGCACGAAAGAGCGTTCGAGGATTAATCAAATATAGCGTACAATAACTTCAAGAAGCGATTCCAGGCGATTTTAAGTATCGACATACCAGACAGGGTTTTGGATTATTTTTCCCAATGTGAACACAGCAGGATCATCTCAGTTAGAAAAACTAATAGAAATAACGATAAATGAGGATCTAAAAATTACATGCAAGAACGGCTACCAAGAATTTTGGTTGCAGAAGTCTTTTTCCCAACTGCATTCAGGATGATGGTCGATTGTTCAACGACTTCTGATAGTATTCCCATCGTCATATTTAGTAGAACGTGGATGTAGTGCAGAGGCAACATTGGTAACGAAAAAGAGAAATAGGCTGTATATTACTGAACTCGGCGACTTACGATTGTTTTTAAGTGAAATCGAGCCTGATATTAACAAGCTCCTTAAAATGCATCAAATTCAGCCTTCTCACTAGTTGTTAGAAATTCGGTGTCTTTAAATTTTAATAAAAATACTTTTTAATATAATTAAGTATGTGTTTTGATGGGTCTCGGAAACTATAAATTTATTTATTTAGAAAGCAATAGTTCGTTATGAATTAATTCGCATCATCAAAATCCATGCCTGTGTTTATGACAGGTGAGCTAAAATTTTTATTCCTCTTTCTTTAAATAAAGAAGAAATTCAGTAGCGTTTCAATTCCAACAATATTCTATTTATTAGAACTTTTTTTAAATTCTTCTTTTCACCATGCATTATGTACGCTATTATTTATCTGGAGTGGGAGGGGGGGGGGCGATATTGAAATATTCATTAGAAAAGGGGCGCCAGATCAAAAAGGCTGAGAACTTCTGTTCTAGAGCGTTCAAAAATGTGCGGGACCTGAGAATGCATTGAGCGCCGTACACAATGTGTTCACGTTCTTGCTCTTAATTTATAACATCGAGATGACCCACAGAAGAAGTAAGCGGTTATAAAAAATTGGAGATAATCACTTTTTAAAACGGATAAAAAATGAAACTTCATTTAAAAAGCATTCTTAAAATCACATTATTTCGCTGCTTCATGAATTCACTAAACATATGATATAGCAATCTGAGAATCATTTTTCCCGACAAATTTTATAGTTCGAATTATGATTACGTTGTTTAACACTCCTTTTTATCTAACTTTGATGATGAAGAAATTAAGATAGAACAATTAAAGTTCTTTTTGAGATTCAGTTTCCTCCTATTGTATGATTTTCAAAAGGATTATCAATTTTTTTTTAATATGAATCAAGACACTGAGTACTTAAGCATGCTTGGCAATGAATATAATTATCAACCCAGTTTGACACGCTTGTATATTGTGGAAAATATGTATCGTTACTTTACAGTTTCGTGAAATAGTATCCATTTATTTTATACTAAAGCTCCATTCTTCACTGATGATGGTATTCACTGATGATTCGAGCAAATACGGACAATTCCCCTTACAAGCACTGTGATGTTTAAATATAATGATCAAGTAACAGCCAAATGGCTATAGATAGAATAAAATAAATTTTAAACCTTTGCTTTTGTTTTCGGATTGACAGTCAAACAACTTCATTCCTGACACATGACAAACAACGGATGTCTAATTTTCTCGCTCGTATAAAAGTAGTAAGTAATTTGTATTATGTTTATTGACAATATAACTGTAAATTGAGAAATGAAACTCTCAGTTCTATCCATAAATGTTGGAGTTTAACAAAAGGCAATACCCAAGAATAGAATCAGGAAACCCGAATTCTGAGTCATTTCACTATTTGCAAGATGAAATAAAGATGTTGCACCTTTCACTACTATAGGGCTACTTTGTTATCTAAGAAGTGCTAATAGTGCGTAAATGCTTATAGCCAATATAACTGTGAATTGAGAAAGCAAAATCTCAGCTCTACGCATAAATGTTGGAGTTTAACAAAAGGCAATACCCAAGAATGGAATCAGGAAACCTGTATTCTCAGCCACTTCATTTTTTGAAGATGAAATAAATGATGTACCCTTCACTACTCTAGGGCTATACTTCATTATCTCAGAAGATCATTTTTTGACATCAGCTTATCTTGCTAATCTTTCCATTAATTTACGGTAAAAATTGTTTATTTATAAGTAATAAATAAATATATTATCTAGTCTGGTTAATCTGCTCAACCATACCAGTTTAACACCCACAAGCTTTTCAAAAAGTTGAAAAACTGAATTTGTAATGGAAGAAAAAAATAATCAAATCTTTCGCGTGAGAATTGCGAATCTCCATTTTCCCATCGCGTCCGCTACCTTGCGTAAATAAATACGAGGGATATCCACTGACCGAGACAATGGGGGAAGTTGAAAGCTCGCAATGCTTCACTAGGAGAGGCGTCCCCAAGTAGAATCGCCCAAACTGTCATTTCTGTAAAGATGAAATTTTGTACTTTACTTCCGAAATTTTAATTCAGCGGTTTATTTTGATTCCCTATAGGCACTGTCAACAAGCAGTAAATCTCAGGAAAAGAATTGATTTTAAGTTTCTGTAATAGTTATAACCATGAATTATGAAAAGAAAAAAAAGAAAAAAAGAAAAGAAAAAGAAAAAAGAAAAGAAAATTTTAAGTGTCCAAGTAACAAAATAACATTTCAGTATTTTCAGAACTTAAATCAGGGGTTCATTTTAATTGCCTTTGGTTTCCTATTCACACCGCCGACAAGCAGTAAATCTGAGGAAAAGATTAGATTTTAAGTTTATGCAATATTTCTAATAATGAATTATGAAAAATTAAAAAAAAATGGTAAAATTCTTAAAATTTTGTGTTTTCAAGTTACAAAAAAATATGTCTGCATTTTCAGAGCTTAATTCAATGTTTCATTTTTATTATATTTTGATTCTATACAAGCACGATTTCACCGAAGAATCGTCGTGTAAGCGGACCTGGTGCACGTAAAATCTGTCTGGCCAAATGTCGTCTTGCTGGAGAACGTTTATATCCGACCGATTTAATGGCGTGAAAGTTGGAAAGGGGTATCAGGTGTCGTTCTCGTCATCTGACTGAGGTTCAAAATCACAAGGTCCGTCTCAAAATAGCCCTAGTGTTGTTTTAAAATGGGATGTTAATGTAACTAAAATAAACTAAAATTAGTTTTGACGTGTGCAATTTTGATTTTTAAAAAATCCACTTAATAAATTCTTATAAAAACGTTTTCATTGTTATTATAATTTTCAGACATCTTTCAAAAAAGAAAAATACCTTAGAAAAGTAAAAACAAATTTTATTAGTAAATATTTTTAATCCAATTTTCTTATGAAATATTATTGAAATAAAAGAGATCGTGAAGAGAAAAGGACAGGTACTTCTTGTATTTAGCCGACCACACCACCACCAATGAACGAGTGAATATCAGTAGGATAGGAGTTGAGGCAGTTTCAATAGGATTCGAAAAGGACAGAGATTTAACAGTAATTAGTTTGTTTTTGATGTAATGGAAGAGTAATATTTCGTTATTGTTGTAAGATGAAAAATTAAACCATTTTAGAAAAGATTTAGATTTTTATGACTATCCTTAGAATGCTGCTCATCAAAATTCGAGAATTCCCTTAATACGGAAAGCAACTGGTTATCCTACATTTTTAAGAGATGCATCGTTTGAGGACTTTTAAGAGTCTGATTAAAAGGAAAATAATTTGGATACATTCATCGCTAAGCATGAATTAGATAAAAAACTCCATGAAAAGACAAACATCAATTCCTCCGACTGTTGACATTTTTATACAAAAAAAGTAAATGCAAAATTATAAAAAAATAGTAAGTAATAAAATGTTTTATACAAAATCAGTATGTATTAGAAAGTTCAATTTATCTACAAATTAAACCCACAGAAACGTGTAATTGGAAATATTTGCTAAACGAGATATCTCGTCGGTAGTGTTGAAAGGGTTAAGCTTGTAGAAATCTATATTTCACAATCGAAATAATTCTGTTTATTAAAGAAACCATTTCTTTGATTCCCGAATGCCAGAAAGAGGGGGTCGCAGTGACTTGGTGGTGAGGCCTCGGCTTCGGAACCGGAAGGTTTCAGATTCAAAACCCGATTCCTCCGAAGAACCTTTGTGTAAGTAGTTCTGGTGCACGTTAAATCCGTGGGGGCCGAACGTCCTCCCGCTGTTGTGTTGTGGAAGAAGGGGTGACAGCTCAGGTGTGTACTCGTCATCTGACCATGGTTCAAAACTTCGAGGCTCGTCCTAAAATAGAAATAGTATTGCTTTAAAATGAGACTTTAATACAACTAAACTAATCAATGGCCTCCTTTCTTACTAGAGGCTCTAAGCAGCGGTCAATTCAGAAATCCGTCATTTTGTGTTTCAAATTAAAATGAAGACTATTGAAGGAAATGTCTTTTTATAGAACTGATCTTTTAACTCTAATAGGCAAGCTTCCATCTATTAAGGATTACGAAGAATTATAATCCTCGCTCATTTGTAGAGGTGTGGAGTTGATCGATTTTCGATTTAAATTTTTTATTGGCTTTAAATGTAAATTCTCAATTTTGTTTCCTTAACTAAAATTCATTTTTCACTTGCTACTAATTTTTTTTATCTACGTCATTACTGTTTTAAAATAACAAAATTTTCATTTTAAATATTTTTAATTATTTTTAAACTTTATTCGGGGATAAAACATAACGTCATATTTCTGACAGGAGAGTGCTGTAAATTTGACATGGATTTAAAAACCAAAACAAGCCTAAATAAGAAAAATATATTCATTATGTTACTATTTAAAGAATGAGTTAAACCTTAACTGAATTTTATGATTCCAAAACATTTCCTAATGCAAGCAGTAGTTGGTCTCACGTGAACCCTGCTTTAGACCTCTGATCTGTCTGTTTGTTTAATTATATTAACGTCCCGTTGTGAAACAAAACTAGTGCTATTTTGGGATGGACCTCGTAATTTTGAACCACGATCAGATTACGAGGACGACACCTGAACTGGCATCCCCTCTCCACACCACACCAGCAGGAGGACGTTTGGCCTGACAGATTTAACGTGCAGAGACCCCCTCACACGACAGTTCTTCGGTAGAATCGAGTCTCGAACCTGAAACCGGAGGTTTCCGAAGCCGAGATCTTACCACCAGGTAACGGCGGCCCCATGTCTGATCTGATTAAAAGAGTAAAATAGGGTGTTTAAAAGTACAAGATGGTACGTTTTTACGCTTAATTTTATATAAATCATTTTTCATTAGGAATTTTAAAAAAATCAGAGTTTGCACAAAATAAGACTAAATATATTTATAGTATACATGCGCTTACATAATTTTTTAATTATAGAACCGAAAAAGAAATGTTATATGACAAAAAGGGATATTTTTAGCTTTCGCCTTTTATTGATAAAATCAGATAAGTGCTTTTATTAGGAAAATAAACGCTTCTTTTAAAAGAAACGAAATGTGTAATTGGTGTAGGTCTTTCTATTAAATAATAATTTTTAAAAATTCAAAATTTTGTCACAAGTTGCAAGAACAGACAGAAAGCACAATTGGCCAAAGAAAAAATAATATATCCTACATATTACAAAATGCTTCCCTCATGTTTCTGCTACTAGTGTGCAGTTAGTAAATGCAACAGAAATCTCATATCTGAATGAACTTTCAATTTCAAACTAGCGAACTCAAATACTCGAGGATTTGGTTCACCCATCGAGGCGAATCAGACAGTAATAACAATCTCGCTACTTGCGAAAGAGATTTTTCCGAATTGGCATATGATCACTATCACTCCATGTATCTGATTCTCAGCTAGAGTTTTTGTAAAAAAATTGGAATGCGATAAATACATCACCAATTATCACATTGCACCAATGGTATAAGGAAAATATGAATCTTTGAAACCTTCTGAGTGTATCCCCAACCAAGATGAACTCTTACAAGTGTAGTTGACCAAGTGTTTATGCCATTTCTTTAATGGTGTACTATTTTTCAATAAACTTACTGCAGAAATAATATTGAGCGTGGAAGCTGCGTTATTAGTCAAATATACTGCACTTAAAAGAGTGAAGAAGAACTACGTTTATCTTGTTAATAAACTTTGAAGCAGGTTTTCTCGATGGACAACGAAAATACTTTTTCTATGACAGTCAAGTACCATTTTAAACGAAATAATGATACAACTAAATTATATACTGCTTATATGTTTTGATAATTGATGCTTATTTTCCTATGAGATAAATAAAAGATAACTCATGCTCTCAAGAAAAGTCTATAATGGAGGGATCCATATTGAAAAGCTTACTTATGTGTGATATGTTTAAATCCGCAAAAATGATTTTAAATGATACTATTTTTTTAATTCGTTATTAAAATAAATTCGTGATTGGGCTAATTGCATTTGATTTTAAACTAAACAAAGAAAAAAAAAGAAAATTTGCAAATATTCAGATTAAATGAAAATGTACTGCAATTGAATATACAAAAATTAATCCTACAATCGGAGTAAAGCCCGATATAAATAAAAGAAAGAAAAATTTCAACCTTTTTTACAAACTATAAGTTAAATTACAGAAGAAATATTCATAATAAATACATTAGTGCAAAGTATATTTATAATAAATATTTTCTTAATAAATATGAGAAGAAAAATGCTTTGCTACAATTATTCTAATATCGCATATATTATTATCTAGAATTGGATTTGTAGGTATTGTACTTGAAAAAATAATAGAGAAGTATTAATAAATCCATTTAACAGTAAGATCCACAATAATTGAAAAGAATTAGAGAATATTTCCTACATAATTAATCGAGCTATTCATATAATGACCGTAATGAATTTTATTTATGGCAGAACACTTTCAAAAGATTACAAAAAGAATTAGGAGATAATTTAAAGAACTTTGAGAAAGCGCTTAAAAGTTAACTTCAAAAATAAGAAATAGTGTTTAATTAATAAAAGACATAATTTTTTATTAATTGAACTCGATTGATTTGACTGAAAAAGCGTGTTACCGAATAAGAATACCATTAAATTTTAAAAAATCTTTTCCAATTTATTTATTTCATTCTTTTTTTTTTTTTTTGGAAATTTTATATTTATGGCAAGTATTATTTGTAACGGTAATGGATATGCAATACTTCTGAGCTAATTGTATACTTCAGAAAGTAAGAAATTTATTTTTGGGGGGTAAATGTGCTTTTTGAATAAATCAAATTTGGAATCTGATAAATCGTATTTTTAACATGGCAGATTTAAGAAATTTCATTGTATACAATACATAGTTTCAATGCTTTCATGATTTAATTATCAATTAATAAATTAAATTTCAACTGTAGATGAGGCATTCAGTATTTGATAATAAAAATCAATTGAAGAATCCATAACGTTAAATTTCATAAAAAAGCAAGAAATAAAATAAAATTGTTTCTTTTAGTGCACTAATAAAACTGTAGTTCAATTTTTTTCCATTCAGTTTCTTTTCCTTCGAAATAATAATTCATATTGTTTCGACAAAATCATGCAAAATAAATTAAATTTTAATTTCAAAGAATTAGAAGCCATACTAACTAATTTCATATCAGTTATATAGTTACATTGTCTAGAATAAGTTTATGCTTTAAAACTTGTTACGTAGCCTTTGAGAGACCATTAGTTAAATCTGTTTATATTGAAAAGTTTTCTAAATATTTTCAAGATCTAAAAAAAAAAAAAATGAAATTTTTTTATATTGAAAGACTTTTGTTAAAATTTGAATGTTGTGACTAATCAACCGAAAAAAAATCGATGTTTATAAAAAGGTGCAGAAACTTATTAATTGTTACTAATCTAATAAAAACTTCGAAAACAAAAATGCTTTGCTTAAATATTTTACCTCAACATTTTTAAATATATGTTTAGAAATATATGATAATACCCAAAGAATTCTAAAACAATTAGTTTTAATTTATCTGAGAAATATTTAAATTGATTTATTTTACCTAATCAGCAAGCGAGTTTATTTATAAATGAATTTTTTAAAATGATCTTAATTGAAGATTAGTCAAGTACAAATACTTTATCCCAGAAATAAATATTTTTCTAATATAATTTATATATATATTATCAATCAGATATTGTAAACGGTATAGAATGACTATATTTCATAATATTGCAGGCTTAATTTATTTACAGGTTCTCAATTTCTAGTTTATCTCTTTTTATACGAAGGTATACAGACGTGTGCAGTTTTGTTTTATATGCTAACAAAAAATTGTGCGTTCCTCAGAAATTGATTCAGCTATTTTTGCAATCTAGAAAAAGCGCATGTTTTACTCATACAGAAATATGGTTTCTCTCTCTGAAAGTAGTCTTTCAACTTGTTTATATAGTTAATAAAATCTGAGGTCAAAATCATTAGCAAACTGTCAATAAGTTGTTGATAAAATGAACCGAGTACATGCAGAAGTGGAAGCACATCTTGTGATAATAATCTACTTAAGAAGGGGTTTTAGTTTTAGTTTAGTTACATTAACGTCTCGTTTTTAAAGCCACAATAGGGCTATGTTGAGACGGACCTCGTAATTTTGAACCACGGTCAGATGAAGACGGCATCTGGGCTGGTATTGCCCTCTCCAAGCTTCCACACCACACCAGCGAGCGAAAGGTTAACCCCAGTAGGATTTAGCGAGCACGAGACTCGCTTTCACGATGGTTCTTCGGTAGAATCGGATCCGAAGCCGAAACCTGTGGGTTGTAAGAGATGTTCCATGGAACATGTGCCAGACAAATTGTGCAACATAAATTAGAACCCTGAACAGAAAGGAAGTAGAATTTCCCTTGTTTCGAGGGTATTCAACAGAACAAGAATTAATTTCGAAATTCCGTTTTATTTTCTCCTTATGCATCTTTTACCACCCAAATTAAAATAATATCTATTAATTCTCACCTACAATTACATCAGAAAATTAGTAGTAGTGTATTTTCCACCACTCCTAGCAAATGGAGAAAACGGGCGATTTCACTTGATTTTTCCCGTAGAAAAAAAAATTGCAATGTAATTGAAATTTTAAGTTACTTCAGGAACCAGAGAAACGGCATAAGCGATAAAAATTTAACATACTTAACCAAACAAATGGCAAAATCAAAGCAAATCATAAAATACATTACAATATAAAAACAATGTTATAACATGAAACCTTATTAAATATTACGAAGCAAAAAATAAATGGATAATGACGTAAGTTTTGACAAAATAAATCAGCAGCGAAGGCTCGCTTCGCATGGACGAAGGGCAAATAATAAATGAATGAATAAACCTTACACATGCTGTGCGCCTAATCTGGACTATGCCCAGACAACTAACTAGACTATACAGAATGTGGAGAATTTTTCCTTTCGTCTTTAATTTATTGCACAACTACTGCGTTACGAGCACATTTTGATGATTTATGGAGTTTGTATATATAAGCTACAATTTTCATATTGATCTTTTTTTTCTTAATGATTCTAATTATTTTCCATTTTTGTTGATCTTCGAACTCTTAGTGTGGAAAAATAAGTAGAAAAATTTAAAAGCGGTAAAAATCTTAAAATTGTATCAAAGATTACTTGAAAGTTCCTGAAGCCACAATATATGCTACTGAAACCAGGAAAATGGCTGAAAGTATACTTTTTGTTGTTGTTGAAACTAGTTTGGAATAAAAATTTTCTGCATTTTTTTTAATAATTTAAATGTATTTGAAAAATTTTAATGTCTGTCATTCGATTTTGAAAAGTCATCTCAAATTGATAATTTTTTCATCTGCTTCAATATCAAAAAAATTTCATTTGTATCTTTGAAATGCAGTTGTTTCATAATAAGTAATATCAAATCAAAATGCCACTGAATTGAAGAAATTAGGTTTTTTGAGCTTCAATTCTGAACGACGGGGAAACACTGTCCAAAAAGTTTATTAAATAATATAAGAAAAAATTAGGAATAATAAATTAAAATTACATTAAAAATATAGAAAAAAAATAGTTAATTGTTAAAAACCTTCTAAGAGATAAAGAAGTAAGTAATATATATATTTGTTCCCATTGATCGTGATAGTGTAATTATACTCTAAATATAGTAAAGGTTGTGATGATAAATTCTTAGGAACCTTTTTAAAACATAGTTTCAAGAAAAGAATTTCAGTATAGTAATTTCAAGTAATTTTTGATATGCTGCAAAATTCTTACAAGTCTTGTTAACTTTCCAGTTGTTTAAAATGTTTTCTATAAGCTTAACGCGAGTTAAAAAGTCAATAACTGTTTAGTTTGAAAGCAAAAAACAAAGAGTTAAAATTAAGATTTAAAAAAATTCATTTAGTTTAGTTTCAAAATATGAAAGTTGAAAATATTAAAACTGCATTTAAATTATAGCATCTCCGCCGCCAGCAGTTATGCCAAGATTTGAAGCAGGCGTATGTCATGTATTCATTATTTCATGTCTTTTAAAAGACGGCTTATTTTTCGAATTTAAATATAGCAATAAAATGAATTTCCTAAAGATTGAATTAATTCTTTTTACTTTCTCATATTTATAGTATATAAAGAAAACATGTTATTAAAGTCAAAATATTCGAAGGAGAGAGTTTGATCGTTTCAGATCTCTCTTTGTCAAAAACACACATTTTTGGAATTTTTGTCTGTGAATACAATAATTGAAAAATTTGAAGGTGAGAATTTGATTTTTCCGGATTTCTCCTAATTCAAAAAACACTTGTGAAATCCTTTCTGTCTGTTTGCGGGTGAACACGATAACACAAAACACTTTCAGTTAAAGGCATGAAATTTGGTATTCCTCATTTGTAGATTTCTATCAAATTTTGAAAGAAATTCATTCAGAAGAAGTTTATCTGTTCTGGATACAGAGCGGAAGTTTGCACGATAACTGTAAAACAAAAAGATCTTAATGGATAAAATTTGGTACACATATTTAACATCCAAAATATAGGTATTATTGAATTTGGAAAGAAATTAATTAAAAATTTGTATCAACCGTTATTTACACAAGTGTGTAAGTGTGATAACACAAACACTTAGTGACTTAAATATATGAATTTGGTATGCGATTCTTCGACTACGATTTCTGTCTCAATCGGTGAAAAAAAAAGCATTTAAAATAAGTAATGATTTGATTTACAATTGTTCCATTTTAAAATAGGATAAAAACTTTTGCGTCTTATTTTTTCGGTTAAATTACTACTGATTAATCCTTAAACTTAAAATTTTTGTCCAAAAATATTAAGAAAATTTTAAAATTTGCTTTCAATGACTTGATTCTACAGAGCTTATTGATTAAAAAGTATCCCTCATATATTTGTTTTTTGTCGTGCCCATAACGGAAAGGGGGTGCAGTAGCTTCTGCGGGAAAAGACACCTGAGCACCCAGAGGGCAGAAGTCTGACTTGTAGCTCAAATGAAGGTGACACACACACATTCGCTTGCACAGCCCCTTTTTACAGGGGGGCACATTCACACGCTTCACAGACAGAACACATAGTAACAACCATGCCCGAACCGGGAATCGAACCCGGGATGCCCAGATCACGGGGAAGACACGCTACCCCTGTGCCAGGACGCCGGCTCCTCATGTAATAAAGGGTATGTATGTCTTTGTATTGTAATATCTTGATCCTGACCGATCAAAAGAGAAACTAGAATTTCAGACAATTCCTTTTATGTATAGCCATATATTTACATAAGAACAATTTGTTCTCATCCAGGTTTAAATATTTGATATTTTTACCATTTGGATGTTGATGATATTTACACAACTGTTGAAGGTTTATTGGAAAAGAGTTCTCCATAGATTTGAAGAAATAACATCAGAAAAAATTAACAGTTAACAAGGCTGTCAAACAGCCAAGGTTGAGCGTAATTCACCAGTCTGAAATCCAAGAAGACTCTCTCTTTCCTTAAAAACTAATTTAAAAAAAAAACGCATTTTATCTCTGTCCAATCTCAGCCTATCATTTCACATTGGTCCACTTGAGCTCTCTATCGCCCAATAATTGTTCAGCAAAATGCCCCCCTCATGGTTACCAGTTGATCGAAGGAAGGTCCATTAATGATGCGTCCTCGTAACTGACCGTTCTGGAACACGTGTTGATTATAGTCCTTCACAATGGGAAAGATTTAGCCTCAAGATGGTTTGACACTCTTGGATATCATTGACCAGATGCGATGACCATTTGGGATAAGAGAAGATCCCCCATCTGGCAATCTGAAGGCATTTAACAATTGAAGGTTTTAACAGGTTTTAACACAGCTGACTGGAAATGCCAGTTATCAAGATTGGGAAAGGGGAACGTTACAGTATTGTGAACATTGAAGAAACTTTTATGTTCTTTCATATAATAGGGAAAAAAATCAATTCATTCTTACACATAGAAGCGAAACACCTCTTAATACTTTCACCTCTAACGACGAGATGTCTCGTCTTTCAGATACTTCCATTGATATTTAGTATTATGGAGTTTTTATCTAATTCATCCTTAGTTATAGATGTGTTAAGATTTTTAAAAAATCATCTTTTTAATGGTACTAATTTAATTTGAATTTAATTGGAAGTATCTGAAAGACGAGATATCTCGTCAGTAGCGTTGAAAGTGTTAAAAATGTTCTAAATTACAATTGAAAAATTTTTCTGTTATTCCACTTTAGGATAGTAATTGTGACATGGGGTGGGGGGAGAGATAAAGAAAAACAAAACGATTGTTTTGAAATTGAAACAAGATTTTTGAAAGAGAGATGGGGAGAACAAGACACCAGATTTGCTTAAGAGCCTCTAAGGAGATGAATGTGGTATTGACTGCAAAGTATTTATTGATTATGCGACAGCATTAAGACTATTGTTTTGGAAAAAAATATACAAAGGCAGTTCATTTGTTGCATATATTTTTATTATCAAGAAAAATAATTAAAAATAGAATGAAATTTCAATTTTTAAAATCGTTCTAATTGTGATTGTATCATGTTAATCCTGTTAATAAAATTATTTTATAAATAACTGAAACTGCATTGATATTATGGATTATTTGCATTAATTTATTCTTTAAAATTTATTTGATTTATGATTGAATTAAATTTTAGGAAAATTCAAACTTCGTGCAAAATTAGTTTGAGTTAAATAAATGAAAACTATTATTATTTATTTGTCACTTGCAGCAATAGAATGGGATTTAGTAAAAAGCCTTGCTTTACTAAGCTTAAAAAATGCAATCTTACAAAAAAAAATTCAATTAACAAATGATCGTATTTAAATATAATTAAACTAATAATATTTTGATTATTGTTGCATTTTTGGAACATTAACATAGCAATAATTTCAGCAGATCTACCTAATTATAAATAGTTATAAATGATTCTAATCTAAAACATATTATCATAAATATTTCATCGCAATATTTGTCTCATTGCGAATCGGTAATTATAATAAAAAAGAATCCAGATCCATATTGAAATACAATCCGGAATGAAAATCTGAAATTTTCTCTATTGTGGTTGGGAGCCCGACTCCCATTTCCAATAACATTGAGTCATTTCCAGCATCTGATTCCGTGGAATGCGTTACTCTTTTCATTGGGAGGAAAATAGACAGTTTAGCATATTTCAACATCAATGGTATCTTTTTTCCCAGGTTTCTCTATGATTATCTGCCACTTTTTTAAAGGATGTTTCATGGTATCAGGTCCTTCACAACTTTTAAACGTGGAGTTTCACAGAATATTTAATTAACCCTGAGGCAAGAAGAATTTAATTGTTGAATTAATTAAGCTCAAAATTCCTCAATTTCTAAACACCATAACAATGAGAAGTTTTGTTTCTCTCACAGATATTAAAAAAAAATTCTTCTCCTCAAGCTAGTTTGATTTAATAATATTGTCAGCTATATACAATAATACAGTAAAAGCTCTTTATTCGCAGGGTATATGTTCCATAAATATGCCGTGAATACGGAATAGTAATTTATATGGGATTATAGGGGATACGTTCCTAGGTGACAATATATATATATATATATATATATATCAATTTCATTGAAGTTTTTGAAAATTTTGATTAATTATCTTAAGGCTTAGGCCAGTGATTCTCAACCTGTGGGGCGCGCCCCCCTAGGGGGGCGCGAGCACACTAATGGGGGGGCGCGAGCATATCCAAGAGAAAATGTTATTTAAAAAAATTGATTAAGTTACTGAAAGGAAAGAACACACACACACACATACAAAACAAAATACATTTCGACATATTTAATAATTAACTTATTAAATTAAAACAACTTACTAAATTAAAAACATATTTAATAATTATTAATGACTTCCTTGGGCCTGTCTTGTAGAACAAAGTTTTTCGAAGGAGGGTTTAATATTAGAAATAGACACTCTCAGTTCTTTTTTTATAATTAGCTGAGATCTATATTTTGTCTTCAAAGAAGCCACAGCAGAAAATCCAGTTTCGCAAAGGTAAGATGTTAGTAGAATACGAAATGCCCTTGTTTTTAGTGCAGAAAATTCATCATCCACTCCTGCCCAAAATTCAAAGAGTTATTTTTACTAAATTGTCTTTTGGTTTCGCCGTTTGCTGTGAAGTCTATGAAGGTTTCTTCCTCTTCAATTGAGAGTCCTTCTGGAGTATTTTGAAATGGATCCCTCACCCACTTGTAACTTGATATCAGTTTGTCGTCAGCAAGAAAGTACTTTTTAAAATTCTTTGCTAGCATTGCTAAATGATTTTCAATGGTTACAAAAATAACTTTTATATGTTGTTCTTGAGCCTTGTAAGTTTTAATACAATCATTCAAATTTGCAAACATTGTTAAGTTTTCTTGCTTTAAATTTCTGCTCCACAATTCCAATTTTCTACAAAAAGCATTAACTTTATCACTCGTATCCAATATATGTGTATTTGCTCCTTGCAGTTGAAGATTCAAGTTATTTAATTTCTCGAATATGACGACCATGTAGCTCAATTTCATCACAAATAAACTATCGCGAAAATTCTCAGCTTCCGGTCTGTTTTCCTCTTCTAGGAAAACGGCAATTTCTTCTCTTAATTCATAAACACGTTGCAAAAATTTCCCTCGTGATAACCATCTTGCCTCGCAATAAAATAATAACGCTGAATGTACTGCGCCCATGTCTTTACAAAGTGCGGAAAAGATTCTTGATTTCAGGGGTCTCATTTTTATATAATTTACTAGGGTTACAACCGTAGTTAACACAATATTCAAACCAGGACTCATTTCTTTGGAAGCCAAAGCTTCTCTGTGGATCATGCAATGTGTCCAGACGCACTGTGGTGACTTTTGTTTCACAAGTGCTTGAATACTTTGGAATCTTCCGGACATAGAACGAGCACCATCGGTGCATATTCCGACACAATTTTTCCATTCTATGTTTGCCTCGTTCATAAAATCATTTAAGATAGCAAATAATGAGAGTGCTGTTGCTTTGATTTCTATTGGTTTGCAGAAAAGTAATTCTTCTACTTCTGACAAATCATCACAAAATTTAACATAGGCAATGAAATGAGCATCTTTATTACTATCTGTTGCCTCATCGAGTTGTATTGAAAACAATTTGTCACGTAACTTCGACAAAAGCTGACACTCTATATTTTCAGCTATATCAGCAATTCGATGGACAACAGTATCATTTGAAAGAGGTATAGACTGCAATTGTTTTGCAAAATTATCTCCAAACATAATTTCTACAATCTCAATTGCGGCTGGCAAAATAAGCTCTTCATCAATGGTGTGAGACTTTTTGCATCTGGCTATTTTATATGAAACTTTGTAAGAGGCAATTCAAGCTTTTTCCTTCACAGACAAAGTTTTTTTAAACAATGATTTTTGCTTTTCATATGATTTTAATTTTAATTCGAAGAATTCTCTGGGTTTGTTTACGTTCTCACTATGAAGCGTTTCCAAATGTCGTTTAAGTTTATTAGGTTTCATGCTGTCTGCTGCCAACATTTTTGAGCAAATGATACACAGGGGCCTTTCTTCTTCCTTTTACTTCAGTACTAGTGAACCCAAAATTTAAGTATTCTTGAGAATATTTTCTTAATTTTATTTTCGGAACCACGCTCGTCTGTTTACTTGTTGATGCTTGTCTATCGTCTAATGCTCGCTTACGTCCGCTTAACAATCTATCCATGATTCTGCATAAGTCTGCTACCGGTAATATTTAATATGATGAATTGCCATTACAGTAAAAGCTCCTTATCCGCGATTTCACTATTCGCGGATTAAAAAAATACGACCCAATTCCTCTATTCGCGGATCTAATGAGTACATACACAATAATAAAAGGATTCCAATAAATATCTAACTCAATATCCTTGGTAAATACTGTCAAATGGACTAGTAAAAAAAAGTAAAATAGATCTTATTACACTTTTGTATAATGCTGCAACGATTAAAAACTTGAGCTAATTATACGAATACAGAATCGATGACTCAATTGAATACAATAATCCACCGGAAACATGAATAAGAAAAATGAATAGACAGGCAATAATAATAATGATGAAAAAACAAAAGCCATTTTTTTGCTTCTTCATTGGCGCCCCTCCCGTCTGGCCAGATGAATCAAAAATATTTTTTAATGCTGCTGTTCCGCTCTACGGTAAAAGCCGCTTTGCGTGTTTTATTTTTTCGTTTTTCACGTACATTACAAAAATTGTGATCGAGTAACAAGTCTCTTCCACTCTTTTTCGAATTTATAATGTCAACTAAAAAAAATGAGAAACGAGTTTCGACACGAAAAAAATCCGTGTTACTGCTTAAAGTGAAAACAGAAATGCTTAATCGTTTACGTCTTGGAGAGTCATGTGCATCCATATTACGCTCATTCAATGTCAACGAATCGACTGTACGATCGATAAAAAAATCCGAAGATAAAGAAAGGTCATCTGTAGCTTCAACTTCACTGTCAGCGAAAATTGTTCGTGATCCAGCAATAGAAAAAATGGAAATGGCGTTGTCATTATGGATCGAAAACCGCAACCAAAAAAGGGTGCCCCTGAGTAGTCCAATGGTCCGGGAGAAGGCAAAGCGTCTTTACGCTCATTTTAATGAACCTGATGGTATCTGTAGTGGTGAATGTACAGATGGAGGATTTCAAGCATCGGAAGGTTGGTTCAATAAATTTAAGGTAAGACAATCATTGCATAACATTAAAATCGTTGGAGAAGCAGCGCCTGCAGACACTGCTGCAGCAGAATAATATCCAGAAAAATTTGCAAAGCTAGTAGCTGATGGGGGATACAAACCTGAGCAAATATTTAATGCAGACGAAACTGCACTGTTTTGGAAGAGAATGCCAAACAAAAAATTCATTTCTAAAAGCGAAAAGCCTGTTCCTGGATTTAAGGCAGCAAAGGATAGAGTTATACTGCTGCTATGTTCTAAAGCATCTGGAGATTGGGTCATTAAGCCACTGATGCTTTACAGATCGCTTAATCCTCGGGCTTTAAAAAATCTAAACAAGGACAACCTGACAGTGTTTTGACGCGCTAATAAGAAAGCGTGGGTTACAAGCGCTATTTTCTTTGACTGGTTCCGGATTTGTTTTGTTTCTGAAGTTGACATTTATTTTAAAAAACAGAATTTAGACTTTAAAGCACTTCTATTTTCGGACAATGCACCAGGTCATCCTCGTGAACTTGAAACTATGCATCCAAATATAAAAGTGGCATTTTTACCACCCAACACGACGGCTTTACTTCAACCTATGGACCAGGGAATAATCCAGGCCTTTAAGCTCTGTTACATTAGACGAACCTTCAAAATCATATTGAATAATATGGAATGTAATCCTGTATGAATTTTATGGAATACTGGAAGAAATTTGACACAGCAAAATGCATCGTAAACATAAATGAATCATTGGAAGAACTGAAGCCACACACATTGAAGTCATACTGGAAAAAACTGTGGCCTGCTTTGACTGCGGAAAATGAATCTGTTCAAATTCAAACTTTGACTGCAAACATAGCCGAAATCGCGAATGGAATAGGACGAGATGGATTTGAACAGATAGAATCAAGTGACATTTAGGAATTGCTTGAATAGCAAGATGAAGATTTGACTGAAACTGACTTGGAGGAAATGTTAAATTGACATCCCATTGAAGAAGAGGCTTCCACAAGCACTGGAAACGTGACATTTTATTTGAAAAATCTTAGTGAAGGTTTAAGACTGGCAAATGAGCTTTGCGATTTTTTTATGAACATTGATTCGTCTATGGAACGAAGTTTTATTTATAAGAGGCCAATTGCTTATGCGACTGCTGCATATCAGTCTGAATGGAAGGAGCTTTTAAAAACTACCAAGCAAGAGAAAATTACAAAATTATCAAATCATTGCCTAAGCCTTAAGATAATAAATCAAAATGTTCAAAAACTTCAATTAAGTTGATTTTTATATATATTTTTTATTTTTTTTATTTTGTCACCTAGGAACGTATCCCCTATAATCCGGTATAAATTACCATTCCGTATTAACGGTTTCTGTATTCACGGCATATTTATGGAACATATACCCCACGAATAAGGAGCTTTTAATATACACGAAAATATATATAACATACACATTCAGAATAAATTCAATAGCAATGGAAGGATCGACTCGAATAAGATTGTCTGGAATTGAAATTGGTGTCATAGAACTTTCTCCTTCTTCCTTTGAGAAAACGTTTGTTCACATCTGCGCACGTTCCTAACTTAACGTTTAAGCTGACCAAATTCCAGACAGATCGAAACTTCTCGCGAAACCATGCGAATGCCCGACATGGCTGGAAGCAAGAGCAATAAAAAGGCATAGGATTCTTGTTTTCTCAATGCTGAGGATCGGTGTTGCAAAATGTCAATAAATGTCCGTATTCTTGGAAATTTCTAAAGTTTAAAATTAAGGTTGCAGAGTAGGTTTAGCTGCAAAACACTCAAAATACATTATTATTGTATAAATTTTATTGTATGCTGTGGGGAGCGGGGGGGGGCGTGATGAAAATTATGATTGAAAATTGGGCCGTGAATACTAAAAGGTTGAGAAACACTGGTTTAGGCAATAGTTTGAAGAATTTTGTCATTTTCTCTTGCTTGGCAGTTTTCAAAAGTTCCATCAATTCAGTCTGATACGCAGCAGTCGCATTAGCAATCTGCCTCTTAAAAATAAGACTTCGTTCCATAGACGAATCATTGTTCATAAAGAAATCGCAAAGCGTCACGTTTAATTAAAATTAAATGTCACGTTTCCAGTGCTTGTTGAAGCCTCTTCTTCAATGGGCTGTGAATTTAACATTTCCTCCAAGTCGGTTTTAGTCAGATCTTCATTTTGTGATTCAAGCAATTCCTGAATGTCACTTGATTCTATCTATTCGAACCTATCTCGTTCTATTCCATTCGCGATTTCGGCTATGT
The DNA here is from genome assembly GCA_026543055.1 of Argiope trifasciata. Taxonomy (NCBI): domain Eukaryota; kingdom Metazoa; phylum Arthropoda; class Arachnida; order Araneae; family Araneidae; genus Argiope; species Argiope trifasciata. The sequence continues at coordinate 1,307,789 of JAPMOQ010021776.1, read as the reverse complement.
TTGCAGTTTGCATTTAACAACATACTTTAGACAAAGTTGTAATAAGACCTATTTTACTTTTTTTATTAGTCCATTTGACGACATTTACAAATGATATTGGGTTGGTTGCCTATTAGAATCCTTTTATTATTATGCATGTTCTTATAAGAAATTTTTAGCCTCGAATATAGGAATTGGGCCGCATTTTTTAAAACCGCGAATAGTGAAAACGCGAATGAAGGAAGCGCGAATAAGGAGCTTTTACTGTATAGGATTGTTGTTATTTATTTTATGATATGGTTTCATATAATAATGGAATGAAAGTGGAAGAGTGGAATTAAATTTATTCGATGTTTTTATATATTTATGAACATTTAAGTTGTTGGTTATAGAGCGTCTTAGTTTTTTTTTTTTTTTTTTTTTTTTTTTGCATATAATTTATATCGTTTTATGTAATTTCTAAAGTTGCAGTTTGGTTGTTTGTAATTATTAGTAACCGATTTAAAAAATCATATTAAAAGAACATTTTAGTTCATTCTAAAGTGTAAATAAGTTTGTTATAAAATATTTCAAGAAATATTTTTGTAGTGTAAATTTTCATCTATGCATTAAATAATACTTTCAAAGTTGAAAGTAAATAAATGAAGAAGTAACAAAAATCAAAATTCACTTTTAAATATTTACCAAATTACTTATTTTTTTATATAAATTTTGCATTTCTAAATCACAAATTTATTGGAATAGTCGTTAATTTGGTGGCCTTGTTTCGCTTTCACATTGCGAGAAATTCTGACATGCTATGACATCCATCAGACTAAAGCATTAAATTCATGGGAATTCAAGTTATCAAAAGCATCTAAAAACTCCTAAAATCAAAAGGTGATTACGAAGATTGGGATTAAACGATTTTAGTGCCATTAATACACTTACTGAATCAAAACAGAAATTTTTTTGCTAGTAATGAGAAATTTCTTCTAGTGCATATAAAACAACAATCATTCCAACTGTAAAAACTGAACAGTATGAATAAAGCTTGTTAGAAAAGGCTTTTCTTAAGAAAATAACAGCTCAAGGTGCATGGTCAGGAGCCATTTATATATACAGTTGTAAACGCTTGATAATACTGTCTTTGCTCAAAAAATGTTTTTTGATAAATAACATATGCTATCTCAAATTTGGTAAAAGCTTTAAAAGGATTCAAATATCGCACATCTCGTATTTTTTAATTTATAATTTAAAGGATTTAATAATTTTTAGAAGGGGGGGATTTTATTTAATAGCTGTGGAGCTACATATGTATGCAATAAATTAATGAAACTGAGGATGTATTTAAATTTAACATCCTCAGAGAGGATGTTATGAATTTTCGTAAAAATTACGAGTATGAATGATTACCTGACATTTTGCAGTCCAACTAAAAAGAGTTTAAGTTTAAAATTATAGAATGGATGATTCACATTTGATTTCAATCTAAAATAATAATTAAGAGATAGCGTCTTCCTTCTTAATTCCATGGCAGGTTCGTAGCATTTGACATATAAGCTCTTAAAGGTGTTGTTCTAAAAGCGCCTGAATAGAGTCGAAGAGCTGGGTGATGAATTGTATCCAGTTTTAGTAACACATTTTTTCTTGCAAATCCATAAATTTCACAGCCGTAATCTAGTTTAGAGAGTATTGTGACTTTATATATTTAAGTATCTATCTTCTGTCTGCTCACCAGTCTGTAGTCGATAGAACTTTTGAGATATTTAATGATTTTTCACACTTTTATTGGAATCTTTTCACCTGAGATAGGAGGCTGTGTTTCTTGTTGAATGTAATCCCCAAAATCGAATTTCATCCCCAAATGATATTTTCAAGCCATTAAGATTCAGTTCGGAATCTGGATGGAGATAGTGTTTTTGGCAGAAATGGACACCAGTTATTTTCTATAAGTAGAAATTAAAGCCGTTAGTGTTGGTCCATTGTGTGATGCTATTGATTATAGTTTGTAATTGCAGCTGAATGAAATTCATTTGCATCCCTGTACAAGGGATATACAGATTGTAAACATATAAAAAATCAGAAAGTGGTTGTTTAAAAATGCTATTCATTTTTTAAATGAAAAGTCTGGTACTTAAATCGCGAATATCTGTCAGTTCAGATTCTACCTTACCCCAAAATTTTCTAAGTTAAAAAAATTCTCATAAAAATAGGAAGATTTCCTAGTAATTCAAGACCATGTAATTCTTTTAAAATCTCGTGTATCCCGTATTTAAAAGTTCGACTATAAACCTTTTCAGGGTCATAAATGATAACCAACAAATGTTTTTCTCTGTAAAAATGCAAGGCAAATATCTGTTTCACGGGCAAATAAGTTATTGGTTGTATCCCGATCTCTCCTAAATCTACTTTGGGACGACTGAAGGAAATTGTGCACCGCCAAATAATAAATCAGTCTGTAGCTTTATTTTTCGAGCAATTCGTAGGGACAACAGGTCAAAGCAATTGAAGATAGTTAAAAGGTTTCTTTGGATCTTTGTCTGGTATCAGTAATGGAATTATTATATCCTGTTGCCAAATAGTGGGCAAAGCATGATTGGAATTCCGAAAGATTAAAATTGCAGTTAGAGCGAAAATGATCCCAAGAGTTTAAATTTAATTTTTTTTCGTGGTTCAAAAATTCTTGACGATAGTTTTGACTATTCGATGTATGAGCTAGATTCGAACTTATGCAATTTGCAATACCCTTTAATGGTGATATCACATTCCCTCTATCATTTAAAATATAAACGGTACTGGATTTAGAAACACCCGATACTTTTTTTAACTTATCTTCACAGATGAGGACTAGATAGTATAGCTATAAGGTTCTTCAACTTAGTCGTTGTATCCTTCTATATTCAACTTTATCTTTTTAAAAATTAATAGAACTTTCCATAGAAGGATAACATCGAAAAATATTCCAGGCCTTTTTTTTCTGTTGTTGTTGTTTTATATGCCTACTGACAATTTGCATTCCACCAAGGCTTGCTTTACCTCCTCCGAATGCCAGATGTCTGTGGAATATAATTATCCGCTGCTTCAATTAATGTATGAATTTTATTATTTAAGGCTTTCCTCGATAGTAGAGCATTTAATTATTTCAGAATTGATGTTAGCTAGAGAAGCGAATTTTCACCAGTTTGCTGACTTTAATACATATTTAGGAGGGAGGAAAGGACTGGTTGAATTGAGCCTTCTGTCAGTTAAAATTAATTGAAAGTGATCACTATTGTACAATCATTGTTTAAGATCAAACTGAAAAATGATAACCGATATGGAGAAAAAATGGCGAGATCAATAAAATGAAACGCTCGTTTTGCGTTATTCGTGTGCAGAATGCGTTTTTTCATCAGTTTGAAAGGCATAAATTGCTTTCTGAGAGGTGTTCGATTTGTAAACCGTGTGAACTTGAGTCAGAACTTCACCAAAAAGAACCCCCTCAGGGGCTCACCTACTATAGGTGAATACGGGAGTCCCAACCCCGAGATACCCAGGAATCTTTACTCGCTTTATTTTCATTCTCTCCTCCGTCTTCTGCTTTTGATTTCCTTCCTTCTGTCCCTCGAGGGTAGGCGAGAAAGCTCTCCATGAGAAGCTGTCGCCGCTCTGTTTACTTCTTGCTTCTCATGGACAGCAAATACCCTCACGTGTCTGCCAAGCGTGGCAACCCATTAGACGGGTGGTGCACTGGGGTCCCCCGTATATCAATCGACTGGTATCTAGTCACCTGAGTGGCTAGTCTGCTAGAGATCAAGTGAAAGGGTTACTCCTTGGGATTGGCGTTAAGGGTGGTCCCTGTCCCCGGGGTTAACTCTGAGCGCATAGGTTCCAGCTAGTACCAAGATAAGCTCCAAGTCTGAGAATAGCCAGAGCTAGTGGCTGCCTTCTCTTGTTGGACTCCATGGTGGGTGGTACCGTTGGGCCTGAAACTTTGTCATATTGTGTGGGACCTCGCACGAAATCTTTCTTCAGTAGGCAAAAGCATAATGTTTCAATTCCAATTCCATCCCCATCATTCTTTATTGTCAGTAGAGTATCATCTGAAAAAGAAACTTTTCATACTCTGTCATCTTTTCTTATTGAAAAAGCTGTTACTGAACATTTGGGTGAAGTTAAAAGCCTAAGAAAAAATCGATCTGGAGATTTAATTATAAAAGTAGCAAATAGTAAGCAGGCGCAAAAAATTCTGAACATTAAATCTTTTTCTACGATACCCATCTCTGTTAGTACCCACTGAATCCTTAATTTCTCTAAAGTTATTTCTTGTGGGAAATTATATAATACTGACATAAATGAGATTCTGAAAGAATTACGTAGTCAGGGCGTTATTGATGTCAGACGAATTAGTGTAAAAAAAATGGCAACATTTTGAAAACAAAGCATTTAATTTTATCTTTTGTTTTTCCAAAAACACCTGAATTCATTAAGGATAGTTATATGCGTTTGGCTGTAAGATCTTATATTCCGAATCCTCTTCGGTGTTTTAATTGCCAAAGCATTGGATATTCCAAAGCTTATTGCCGTGGGACACTTACTTGTGCCCGCTGTGCTTAAACTGCACATGAAATTACTGAATGCACTGGTCTAGAAAAATGTGTTGTCAAGGCCAACATAGCTCTCTTTCTCGTTCTTGTCCTAAATGGCAGTTTGAAAAAGACGTACTTCCCGTCAAAGTCAAAAATCAAATTTCTTACACCGAGGCAAGGAAAATTGTTCGAGCTCGTACACCTGTATCTGTGTCAGCTTTGTAGATATAACAAAGGAAAATAACTTTACTCAAAGAAACCCATTTGATACAAATTTCGATATTCAACCTTTTGTTTCCGACATTGAGCCGTAAAAAGAACTGGATACCTCTGAAACTAGTTTGTCTTTTGAGATAAAACCTAAGAGAAAAAAGTTGCCTTCCAAATCGTAGATGCATTTACTCTCAAACTTTCAAAGCAAGGTCGTTCAGCAAAAGATGTTGCTTTGTCTCTGACTACTAAAAACTCTCTAGCTTTGGATATGGCGGAATCTGGCCTTGTCCAGAAAGATCTGACCTGCTTGTTCGGTGGTGTACCAAAAAATTCAGAGTTGCTACAACTCCATCTTTCCGATGAGGAAGATTTTCAAATGATTTGTGATGCATCTGCAATTCCAACAACAAACACTTAAAAAATTCCCTTCAGATTGCTTAGTAATTAATTTTCTCTCTTAGAATTGTCATAACTTCAGATACAAGACTACAGACATTAAGGCTTTACTAAATTCCTTTCAACCTGTTAGCTCCGCCCTTCAGGAAACTCACTTGAAGGCAAATATTCCATTTAAAATTCGTGGCTGTCGTTCTGTGCGGAAAGATAGTGATACTGGGAGGACCAACTCTAGTGGAGTTTGTATCTTGACCTCGAACATGTATCCGAGTACAACACTTCCTTTATACACTACACTACGCTTTATATACTTCCTTTATACACTGCAGGCTGTTGGTATTCAAGTTCATCTCAGAACTCTTGTTGCAGTCTGCTGTCTTTATTTACCACCAGATGAACCAATTAATCAAAATGAACTAAATGCTTTGATTGATCAGCTCCCTACGCCACTTCTTTTACTTGGCGACTTCAACGGACATAGTCCTGTATGGGGTTCAGTTTGAATTCTCGAAGTCGACAAATAGAGCAATTTATTTACGAAAACTGTTTTTGTCTCCTCCATAATGATGAAAAAAAAAACTTATTTCCATTAACCTACTCGTAGTTTTCATAGTATCGACCTAGCTATTAGTTCTCTTTACTTTTACCATTTTTAAGTTTTAGTATCGGACGTGACCTCTATAATAGTAATCACTTTCCAGTCATTGTCTCCCAGGCTGACAGTACCTGTAGGAAACAACGTCCTCAGTGATACCTATTCCAAAGGGCAGACAGGAAAATTTTTACACGACTTTCTGTGATTAAAGATACAATGGTCGATTGCAGAAATGTTACTGATGCTGTTGAAAATCTGATAAACCATATCCAACGAGCTGCTAATGCTACCATTCCAAAGAATTCACCCCATCCCCGAAGATAACTTTGGCAGTGGTGGAATAATAATGCCGCGACGCTTACAAGACTCAGGGAAAATTATGGGGAATTTTCCGTAGGTATCCAACAACGGAAAATCTTATATCCTTCAAAAGAGCACGGGCAATTGTACAGAGGGAATCCTGAATTCTCTTCGTTTCTTCCATCAATTCTTCTACAACAAGTGTACATCTTTGGAGAAAAATCAAGGCAGCTAATGGGATATATCACGAGTCCCCTTTTCTTATCTTAAACACAGGAAATGTTTTCTACTCCTCTCCAGCCGATGTTGCTAATGTTATTGGGCAATCATTTGCAGAAGTTTCAAGCGTATATTCATACTGTCAGACATTCCTTGCGACTAAGAATCACGCTGAACAGGTACCTTAAAACGCGCTATTTTTTGCCATATTATTGTGCCTTTCAGATGCATGAATTAAAACGTGCTTTATCGTATGTTCATGACATTAGTCCCGGACCAGATGGTATTACATACAGTATGCTCTGCCATCTAGATGAAAATTCTCTGGTAAACATTCTTTGCTTGTTCAATAGAATCTGGAATAAGCAGACATTTCAGTCCCAGTGGCATGAAGCAATTGTGATACCACTGCTGAAACCTCGAAAAGATCCAAGTAACCCTTAGAACTATAGACCAATTGCTTTGACAAGTTGCCTTTGTAAACTTTCAGAACGTATGATCAATACTAGACTTTTATATGAATTAGAAAAAAAATGAATGTATTCCTCCACTTCAAAGTGGCTTTTGCAAAAGCAGATGTACTGTTGATAATCTAATTCACCTAAAAACTAACATTCGTAATGCCTTTGTGGTCCGAAATCATCTTGGTGTTTTTTTCGGCGTTGCTATAGCTTATGATCGTACTTAGCGCTATGGGATCCTTCGCACTTTATCTGAATTTCATTTCAAGAGAAATTTACCTATTTTATGAAGAACTTTTTATCTTATCGCCTTTTCCGTGTTAAAGTTGGTAATCATCTTTCAAATTCTTTTATTAAACAGGAGGGCTTTACCTCAGGGAAGCGTGTGAAGTATTTCGTTGTTTATTCTTTATTTCAGTCAAGTTCTTAGAGTTCTACCAGAAACTGTTACTGGTACCTTGTATGTGGACGATTTACAAATATCCTGGGTCGGATATGCCTTTGATGGAGAGACGATTACAAACCGCTATTAATAAACTTGTAGTTTGTTGTGATATGAATGGATACACACTTTCTCTTGAAAAAAGCTGCTGCATTCATTTCTGCAGAAAACGAAGTCTTCATCCAGATCCTGAAGTCTATATCAATAATACAGCAATCCTTGTTATTGAAGAGACTCGTATTTTAGGAGTTACTTTTGATAGAAAACTCACTTTCCTACCTCATGTCCTTCACTTGCGGAAGAGATGTGGAAGAATGCTCAGTATTCTCAGAGTTCTTTCTAACAAATCTTGAGGAGCGGATCGCGTTTCATTGCTTCGCATTTATCGAACACTAATACTGTCACGCATCGACTATGGCTGTGACGTTTATGGCACTGCTCGACCAAATATTTTGCGAAAACCTCGTACATTATATCACTCTGCATTGTGGATTTGTTCCGGAGCATTTAAAACTTCTCGCGTACAAAGTTTATATGTCATATGTCCTCAATTACCTCTACACTTACGGTGGAGAAAGTTGTCTGTTCGATACCTCTTCCACATTTTATCTCTTCCAAATCACCCTGTTAGAAATATCACTGTGCTTATCAATCTTCGTAGACTTCATAATGCTAGTCCACATAATATCCTTCCCTTTAATGAGAGGATTAAAACTGATATTCAAGCTTTGAATCTAGGGAATATTGAAAAATATCCAGTTAATCTTTTATCTTTTCCACCAAGATCATCCTGACTTTTCATATATTTTTTTGATAAAAACTACTACTTCATGGTTTGTTTTCCAACAATTATTTAATTATAATCAACATCGATTTTCAGTCTATACACAAATTTATACTGATGTATCAAAATTGACACAAATTGTTTTTCCTACAGTAACGCACAGTTACCGCCTGCACAATTCGTATTCTGTTTTAACTTCTGAATTATTTGCAATTTTGTTGGTCCTTAAAAGATTTCTCTTTCTGAAGAGCGCCTTTATTGCATTTATTCAGATAGTATGAGTGCCTTAAAGACATTGTGTCATTTTACAAAATACAAACATCCTATTGCAATCGATATTCATTATTGCTTAACAACTCTTCAAACAAAGGGATTCAGCATACTTTTCTGCTGGATACCTAGTCATGTATGTATAGAAGGCAATGAAAAGGCTGATTGTGCTGTGAAAGTGGCTCTAGATAGTCTATCATGACCATGCACTCATATTGATCTGCTTGCGACATATAATAAGTATATACTTTTTGTTTGGCAAGAATCCATGGATGGAGAAATGCAAAATAAATTGCCTTTTATTAAACATACTATTAACTTGTGGCCTGATGTCTTTATCAGAGGAGCAGATATTAAATTAACAAGACTACGCATTGGTCACACTCGACTTACATACAAACATCTTTTGTTTAGTCAGCGTGCACCAACGTTCTCAGACTGCAGTGTGATTCTGGTAGTTTTACACATTTTAAATCAGTGTTCTAAATTTAATTCTCATTTTAATTCTTTATTATTTTAATTATTTTAATTCTTTAACATTGGAGATGCGCGAATTGGTGGGAGAACACCCTCATAAGAACATCTTTAAATTTTTAAGAGCCATAAATTTTGTCCATTTTATATGAATACCATGGGGTTTTTAAACATTTTCTTAGGATTTTTTCTGTAATTGGAGTTCTAATGTTAAGGTCTTTGTCCTTTAAACTTATTGTACTTTGATTTTATAAAAACAAAACGTTGGTGGTATTTTAACCTTGAAGACACACTTTATTTAATAGATCATTTGGCAATAAACACACGCCACTTGTTTTGCCGCAGCATGGTCAGCTTTGGCTGAAGCGCCATAAAAATCCAAACATCCATCCATCCCCAAAAAGAGCTATGGTCATTAAGATCGCCCAAAATGATAAAAGGCGATGAAAACTGACAAATGAAATTGTTCTCCTTTTTCCATCTGTTCATTCGGAGTCTCTATCTGAGATAACATATAGAAATATTCTGTGACCGGCACAATATCAGCCTCTTTGTGTAGTGCATTTTTGTTTCTAATGGAATTGTCTTTAACTTTTGACACTTACGACAGCTTAGTGGATTTGATATGATTGGTTTTATAGGTCAGTTTGTATATACTATTTTAACCGATTTTGGCAATGTTGGAGTACTGGATGTAAGGATCGAGTGTTTAGCGGGGAAGTTTTGAAGAGGATTTTTTTTTTTTATTGGTTCTACGGACTGCTTTAACTTTTCGCTCTTTTAGACAGTTTAACAGGTTCGGATACTGCACCTCTAGTATAATTTAGAGTGCTGTCAACTTTTACTTCGAGATTTCCTATTTTTATCTAGTTTGGTAATATTTCCAGATTGCTTCGCATTTAAGATTCCAATCAAAAGTTTTCCTGTACAGTAAAACCTGTTTTTGTGTGGTCCCTTTTTATCCTATTTATTTTTTACTATTTTTTATGCGGTATATGAGTTTCAAGGCGTTAGTACCATTTTAATGTTTTCTATCAGTGTCCATGTACATGTACACTTCAAGTGCTCTGATCATTTGTTTTAAACAGTCTCTTCTATCAGTGTCCATATACATGTACACTTCAAGTCCTCTGATCATTTGTTTTAAACAGTTTCCCGGCAATGCACATTCAATTATTTTCGCTCAATGCTTGAGCAACCTTCTTTTCGTATTCCGAGTTTTATATATGATTCACGTGATTAAGGATTCATTTTTAATGAGATTAAAGGTTAAAAAAAATTAGCAATTTTGTTTCTATTTGTATATAGTTTTCATGATTTATATTTTATTTTTAGACATAAGTATTCCCTTAAAATAAATAATTGTAGCCAAAAAAGTGAAAAGAAAGACAATTCCATTAGAAACTATTTTTTTAAAATATTAACTAGACTAGTAGATGGCGAAGGATCCACAGCTGTTGCTAATGAATTTAAATTGAGTGAATCCACTATAAGAGCTAAAGACAAACATGCGAGTCAAATAAATGAATCTATTAATAATGCAGTAAACGAAGGCAGTAGAAGAGCATCATATTCATGAAATTTTGTAACAGAGAAGATGAAAAAGACTCGTGTTCTGGAATAAAGATTTAACTATAAAAAAAACTAAACGAAAAAGACTCGTGTTCTGGAATAAAGATTTAACTAAAAAAACTATCTCCATTCACAAAGATTTAATTAAAGAAAAACCTAGACAGTATTCCAAACAGCTGTAGGATTTGGAACCATTTAGTTTGTCGTTCTGTTAAGAAAACTTAAAATTTTCTATGATCAGTGGCTGGTTTACTGGAATTTTATGACGATACGCACTTAACAATGGGAAAATACAAGGGGAAGCAACGTTCGCAGATGAAACAGCTGATAATAATTATCGTAAAATGTTAGCAAAAATTGTTGGCGATGGTGGATATTGCCCGATCAAGTATTTAATCCAAATGAAACAGGGTTATTTTGGAAAAAGATGCCCAATCAAACGTTCATTACCAAGTCTGAAAAAACTGCAAGGGGTTTTAAAGCTGCAACAGATTGAATTACACTCTTCATTTGCAGTAATGCCTCTAATGCAAAATTGTTAAAATCACAATTATAAATAAAACTTTGCACCAACGTGAGCTTAAAGACATACATTTAGCTGAATATGCAGCACATTTCATAGTCAATAAAAAGCATGGGTCACATTAGTTGTTTTTACAACATGGTTCTTCGTACCAGAAATTGAAAAATACATGATAGAGATGGATCTTCCTTTTAAATTGTCGCTAATTATTGTCAATGCTGCCAACTATTCTTGTATAGGATATCCTAATGCACAAATAGTGTCTTCACCACCAAATACGATTAATCTTGTACAACCATTGGATCAAGTCATAATCGCAAATTTTAAGAAACATTATGCTACATTAACTTTCAGCTGCATTTTGAAAAAACTAGAAAATGATGAAATAAAAACCACACTACTATAGCAATTGCTCACATAAAGCATCACACATTAAAATCGAGCTGGAAAGTAGTCTGGCCTGAATGTGTCATTCATGAAAATGTAACTGAGAACACGTCCACGTTATTATCAGAAATTAAGGCGCTCTAACTAGACATCAGTGGAGAAGGCTTTGACACTTTCAGCGAAAATGATCTAGACGAAACTGTCAATGATAGCGACATTATTATAGTTTGAACCGAGCTCTATTACAGCGAATAAAATATATGCAGAGATCCAGCTTTCCAATAAATTGGAAACCATTTTCTTAAAATAGATACCAATGTCGAAAGGAGTTTCAAATTCCAAAAAGAACTTCGATCCTGCTTATCTGGCTATCGTGACGCTTACAAGCAATTGACCAATCGATATTCGTCAAAGAAACTGATCACTGACTTTATGTTTTCAAGAAATAAATCGAATGAAATCGTATCTTCAAGTGACGAAAGCGATTTTGAACCAATTCATTACAAGACGACACGCGTTTCGGATTCAAAGAGTAGCAGTGATTTATATAATGTGCATTTTGAAATCTTCTCCATGTATACTAGGAGAAATTAATATTCAAAAAATGTTTCAATATATAATTTAATTATTTATTTTGTTCAGATGCACTTTCTCATGTATTTCGTAAATAATTGACGTATTTTCCAAGTGCGACTTTTTTTATGCAGTTCCTGTTTGCCGCATTAAAAAAAAAATCCTTTTTTTTGCATGCCGTACAAAATTGTTTATTATATGTTAGAATTTATGAAATTTCCGTATATTTTTTGTGCGGTTTCTTTTATGTGGCGCCTTATCTACCACATGAAAACAAGTATGAGTGCATTTTAACTCTTTGCCCTATAAAAGGTCACTCTAATTCACCACATGACTTAATGCCTCAATTCGAGAGATAACTCTCGCTTACCACTTTGTTTGATGTGTGGTGGTATTTATTGTTTCTTTTTTTAAAAAACTCAGCTGCATCTGAAATATCGCGTAGGTTTGAAGATTAATTGGGTGAAAATAAAAGTTTCCTGCGCTAAATTGTGTGTGTAATATTTTTAAGCTGGAGGTAAGAAATTCACTAAAAGCGCTACAAAACGTCTCGAGTTGGTGGTCAGTGGTTTGGAAAATAAAATAACAATCTCAAACGCATACTCAAATATTTTTAAAAAACTCAAATAATGTATTGTTATTAATACATTTGAGTTTTAAAGTAGCATTTCATTGCAACTGCAATAAATTATTTGAAAATAAAATTACCGGAGCTTAAAGCATGACTATTTCACCAGATAAGTTTCTTTCTGATTATGAAAAAAAAAACTAAAAGAAGAAAAAATACTTCCTGTTCATAAAAAAATACACGGATAAAGTTTTACCACATAATCTAGAGTACAAATAGTTTCTAATACATTTCGCTTTAAAAATACATTTATTAAATTTTGGCAAATACAAACAGCCTCGAAAAACATCGATGAGAAAGTTCAAATATTCTCATCAAATCGTTTCCACTTTTTCATGAAAATAAAAAGATTAAACCAAGAAAACAAATTAAGTTCTGTGAACAAACTATTTGGGGGCACTTGCTCAAAACCGGTAGTAACTATACCACAGCTCGAAATCTTCGAGTCTTCTTGGTTGAGGTCGGAATCTAAAATTGAATTCCCATCTAAGAAAGAAAAATAAAGTTCTCAGCAAATATAACTATCTTCGCTTACAGGGCAGGAATTTGAATGACGAAAAACAAAGGATAAAACAAAAAAATAACTCAAAAGCCGCTCAGTCCTTAATGATAAAATAATAGCTCTTTTCCTATTTTTATCGATTGCTTTTCGGAGATTCATCGGATCCGACGCGATTGAAGTGAAGGAAGAAGGTGTCAAGAAAATGAAATCGAGAAGAAAGATCAAAAGGTAAGTTTTCCCACCAAAGGCGGCGAAGCGTATCTAATGTTGGTGAGCACTTGGTGCCAGACAAGGGGCGTCTTGTAACACAGAAATTGTTGGTTTAGATAAATCGTTTTGTGTGGCTGATCAACCACAAAATACAAAAAAGAAAACGATGCTTTTAATTCAATAAGGTGTGGTGTTGAATTCACATTTAATAACGCCCATTCTATCTTTATTTTCAGAAAGAGAGTCCGATTTTTACTTTATTTTGTTGCCTCCATCTGACGAAGGACTGGAAAGTTTAAAAATAACGTTAGCTTGGCTCTGGCACCATAATAATCATTTATTCTTTTTAAAAAGCGAGAATATTTCAATTAAAGTACAAAGGAAGGCTAAAATATTTAAGGACACCTATATATAAAACTGTAATCCAATAAATTAAAAAAATGCCAGAATTTGTTTTAGTTTCGAATCTTAACTTTGGTTTCTCAACCTCCACATTTAATTTTGTTTTCGTTCCAAACTTTGAAACGCATAAAATAACTCTTTGTAGTCTTCAAGGCATAAAATTTACCGAATTTCGGAAACATGAATTCTTGAGAATTTATTCCGCGGAGTATGAATCCACATATTGATAACTTTTTGTTAGAAAAATCTTCAACTCTCCCCTCAAATAATCCCTAGACTGGGCAAATAAATTTTATGTTAATTTCATATTGAATGAACAATTTCTTCAGGCTTCTAAGTTTGTAATTCTGACCTTAAAAATAATATTTTCTTTCAATCTAAATTAACATCCAGCTTCGTAACTAAAAGAACGCAATTGAGAATAGATATTGACAATATGAACCATTGTCAAAGCACCACTTCACTTAAAGAGCTTTATTTTTTACATCATTTTGTCAAATCTTGAATTCATAATACCTTTACACCAAAATGGCCACAGTAGCCTAAAGGAAATGTCTACGGAAAGAGAGTGGAGGATTTTGATACTCAATTATTGGGTTGTTCGGAAAGTCATTTCGTATTTTTTTGTCAAAATGAAAAGAAATTTTCGTTTAATGAATAAATTATTTATTAAATTATAAAATTGCCATTCTGGTCTAATACCTTTTGCCATATTTTTGGTAGTAACATGATTACACGCTCATAAAAGTTTTGGTCTTTGCTGTAAAAAAAAACTGATCGAGGTGGTTTTTGGCCTCCTCATTTGAAGGAAAAATTTTGCAAATCAGTTCTGGTACTGATGTACTGTTAACACATCTTCTCCACACATATTGGCTAATTTATTTCTGGCTTGAACAGCATTTTTACCTTTTATAGCAAAAAAGAAAAAACTGACGAAAATGCTGTTTATTGCTCTCCATATTTGAAAGGGCACCATCCAAAAACTACTGCGAAGAATCAGCTGCACTTTTTCACACTCAAGCCTTGTTATATCAGCTCTTAAAACATAAAATGATTTTGCGGTTTAAGTATGAAATTGGGTGCGAAAAATGCAATTAAATCCTTTGTCAGGAAAAAACGAAATTACTTTCCGAACAACCTAATACATTAAAGTTCCATAATGGGTATGGTGAACACCAAACTTGATATCTCTGATATCGTGGGTTAAAAATCTTTCTTTTGGGATGGTAAGAATGTTTGGAAAGGGGATAAAACTCAAATTTCTCCCTCGTTATCAGGCATACAACACTCTCTGCCCATCTTGAAATAGCATTTGAGTTGCTTCAAAACGCTATGTTCATAAATCTAAAATATCCCCTAACCCGAAATAGATATTCTGCTAGCAGACCATGTTCTTTCTATTCCTGTATTTTAAAAAATATTTTTTATTTATAGATAACTTTAGGCTGTCCACTAACAAAGATATGAAAACATCATAATCATAACCTGAAACAAAATAACAATTGTTATATTAAAGTCCCGTTTAAAAAACTAGGGCTGTTTAGGGACGAACCTCGTAATTTTGAATAGTAGTCAAATGACGATGGCGACACCTGGAGCCGGATTATCTAGAAAAGTTATTACCGATTTTTTTCTGTTACCCGGACATGCATCAAAAACGATAGCAGTTATCTTGGCTAGAAGCTAAATTATAATTATACTTGAAATTTGAAGCATGTCTCATGATCATTAGCTTAAAATTTTTATATGCATGTAGTATGTATACCCTTACGTACGTATACTGCATGCATCATTTAAGGGATATATCAGTTGAATTTCCTGTAGAAACAATAGACATATTGATTAAGTGGTTAGCAGCTATTCGCAAAGGACTCGTTTTTAATTGTCACTATTGATTTCGTAACATAGGATCATTTTTTTATATAGAAATCCTATTTCCTATATAGAAATCTTATTTTTTAAATCCTATTTCGGCCTAAACGTTCTGAACATTTAAAAGACAGCTAAAAATTTCCCTCGAATTACAGATTAGTCATTGCAGAACCGTGAGGCTTGTATTCAGAATTGAGTCCCACCTCCCTACTTCTCTTTGGCAAAAATTGCGCAAATCTATGAATTGTAGAAAAAAATTTAAATAATTCATTTTGAGCTTGATTTTCTAACAAACATAGTATTTATCATTTAATTACGGGCACAGTGGCCTGGTGGTAAGGTTTCAGCTTCGAAACCGGATGGTTTTCAGGTTCGAGACCCGATTATACCTAAGAACCTGAAAATTCTTCGGTGAAATAGTATCTCGAGCACACAAAATCCGTCCGCCTGCTGGTATGGTGTGGAAGTTTGGTGAGGGGTATGTGGTGCAAAATAGTACACCTGTATTTTGTACAATTTTCCTTTCCCTAAATATTATGATGGAAAATGTCCATCCTCCCTGTGACTCCTGGAGGCGGTATAAATTTCAGTTATATCGGAGATTTTTTTGTTAATGGAGGGCTGAAATGGACTCTTTCGCTATCCCATATATCTATGGGTGATGGAAAATCCACTATCATTAATTCTCTGATGCAGTTGTAACTGAGAATTATTAGATACTATTTTACTCCAGAGGGTAAAAGATAAATGCGGAGGAAATAAAGTGGAATTTCAGAATTAATTTTTGTTTTGTTAAATACCTTCGAAGCAAGAGAAATTCTGTATCCTTTCTATACAGGGCTCTAATTTAGACTGCACAGTTTTTCTGGCATATGTTACATGGAACCTCTCTTGCAATCCACATTCTTCTTAAGTTGGGGGCCGAGGTGGCTAGGTCTCGGTTTCGAAATCGGAGGGATTCTGGTTCGAGAATCGATTCCACTGAAGATCCGTCGTGAAAGCGAGTCTCGTGCTCGCTAAACCATTCTCTCGCTGGTGTGGTGTAGAAGCTTGGAGAGGGGAGTGCCAATTCAGGTGCCGTCCCTTCATTTCACCGCTGTTCAAAATTACGAGGTCAGTCAGAAAATAACTCTAAGGTTGCTTTCAAACAGGATATAAATATGACAAAACTAATCATTCAATTGCAAAGAATAAAGTATTCAGGTCCCAAGTTACTAGGATAAATATATACTACTAAAATATTCCATACTGTCTCTAGCAGCATTGCTTATTATATTACTTAATGTTTCATCAATCCATAAACAACAAAATATTACTTAACAGAAGCGTTTAAAATGTGTTTATGAACATCATTGCAAGAAAACAAGTTTTTAATACGCGTCAGTTGGTAGAGGAAAATTTCACAGCATTTGCTCACCCTCAGACTAAAGTACTGACTTAATTTCAATGGTATCAGATCTATCAATAAATATAACTTGATATGACTGACATAAAAATCCTGGAAAATTTTGAATATTATTTAGTTAATTTTTCACTTTTTAAAAACAGAGATTGTTAAATTATTTCTATGTTTGAATGTTAGTTATCCACTTTTTTTAAACTCTGGCACTATCTTATTGCATAATTATTTTCATTCTAAACAATTCCTTCACATAAAATGTATTCGTATAATTCTTTGATAAAGTTATATTTCGCAAATTTAAAGGCGATATATTGCAAACAACAGAACCATTTTATTATTAATAAATTATCATGATTCCGAATCACTAATCGATCCGTTCAAATCGCATCGATTTTAAAATTAAAATAAGAGACATTAAAGACCTTTTTAACAGATATTCGAAGTATATTTCTCTTTATTAATGTTTAAAATTGCTAGACACCCAAACTTAATCAATTTTAATGCAAGTAAAATTTTTCGACTAAGATAACAGTAACTTGGACGCCAGGCAGTTCAGTGGAGATACGACATTTTATATCAGTTGAAATTCAATACAGACATAGACTGCGGGTAATCTTATTCAAATTGTACATTTGAGTGCTGGAAAGAATTGGTACGCAATCTAACAGTTTATAAGCTCGCCACGGGAGCAAAATCCAGCAGAAATACAACATGGCAAAGTTTCTACTTACTTCTGGAAATATCATGTAGACGATGATCACTTAAATTCTTACTAAACGTTCCATCATTAAGATCCTCAGAAATATTTCATTTCTCTGTGAGATGTTATCTCGCATGGCATTCCAAACTTTAGATCTGAATATTTTATTTTAAATGTTGGAACTCTAAACTAGGATGAATGCTCTGTAATGTGGAATCCTGACGTGTCCCGGTCAGGGGCTCATTTCTTCAGGATGGACAGTTAACATGCTTCATGACAACCTAGCAATATGGTCTCTTTTTCAGAATTCGCTCTTCCTTCAAACTTCTGTCTTGCCAACATTATGAAGGTTCAAGCCATGTAAGATATTTTTTACTCTCTCCCAAAAAGGAAGTGTATGAGAGGGCCGTGAATCATAAAATCTTGGACGATAAACAGGAAAAGTCGTACGAGAAGCAGGAGGATTTGGGATGGATTTTGCACAAAAGTAGAATTAAGTAGATAATTTCTGACGCTGCAAATGAAATGGAATCTGGTGACACATAACATATAAGTTCTTTAATTAATAAGTGCGCAATGTTCCGGAGAAGATCCTCAGAGCAGTATGGTGAATGGTGTCCGATAGCTGCAAAGACGTAAGACGAGGGAGCTATCTATACACTATGCACCTGTAATCAGCGTGGGAGAAGATGATTGTTTTGTAAATATGGAGCAGGGAAGTTTGATCGGCACATCATGATGTTTTGGAGAGTACATTCAATATATTTAATGTTTTCTCACATTTCTTCAGCGGGTGCAAAATATGTGGAATGAAGGTGAGCTCTTTCAATTAAATAACAATCTTAAATACCATATTTAACTCACCATAGGAATATGTATATTTCGAATGTAAATATTCGGATCTGAGTGAATGATTCTTTTCCGAGAGAATTGAACGCATCTACTCTTATCAGGAGAGGTAGTGTGGCTACTTTTACTGTACCAAACTACAACTTTATTAACTGCATTTTGGAATTGCTGCTCTATAAGACACACGCTGCTACCTTGGCATGAAATCTGCAGATTATCAACATAAAGAATTTCAAGAATAGTTTACTGTAAATCAGACAATCTTGACTCAAATGAACTATAAAAATTGTAACACTGAGGGCACTTCCTTGTGGAGCCCCCTCAGCTTGAATAAAAGAATCAGAATAAAGATTGCCAACACGATGGGATAAAAAGCTCCGTAGTCAGAGTCAGTTGCTGACTTCCCTTGTTGGGCTAAGGTTGGACAGTGTCATTTTGTCTGGATTTTCTTTTAACACATTAAAGGCGGGGGATCTTGACGAAAGTATGCTAAGTAACGCGGATCAAATCGTAGTACTACGACTCCCGCCTTAAATGTGTTAATATCATCTGGCTTCAAAACTAGATCTCCCTTTATTGGGTATCACAATGAATTTCTATCTGCAAATAAACATCAACCTTTTGATTCCCTTTTTGTCATTAAGGCGAGTATTTTATAGAAATGATACATTTAACTCAGTTTCTCCATTTTTTAGTCCCGAAGACAATCGTAGCAATATTTGGCGAAGTATAATCAACCGAAATATGCTTTCAAATGAGTTCCTGGCTGAAATTTGCACTAAAAAGCAAATCTAGTAAATCATTGAATTAAAAAATTTGGCAACATTTAAATTATAGTATTTTCTTATGCATTACTGAACAATTCAAAAGGAGTAATAATATGCTGGTTTAGTAAAAAAGGGAGTAATTGCTTAATCTACTTATAGTAGGCATAATGCATAATATTTTTGCAGTGGGTTTATCGTCTCAAAGGCCACTTTGGCCATGCTGAATCAAGCAAATGGTATGAATGTAGGAACAAATGTTGAAAAACTTTTTACTAGAACATAAAAAATAGAATGGTGTAAAAACGTTTAAAGTGTGATAGTACTAAAACGAGAAATGAAAAACTTTAAAATTTCACTTCATAAAAAAAACGACAAAAAAATCAAATAAAAACCAGGGAATGTGAGAACAGTGATATAGAAAATTAAAAATAGTACAGCCAAATGCAAATGCAGAACTGGATAGTTTTTAAAAAGTTAAAAATGTTTAAATTGTATTTCTCACCAAACCAGGTCCATAAAGTTAAAAACAGTGAATGAAATAAACGAATACGATGAGAGCTAATGGCAGGGCATTCGAATAAAATGTGATATGCAGTAAAATCCAATTGACAAATGGGGCATATTGTTGCTGTTTCCTCAAGAATTAGATCCCTATGAGTATAGCTAGTATGTACTACACGGAGACGAATCAGCTTGACATCTATCTCACGTATAGGAAGAATATGCCTCAAACAAATTATAGATTTGATAGAGCGTATCTCATTATGAAAACGGAGATTCCATATCTCTTGCGAAGAAAAAAAAATATGTATCGGAAACTGCCATTTTAAGGTCAGAAAACGGAAGTTCTGTTCTTAAAACGCCGTAGCAGATTTTGCAGTCGAGTCAGCCTTTTCGTTACCAAAAATGACCATATGTCCTAGAACCTAACAAAAAATATTAAAACCACAATTTTCATATAAATGTAAAGAAATAAAGTACGTGTAGCAATCGGATGCATCCGATTAAGTTAATTACAAAGTATTTTCAAAGCACTCACGCTATCAAAATAAATAATGAATTTACGCGAACAGAATACGAGATTTTTTCCAGACCATAGAAAATTGTTTCTAACTCAGCCGTAAACACAGATTAGTTGGTTAATAGTGCTCAATGGCAAAGGAACTAGGTATCGCTATGTTGCACCAAGCATATGATTGAAATGGACACTAATAATATAACCATGATAAGTTTAAAATTAGATTTAAGATTTTTTTACATTACACTCATTTCGTATTTACATTTTTTACAGTCACAAAAGGCCATGATAAATGGTAAAACAAAAAAACTATGAATTATAAAATGGAATCAAAGAGTCGGGAGTGTCACACATTATCAATCAGGTGATAAATATTAAAATTCTTGAAAATATATTAAAGCTCTTGTATGAAATTGAAGCAAATTAAAAATGAACGTAAAGGTCATTACTACATTTTAAGATTTAAAAAAAAATGGCAAATTGAAAGGAAAGACAAACAATGTTTAAAAACAGTAAAAGGGGTACTGATGTTAGTTATTTTTATGTTTCGTAGGAGTAATATGCTATGATGTTAGTTATTTTTATGTTTCGTAGGTAATATGCTTCCGTTTCCATTTCCGTTTTTAAGCGGAAAATGGAGATGGAGGGCAAACATCTTCCGTTGTCTCTTCCAGCTCTTCACTCATATGATATTCTAGAATATCCTCAGATAGCTTTGGAGGTACTCATTTCTAATTCAATTTCAGAATGCAAGACTGGGGCATCTTTCAATGGTGAAACATCCAAAGGCTCATGGACAATTGAAGCAAAGGGGAATAATTTTTTGCCCTTATGTGTTTTTGTGGCAGTTTTCATTACCTGATTTATAACAGAAGAATTAATATTTTGCTCTGAGATTGAGTCAGATGTTTGAAGTTTTTCAAAAGTTTGAAATAAATTCATTATCTGTACAGGAGTTGGAAGAAACTTCATGTGGTGAACTTTTATAATGCTGAGATAATTTTTCGGGATTTGCTTCATGGTTATTAGTTTTTAACTTGAAATCCTTAATTTTTGTTATACTTCGAACAAGTTCAAAACTAGACGAGTTTTGGGGAAAAAGGAATCATAAGAAGGAATATTTAGAGAGGAATTTTTTTCCTTACATACGCGGAGTGAAGATGCTGTTAAAAAGGATTCAACAGATATGGAGCAAGTTTCAATCAATATGTAAGATTATTGAAACGATGTGTACTCTGAAGGTGACATAAAAGGATCGAATTGGTTGATTTTTAGAAACAACGGCATAGCCCGTTTCAGGCGTCGACAAACGAGCTTTAACCATATGTTTAGTCGGAATGCTTGAAATCCTTCCATGTACTTTTTCAACCAATACCTCTTTTTCGAAGCGAAAGACAAAAACTGGAAAATGAAGTGTGTTGCTCTTTGCAATTGATGTAAAATTCTGATACGGTGTATTTTAAAATTCCTTAGCCACTTTCCTCACAACGGGCGCGTAGTAGGAAGCTTTAAATGACAAAACCTGGCGCTAAAAACAGTGCAGATAGTTAGGGATATAATATCCGACACCTAAATTCATGTAATCGTTTTTAACAAAGCCTGATAATTTTGATGAATGAAAAGAGAGGAGATATTTAGTGCCAAGTAATCGTCTCGCATTGTAATATGACTCATACGAGTGCTTCCTTGACCTTTACAATCCTCACTAATATATTCCACAGGCATACTGAGCAGTTCTCCACGCGCTTTGGAAAAATTCAGAGTATTATGTGCACTGACTGTTATGGGAATACATCCAGTATGTTTCATTATACCCTTTTCCGCAAAAAAGGGGGAAAGGGGTAGAATGAAAAGTTTGCTCTGAAGATGTTCTCTTTCATAATGAAAAGGGTTTCAAAATGTTTCTCAGGCATTAATTCAAGTTTATGCCCTCTGAATAGAGATATTTTTCTTGACCATGCAAAGAATTCACAATTATTTAGGTCCGAATGACACCACCCACCGAGTTCAACAAAAGAAAACAATTGTAGACTCAGAGTACCCTAAGCCTCAGCACATACTTTGGTGTTAGCTGGGACCTATACGCTCAAAGTCATCTCCAGAAATGTAGACCACATTTAAAGTCAAGTCCTAAACAGTGACTCTATCATTTGGAGTAGACAAATTACTCAGGTACATACCTACCAGTCGATTGATAAACCGAGGGCCACAGTGCACCATCCTTCTATGGGTAGCCAAGTACGGCCAACATATGGGATTTTTAATTTTCCATGAAAAGTAAGAGGCAAACACAGCGGCGATTGCTTCTTACGGAGAACTTCTTAACTTGCTGTCTAGGAAGGAAGAAAAAAGTTAAAAAACAGCAAACTAAGCGAAAGGTGATCAAGAAGGCAGACTATATCGAAGCCCGTCAAGCCAAAAGAAGGTGTATCCCTGAGGGTCAGGTTTAAACACACTGCATGAGTTTTTGGAGCTCTGTTTGTAATGGTTCAGTGTGAGATTCAAAAGATTTTGCAGCTGTTGATTCTTGGATTGCAATCTAAATGTAGCTGAGCAAGTACAGTTTTTAAAGAAAGGTTTTTTTATAGAAGGCACATGACGAAGGACAGGGAAAGATGTTTTTGTGAGTACTTTCCTTTTTGCTTCCTTACATGAAATTTGTTCTTTTGTTTTCACAGTTATGATTTCGTTTTCTAATTTCCGATGTGGAGACGACCTAGAAAAGGAAGTTCGTTCGCAATTGCAGTTGATGCACTTTTCGAGTGCATTGCACTGATGGCAGTCATGCTCTTTCTCTGCAAAACGTGCGCAGATGAGTTTTCCGCAACATGCAGTCTTAGAATGCCGAAAACATTATCACTAATGGCATCTTAAAGGGTTTAAGAAAAACAGTCAGATAACTAGGTTCATGTATTCGGCTTTAACATTAAAGTCCAGATTTGAAAGGTGAGAATAGGTTGCTTTATAGAAGGCAGGTGTCTATCTTGAGATGCGGCGTATATGAATCACGCCACCGGATTTAATGAGATACATTTCTTTGAGTACTGTTTGATCGTAAGATCACTTTCCCCCACATACAGTAAAACCTGTTTTTATGCGGTAGATAGGAACCGCATAAAAGAAATCGTACAAAAAATATTCTGAGATTTCATAAATACTTACATATAATGAACGATTTTGTACGACATACTACAGAATTTTTTTTTATGCTGCCAGCATGGGCCACATAAAAAAATCGTACTTAGAAAATACGTCAATTATTCACGAAATGCATAAGAAAGTACATTCGAACAAAATAAATAATTAAATTACCCATGGAAACATTTTTAAAACACTTAATTTCACATTGTATACACGAAGAATTTTTCAAAATGTACATTACATAATTTACTGCTACTCATCGTAATCTAAAAGGCGCATCTTCTTGAAAGAATTGATTCAAAATCGATTTCGTCACTTGAAGATACGATATCAATTGATTTATTTCTTGACATCATAAAATCAATGATCAGTTGTGAGTTTCGCGCGGCGAGCGAAAATAATTGAAAGAGCATTGCAAGGAAACTATTTAAAACAAATGAATAGAGCGATTTCAAATACACACGTATATGTTCACTGATGGATATGGCATTACAGTCGTGACAACTATAACGCTGTTGAAATTCATATACTATATAAAAAAATGGCTGAAAAAAATCGGACAAAAATAAAATCGCATAAAAAAAGGAGAGCACAAAAGTAGGTTTTACTGTATATCAAATTTACGAAACGTGAGAAATCTCTCAATATCCTCAAAGTATTCTTCCGTATGTCTTGGGAAGCCGATTTTTCCATCCTACTCCGTATATATCAAGCCGTTGTCTTGTCACAGATTGATTATAGATGTTTGGTGTATTGCTCTGCCTATGCCACTGCCTTACGATGGTTGGATAATGTACATAATTCTGTTCTTCTGTTATTCTCAGGTGCCTTTCGTACACCGCCTGCTGAAAGCCTTTGTTATATACCTCCAATTAACTTTGGACTTGCGACGTAAAAAAAAATTCTCCATGCTATAAAATTTCCAAGCTCAATTTTCCTCTTAAGATCCCATCGCTCACATGACTATTCCGGAAACTCTCAAAAGGATTCTCCCCTCTCACATTCTTCTGTTTTGTGAGAGAGTTAAAATTCGGGACTTCGGTTATCTGCAGTTTGGCTTTCGGATTTTCTTATCTTTCCACCCTGTGATATTTCCAAGTTTTCCTTAGTTACGTTATCACCGAATGTTAAATGGGAAGGAATATTTCAACTAAAAGTTTTATAACGCTAAATCTATTATTGCATATTTGCTTTCTCAAAACTATAGTTGAGAAGGCGATTCTAATTTATCAAAATGCTATGTGTTTGTTTTTATTGTCTAGATCCTAAATTTCAGGAATTTAATGAGCTTCAAAGAACTTCGAAATGGAGGTGAAAATAAAACATCTCTGAAATGGAAAATTAAATTATATAATAATTAAAATAAAATTATAATTTCTTATTGTTAAAAATAGGATAATAAATAAATCAATAAATTCATGTGGATGGATATAACGGTTGGAATTCAGATAAATTGATTGCAACTTAAAATTATCACATTCTCCGAATGGACTGAAACTCGTTAAAGGCAGGAGAAATTCAACTAAATGAAAGAATATTTTTTGATCTGATATCTCAACTTACTCCATTTACTGATTGTAGAAATTTTAAAGAGAGTGGATGTCAAGATTAAATGTGTCATTTCAACTTCTAATTTATCAAATGTTGCTCCTGTCATATGCATATTAATGCTTTTTGTTAATGTTGCATTAATACATCTGAAAAAATAAATTTCGATCTTTTGGATCGAAAAATTTCATTTTAACTTTTATTTAAAAATCTAATTATGATTATTTGTGTTTTTCTGTCAATAGCATGTTTAATTTTTCTAGTGAAAAGTGAACTGTTCTAACAAGTGCCATGCATTCCATGTGGATTTTATTATAAATTGCATTTTAATAGAATGTCCATTTTTTAATTCCTTTCGTTCATACTTTTTTAAATCATTGTCATTAACTTTAGAAGACCTGGTGGGTGAGAAATTCCAAAATTTTTTTTTAAACCATTGGCTTTTATTCTTATATATATATATATATATTGGTTTATATTTATATTTATATATATATATAACATTTTTTAATTTCCTGTTTTGATCTTTTACCCAGATTCATTGTTTCATTTTTCTGGCATCAGTATTTCACTTAAATATTTTAATATTTAGCATATTATTATTAAAGTTGATACCTTCTTTTGCATTTTAGCCTGTGTGTTTTTATAATTTTGACACCCCCATTTGCTTGGCGCATCATAGCCAAATATGGCTCTTGCGCCCAAACTACATCAAACTGTTCTAACGGTTGTAGAAAAAGCTTTTGGGAAACAGAGAAGCTGAGGATTTGTCCAATCTTGAAAAGGGTTTCAAAAAATGAAAACTATGGTATATCCGAAGGTGGAAAACAACAATAAGCAGATTTAAGGATAACTTTATTAAGCTCTGTATAGAAGAATTCTGACTCCCTTACTAAATGGAAAGCTGTGAGAGGAAATCAAATATTTAAAATGTGAGAAATTTAAGCCTGCAAGTTATAAAATAAGTAAATGCATAAATAAATAAGTAAAGGTATATAAATACATTTATATTGGCTAAATAGGGTGAATAAGCAAGACCACTCTATAAACATTTCTTGAATTACTAATCGATTCAATTCATTTATTTTATAATGTGGAAATAATTTTTCTAGAGCACCAGTTAATGAGTTAAACTCATTTGTAAAAGAGAACCATATAAAGCAGAAAGGCACTTTCTTCAATTTCTTTTGAAAAATTTAGCTATTAATATGCCGGCGTCCTGCCTTGGGGATAGCGCATCTTCCACGTGATCTGGGCGTCCCGGTTTCAAGCTCTGTTTCGGGCATGGTTGTTCTTCTCTTGTGTTTTAACTGTGAGATATGTGAATGAGCCCCCTGTAAAAAGGAGTTGTGCAAGCAAATATGTGTGTGTTTGTGTGTCATCGTTATTTGAGCTAGAAGTCCGACTTCTGCCTTCGGGTGCTCAGGGAACTTTACCCCGAGAAGTCACTACATCATCCCCTTTCCATGTTAACACGGATACAACATCATTAACTATTAATATATGAATGATTTACTTGCCAAACTGATTAACTCCATAAAGCAAGAAGTTGAGAAAAATGATAAAATAAAATATATTATTTTTAAAAAATCTTTTTAAATTATAAATTTAAAAATAAGAAGTACGCTGTCTTACTGCAGATGCATCTTTTATCTAACGACATGTAGGAAGTGTAAGACAGAACTTTTTCAGGTAAATGTTATTACTATTATAATTTTTGTGCGATTAAGGGATTAATCGATTGAGGAAATGAAAGAAAATTACTAATTCAAATTTAGTCTTCGAATGAATTTTTTTTACGGAAAAGTTCATTCTATAAATATATTTTTTATTAAAGATTTTAGCAAAAAGGAATAATAATTGCTCCTTTTTTTCTCTTATATTTCATGTGTCTAGTGCAATTTTGTCAAAATTTGGCTCTTGCGCTTATAAAACCAACCAACCTTACATATATTACAACTGTTGCATATATTATTTAAATCAACTCATCATTAATAATAAATGTGTCCTTAGTTAACTGCTTTTGAACTACTGTCAGGTCGATTTGTCCTTTAAGTTTTATATTAATCATATTTAATTGGAGAAATTAATTTCATCAAGTCCATCATATGTTTCTCCTTTTCTCTTATGACAGTTTTACTTGCTGGATATAATGAAAGCTAGTCTATAATTTTCAAACATAGTGGTCTACCTGTTACACATTTTCTTATATTGATAACATTAAATTCGATGGATGCATTAAAAAAACGTTTGAAATTTTATGAAGTTGGGTTTCGACTTTTATAATTTCATCCAGTATATTTTGGGCCAATTTACTGTTATTTCAGTAACTGTTGCGTTTTTGTTAATGACAGAATTTTCTAAAGTACTTGCGCATAAGAGACATACAGACATTCTAGACATTCTTATATATATATATATATATATATGCTTGAAATTCGATAGTAGCAAATCATATATCTTTTTTTAAGAGAAATTTGTTCTGAATATATACAGAGTGGAGTCAGTCAAGTGATTTGATATTAAAATTCAATAAAATTCAGAAAGTGGAGCTAATCGATTTGACAAATGAAGCATTCATATAAATATATTGATTGTTAAAATTTTAACTGAACATTTAAGTGCTTTTTACAAACTGATTTCAGCTAAGCAATTTTAGTATTTTTTTACTTCAAAATTAATTTTCGTTCCATTCATCTTCCCAATTTCTCTTTAAAAATCGCATAATTCATATTAGTAGAAAATGTGAGGCCTATAAACACGTTCCTAAGTGGTGCACCAACATTCATTTCCTCTTAATTAAACATGCCGTTGGGCACTTACGGCGAACCCTTCAGTGATGCAGAGACGTTCCGGCAGATTTATTTCGAGCCTTTCACACGGGAATTGAATCTCAGGCAAAGGAGTCGTTTTAAAAGAAAATTAACATTCCAATACAAATCTTTGAGAAAAAACCACATTCATAGATTACGGGCATGTGATCACTGCCTTAATAAAATCTGCGTGGAATGCGCATCTTCGTTGTTATAATCGTTCATTTTATCGTTATTTTTTTTTAGTATTTTGTCTGGCTTAGAGCAAATTTCTTTTATTTGGCATATAAAGAGCAGACATGACTTTTGAACTATTAAAAACTAAACAATAATTATATCTAGGCTCACAGGTAACGAATGCAGGATTGGAGAATGTATCTTACATGAGAATTTCACTTTAAACACGATGAAAATAAAGCTCTGGCACATTTTCCAACCTTACAGTTATTTGAATCTCACTTCAAAATTAATAACACAATGCACCAATTTTAATTGCATCAGCATTCTGTGATTTTGTTAAACTTTGCCCTTCCCTACTTCCCCCATGAAATTGTAAATAATCTATATCTATAGAGCTTTGGTGTTAAAGATGGTGTTTAATTTTGATTGTTACCTTTTTACCTCTGTTTCAGTAATTAATTAATTTTTTTCGTTGTCTAAATTTTCACAGAATAGCCAGCGGTGTGACTTTTCAATTACTGCGATTACGGAATTATAAGACCCACTTCGTGATCCCTAAAATTATTTTACACTTGGGAATTGCAAAATTTCTTTTTATGCGCTAAATATCACTAAATACAGTTCACAGTCTTGTGTCTATATCAGAAAGTAATCATTTCATGATCGTTTGAAAATTTTGTGGTTAAAAGGATAGCCAAGTAAATATCCCATTTGTTAGCTTTGTTTAATATTGCAATTTGTTTAATGGGGAAAATAAGAAAAAATTGTTGTTTATTACAAGAACTATGAAGCAGAAAATTTTCTTCCGCATTGTTTTTAATAAGCATTTCAGTATGTTGAAAGAAATTCTTTGATAATACTTATTTTCATACTTTAAGTATGAAAATATTTTGGAAAATGCTGCTATTTTTCACTTTCTGCAAGATAAATGAACTACTTAACACCAGGTTTACAGGATGCATCATTTTTACGCATTTCGAAATTTTTTAGGAAAATTATTGGGTTGTTCGGAAAGTCATTTCGTATTTTTTTGTCAAAATGAAAAGAAATTTTGGTTTAATGAATAAATTATTTATTAAATTATAAAATTGCCATTCTGGTCTAATACCTTTTGCCATATTTTTGGTAGTAACGTGATTACACGCTCATAAAAGTTTTGGTCTTCGCTGTAAAAAAAAAATTGATCGAGGTGGTTTTTGGCCTCCTCATTTGAAGGAAAAATTTTGCAAATCAGTTCTGGTACTGATGTACTGTTAACACATCTTCTCCACACATATTGGCTAATTTATTTCTGGCTTGAACAGCATTTTTACCTTTTATAGCAAAAAAGAAAAAAATGACGAAAATGCTGTTTATTGCTCTCCATATTTAAAAGGGCACCATCCAAAAACTACTGCGAAGAATCAGCTGCACTTTTTCACACTCAAGCCTTGCTATATCAGCTCTTAAAACATAAAATGATTTTGCGGTTTAAGTATGAAATTGGGTGCGAAAAATGCAATTAAATCCTTTGTCAGGAAAAAACGAAATTACTTTCCGAACAACCTAATAGTTTGTTTGCTATTAGCATCTGTAAAAAATGTGAAAAGATTGTTTGCGGGAAACGTATAATCAAAGTTGAGTATTTGTATAAAAGGTGCGCGGAATAGATGTAGAATATTGAAGTGATGTACTAAAATATTATTGAAGAATAAGAACTTTCTATAAATATATATCTCATTATTTCATTTTTTTACTTGTAGTGTTTCATTGTATTGTTTTCTAAGTGGTAGTTTTTCATTAAATATAGGTACTCGTTCATGCATCAAATTGATGCGTGTTCGTAAAAATAGATATATAAGAAATGTCTGTTAACCTAGTGTTGAAAATAAAAAAATAAAGTAAATAGTAATTGAAACTTTTTAAGTAGTATTAGATAAAAATACCCAGAAAGAAAAGTAAGAAAATAATTTATCTATATTAGCATCACTATAGGTAAAACTCCACAAACGGGAAAGTCTGTAACTTTAAGTATATCACCGATTATTGCAAGAATATTTATGGATATTCTATGGAAAAGAAGGGGAAAAAAACCTCCAATTACTTGCAAATTGCATTAATTTCCTTTTCTCAGGTAACGTAAAAATTAACATCCATTTATTCTATACAATTTGAGGGAAAATAAATGGTTATTATTAATAGCAGTTTACTTCTTTTCAAAATTATTTACATCTTTTCAAAAGCGAGACACAAATAGAATTTAAAGACACTACTTGTATTTTATCCAAAAACCTCAACTGAGAGAGTTATTTGCACGTATAACTTATAAATAATGCCAGCATCGAAAAAAAAATGGGACGGTATGTTTTTACTTTTTTTGGGGGGGGGGGGGGTCTCAAGAGCAATTTATGAATGTAGTACGCCGAGCATATGATTTAAATTCCAAGCAGATTGCAATAATTCCATTAATATTTGAAATTTGAAATCAAATGAGAGAAAAAATGCTCCAAAAAGAATAAAATAACAATAAACTTATAAAATTTTAAAAATTCACGAATATAAAATCTGTAAAAATGATTTTCAAAAAGAAGTAAAATGAAACAATGCTATTTCAAAACATGTAATAAAAGCGTGTTAAATGCTCATAAAGCATTGAATAACCCTTAAACTGCTAAAATTAAAGCCCCAATCCAACGGCCAGCGGCCTTACGTATTTGTTCATAAATATGATATCCGACCAATAGCTGGAACACTGTCGCCAGTCACCGGTTACTACCCCTGTGGATATCGGCGTGGTGCCCGCAAATTGTCAGCAAAATAAACAGCATCAAACAGCCGGAAAATCTCAAGGTCAACTTTTGTCAAGGTTTTGAGTTTCCATCCCAAACAGTCTGCCAGTTTACACACTGCAATGGAATAGAGTACAGGAACAGTTATGGAATTTTTAGATCTGTATGAAAGAGAACCCATCATATGGGGAAAAGATCGGATCCAGAATTTAAAATATTTTCCTGGGAATAATTTCTTAATGCAAATTTCGGAGAAAAAAATTGCAATTCAAATTTTTTTTTAAGATTCTGCTTATTTAAACGCATTTACCAGCTAATTATCTATTTCCAATTCTGATGAAGTACAAACTATCTCTGCTTTTAGTTGAAGTAAGTACAAAAGCCTTTGAGTTCCAAGAAGTGGATAAAAATGCCAATAAGATAAGAAGATATATGTGTGTGTGTGTGTGAGAGAGAGAGAGAGAATAGTATCACTGTATTTGAACTGTGAATAAATTAATTTAAATTTCATCAAAGCTTATTATTAATTCATTGCTGTCCTCTAAAAAGCGTATTTATACCTTTTCAGCAATATAACATTTCATAATATTTAAAATAACAACTTCTTAATTTTTTTCTGAAAGTTACCATTTAACTTTTGAATTTGCAAAAACATTTTTTTAAGTTAGTGCCACTTAACCTTTTTCTTCTTTGAGCTTTTGTATAATAACCACACAGATGTAATCTATGCATCTGGATATAGTCTGCTTAGAAAATTCAAATAAATATAATTAACTAGAATAACTATTCCCGGTTGCGGATATTCTTGATGTTACAGCAAGACTCTTCAATCGAAATGTTCTCTTTCATGTTAAAACTTTTCCTCACAATAAACTGTCCTGTTTTGCTCAGCAAAGATTCAAAACTAATAGTTGTTTTGGCAAAAAATTTCTATTATTCCAACAAAATATAAATAAATATATATTTCCTTTTTAACTTTATATTTTAAATTTATCGATTTTGTAGTTATCTATTTGTTTTAAAATTTTCTTTTCTTGTATAACTTTGCAATTTATTCCTTTTCCTCTCCTTTATTTATAATTCCTTGCCAAAAAATTAATCAAGTGTTTCACATTTATAGTGCTTAATTTCATTGGTTTGAAAGAAGCTTTTATTCATGTACGTAAAGGACATTTATTTTAATATTCTAAAATTTTACATGCTTTTTAATGATCCGTGATTATATACCATATGTTCGGCGCAGCAGAGCTAAATAGGGCTCTAAGGCCAATAAAATCAATCAACCAACCAACCAACCATTAGAGAAAAATGTTCAAATTTGCCAGGGAGCTCTTGCTCCAAATCGCTCAGCATATCGCTATCGCTGTACTTGTATACAGATATATCGCAAATTAAATGCAGCTAGTTGAAGCTATTTATTCATTTAAGTTTTATAAATATTTTATTACATTCAAATTCTGAATACGTTTTCAACTTTTATTCAATGAAATCATCCATCAGTGTCTTTTGCGCTTCTGGCTTTTTTTTTTTAATTACTCGACATTTAATAGCACATAAACTGCTGCATCTCAGGCTTTTTCTTGATCTCTATCCAACTCAAGTATTTCGCTTATTTTTAATGAAAATTATTTCCAAAAGAAATATCAAAATCCGATGGAGAGCGTCTGGCAATGATGTAAGAATGGGTCAGATTCCGAGTCCTCGGAACAGCAAGATAGGCCAGGGTGAAAAATGTCATTTTTAGATAAATATGGAACGTAAGAATCCATCAATATTTCTCTTAAAAAATTATCATGTTTTCTATAATTTTTATCAACATATTTTTTTAGGAAAGGCATCATTTTTATCTTATGTATTTGGAAGATATTTTAAAGCAATACTCTTTATATCAGAAACTCCTTCATTTAAAATGAAAGCATTTTTTTTTCTAAGACGTCATCTAAATATCGTTTATTAACAATATTCATGAATTCGATCTTTAACATTGCCAATAATTTTAACTCTTGCATGGAAATCACTATGTTCTGAATGATTCAGACTATTTTTTGTTATTCAACTATTTTAGATTTTAAATCTATTAAATTGAATCATTATACGAGTTAAGAATTGAATCGCTTATAGCAATAGGATGTTAAACATTTTATAATTGTTTTTAAAACAGAATGCCCAGAATTTGTTAATTTAAAACCCACTAGAGGAGGTCCAATTTTTCTTTCTTTTATTTCATCACCCAAAAGTGGATAGTTAGCTGCCATTTATTAATGATAAAACTATAAAGTCTTACTTCTAAATGTAATTAAATTTTTAGAATTTTTTTAGGCCTACTTTATTTTTTTCAAAATAAAATAAAATATACTCAAAAAGATATATTTCTATATAAATATAAATGAATGTTTGTCTGTGTTAATGTCTGTAATATTAATTTTGTCTGTCAAGGATTAATTCCAAAATAACTCGCCGAGGAGACAATAGATTCTGTAGAAATGCTCAATTGTACGTAAATGTCATGCAAGTCATTCTCAGAGATAACAACTTTATTGCAGATTATGCGAGAAAGTTTTGAGGATACCAACCCTGGAGGGATTTATATTTTAATTAAATTTTGACATTTTTCGCAGAAATTATCAACAATATTGTATCCCAAATAATTTTGCCCCATCTTAATTTTCAAAAATTATCTTTTCTATCATATTAACGATTTTATGGTATAAATATATTTTCTATGTTTAATCAATTTTAAAAGAAAATATTTTAATCACGTTTTCTAAAATTAAATTTCAGAATTCTGAAGGAATAGTTAAAGAATTACGAAATACAATAAATAGTTCCTTTCATTACCATTCTGAAGTTTTTAGTTTAATTATATTAACGTCCCGTTTTAAAGCAACACTAGGGCTATTTTGGGATAGACCTCGTAATTTTGAACCATGGTCAGATGACGAGGACGACACATGAACTGGTACCCCCCTCTCCACACCAGCGGAAGGACGTTTGACCTGACAGATTTAACGTGCAAGAGAACCCCTAACACGGCGGTTCTTCAGTGGAATCGAGTTTCGAACCTGAAACCCTCCGGTTCCTAAGCCGAGACCTTACCACCAGGCCACCGTGGCCCTTACCATTCTGAAAGAACGCCAAGTTTAACAATTCTAAAAGAATACTCAAATCTAATATATAATAATGAATATTTGTTTGTTCGTATTTTACATACTGTCGTACCGTTCATCCGATTTCGATAAAACATTGCCAAATTATTGATTAATTGCACTTAATATTATTTTTTTGGCGTCTGCAGCGCGGCAAGTACCAGCTAGTATAAAATATAGCATATATTTTTGAGTATTATTTTTCAGTCACTAATTGAATTATATATTCTTTTTCTACTGAAATAAAATTTTTATCATGTGACAAATCGAAACAGATAATTGGATATAAGACTCAAAATGTATATAATTAATCATTTAATTTGTTTCCGCATTAATAATATTAAAAAGTGCTTTTAAAGCAAAATTATAAAGTTGATTACTATCTTTTTGAGTAAAAATTATTTTATAACGACTGCTTAGATATTATTGACCATTTCTAATAATAGAATATCCAGTCAAACCTAAATTCCTAAATACTAAATTATTTTTAGCTTAAGTCTCATCTCCATCAATATAATAAAAAATGATATAAGCACTTGAAACTTCTTGCGATTATTCGGTTGAAATCGGAAATAAACTTTTAGAAATTTTAAATAGAGTATTGATGTATCAATTGTATAATGATTTCAATTTATTTCAATCCATAAATCTAAATTTCTTTAAATCTCACGGCTGAGTTAAGAGTTGAATTTCTTCAATCTCACGAGTTAAGAGTAGAATCGCTTATAGCAATAGGATGTCTTGCAATTTATAAAACATCCTATTGGATGTTTTATAAAATGTAAAACATATACATTAGGATATTTTACATTGTTTTACATTTTTTTGAAGTTGAATTTCTTAAATTTTTACCTTATGTTGAATTTTAAAATTCAACTTAAGATAAAAACAATATGTCTTCAAGACTACTTTAAAAGTAGGATTTGGGGCATATTATTCCTGATATTATTATTATTATTGAAATTCCATTCTCATACGAATGCCAGACGGCACTTTTTTATATTTCTTAAAAATATTAAATATATGCAATCAGCCAAAAAAGTATTGGAACAAGCTACAAGTTCACAAATTTTATCATAATACACTAATGGAAAAAAAAATCCCAACACTAGGAAGGAGCTGTGCTAGATAAAAGGAAATTTGGTAGGCGTGTTTATACATCTGAAAGATGACGTCGATTCAAATTTCGAGCTACGCGCGTAAAGTGTGGCGCTAGTAGCGACACTATGAACATGCAAATGAGATTTGCTTTAAATAAGCGCTGTAAGATTCGTGATCGTTATTTACAGTCGAGATTTGACGTAGTGGGTTAATGTTAGTCAAGGATGCCTCTGAGAAGACGAATAAGCCATTATCAACCGCTCACTGAGTTTGAACGAGGTCGTGTTGTAGGGCTACGAGAAGGTGGGTTTTCTTTCCGCGATATTGCTGAAAGACTTGGCAGGAATGTATCCACTGTGCATGAGTATTGGCGGCAGTGGTCAAGGGAAGGTACTGCCTCAAGAAGACCAGGTTCCGGGCGGCCACGTGATACTACTGAGAGGGAAGACTGTCGTATTCGGCGTATGGCTGTGGCTAATCGTACTGCGTCTGCAGCTGAAATTCGAGCTGCAGTTGGCACCACAGGGACACAACGAATTGTTACAAATAGGTTACTTCAAGGACAGCTCCGAGCCAGACGCCCTGTACAGTGCATTCCACTGACTCCAAACCACTGCCGTTTGCTATGTGAGTGGTGTCAAGCTAGAGCTCATTGGAGGACGGAGTGGAGATCTGTTGTGTTTTCTGATGAAAGCCGGTTCTACCTGGGTCGCAGTGATAGCCGTTTGTTGGTTAGAAGGAGGCCAGGTGAACGTCTGCTAGTGATCTGTCTGCGGCCTAGACACACAGGGCCTACTCCTGGAGTTATGGTTTGGGGAGCAATTTCGTATGACAGCAGGAGCACTCTCGTGGTTATCCCACGCACCCTGACTGCAAATTTGTACGTCAGTCTAGTGATACAACCTGTTGTGCTGTCATTCATGAACAGCATTCGAGGGGATGTTTTCCAACAGGATAACGCTCGCCCTCATACCGCTGTTGTAACCCAACATGCTCTACAGAGTGTCGACATGTTGCCTTGGCCTGCTAGATCCCCAGATCTTTCTCCAATCGAGCACGCATGGGACATCATTGGACGACAACTCCAGCGTCATCCACAACCAGCATTAACCGTCCCTGCATTGACCGCCCAAGTGCAACAGACATGGAACTCCATCCCACAAACTGATATCCGACACCTGTACGACACAATGCATGCACGGTTTTT
This sequence comes from Argiope trifasciata, assembly GCA_026543055.1. Taxonomy (NCBI): domain Eukaryota; kingdom Metazoa; phylum Arthropoda; class Arachnida; order Araneae; family Araneidae; genus Argiope; species Argiope trifasciata. The sequence continues at coordinate 1,271,797 of JAPMOQ010021776.1, read as the reverse complement.
TGCTTGCATTCAAAATTGTGGCGGTTACACCGGTTACTAATGTACCAACATTTCACATTTGAAATGGCTCTACCTGTGATCTAGAAACTTTAATCAATTAAATATGTTACCTAGACAAATGTATTCCTAAAATTTCATTACTGCACAATAATTTTTTCTTGGTGTTGGGATTTTTTTTTCCATCATTGTATTTTACTTAAATATTCAAATGAAACCAAAGTAAAGAAGTAAATATTATTTTAATGTATACAAATAATAATAATTCAAACAAAATTCTCATATCAATGCAGTTATGGTTTTAATTGAAAGTAAAAGAAATCACGTAAAAAAAAACGTGCTCAAGAAAGTATTGGAACACTTCCCAATTAAGTTTTAAAAGACAATGCCAACTTAAAATTTAATATCTTGTTGGGTCGCTCTTGGTTTTTATGATCTCTCTTAATCTATATGGCATGGATTGAACCAATTTTTTGCAAAATGATCCATCGATTTTGACCAACTCTTCAACCAAACATTTTTTTAACTCCTGCTTGTTAGAAATTTGATATTCATACAGTTTTTGTTGCAAATAATTTCACACATGCTCAATGGGATTAAGGTCTGCAATTTGTGCAAGAATCTTAAAAACATTAGGGTGGTGGCAGAGGACCCGTAATTTGTAAATATTAGTATAACTTATAAATATATTTTGAATCATTATCGAGCTCTATCTCAAAATGTCTTGAAATTCCTAGCTTGCTTGCCCTCTGCTTTATATCTATCTTGAGAATATCAAGATTGATATATTTATTTCATTGATCCCTCAATAAAATGTAAGTACCCGAAAACAGTAATTCCCATGTAACCTTGGAATATATGATTGCCACCTTCATCTTTGATAGTAAGTCGTCCGTTTTTGACGTGGAATGCTGTATTTGGTTTCCGCCAAACTTGCATTCCGATATGAAAGTGTTTTATTGGTTTTCATGAACAAATATTACTTTTTCCCAAAATTTTTTTGGCTGCTTTGCATAGTTTTAGCAAATGCCAGCTTATCTTGTCGATTAGCTTTGCTGATGTAGGGCTTTCTTTGAGGATTCAGCCGCGATAATTGTTTTTTAAAAACATTTCTAAATGTTTCAGTATTTACAGATATTCGAACACTTACTTTTACATTGCAGAATCAATTTCACTGGACTAAGTAAAGCTGATTCTGAATTAAAGTGAACTTGTTTCACAATTCTCTTCTCTTCATGTTCATTAAGTGTCCTTGGAAGCCCTGATCTTTGCTTGTTTTCTTGAACCTTGCATAATATTAAAAACAGTAGGATTAATTAATTTCAAGATATGTACTTACAACGAACTGATTTTTCATTTTTTTCCAGTGACTTAGTATAAGATTTCTCATATCAACCTATATATCTTTGTTTCTCCAACTCCTTTTATAAGTAATCTTATTTATTTAAACTTTTAAGTTTAAAAATCAAGTCTAAAAATAATGGAAAAGAATTCAATTTTATTTATGCTCTGGATATTTGTCGAGTTTCTCACTTTTAAAATGATCCAATACCTTTTGATTCCTATTTGCTTTTGAATCATGTTTGAAACGCTATAACACATTATAATTCTGAAATAACAATTAAATTTTCCTTACAAAGTGTACACTAAATGTAATGTTTAAGTATTTCTTTATTCACTTTCTTTTTATTTTAATGTAATAAATAGTTTTATAAATAACTTTGAAGTTATATACGACAAGTCCCCCAATACTTTTTTGAGTGACTATATTTCAAAGGAATCAATATATGAACTAAAATACAATGTTTTGTTAAATATCTATTTTCAAATCCTTTGCTATATTTTCATATATTTTTCCTTTTTTGAAAAGTCTGTTATTTTAGTTTTATTTGTTAAAGTTAGATCATATTTTCATTTATTTCAATGTGTCGTATCAACTGTATCTGAATAAAAAAACATACTATCAGCTTCTAAAGAGGCGTAATTTCTTGAAAATAAGTAACCTGATCTAAAATCGAATAATAATTATGATAAGATTCACTTATATTACTTCAAATAGCATTTGACTTCCAATAAAATCGCCATTACTTTTGATGAATTTCAATTCTTGACGCAAATAACCTTTTAAATATGAAGCATTATCATCTTCCTCTCGAATTTCAAATTTACAAACAAAATATTCTGATGGATTAGAAACTCTATTTAAATATATTCAGAAATTTCGATTTCATTATTTTAAAAATAAGGAGTGACTTTCAAAGCACGATCTTTTCTATTTATTTAAGGATTTTTTTAACCCTTTGTCTTTTTTTCCCCTCCGATAGTATATCATTTAATTTATCACCAACAAGTGTCTTTGCTTTATCTTTTAAAATAGGTTTTGTCTCATGAGAGCTTACAGTAACTCTTAAAACGGGTTACAGTAAGGCTTTAAAAATTTTTCTGCCTTGTATATATACCGGGTGGCCAGAAATAAAACACCCCTACTCTGACCTCCCTGGATATCGAACTACTCAGTGTAAAGGCTTGAAAATTTGTGGACATACTATTCAAAAAATGGGGAAACGGATTTCACGAAAAAAAAAATTTAGTTCCAGAAATCACCGATAGGTGGCGCTGTACCACTGGACGTATGCTGAAAAGACACAAAAACACGTTTTAAACACATTTTATTTGAAAGTACCAAGCATACATGAAACAAGGACGTTATCGATGCAGGGAATGCTGCTCAATATGGTTCCCTTCCTGAAGATGTAAAATGTGAAGTCTGTGGACAGCTTGTTCAACTGCGGATCGTAACTGGTCATCTGAGATGCTTCTCACATGCAGACTGATACTCTCTTTCAAATCTGCCAAGGTTATCAGACGTTCTCGATAAACAAGGTTTTTTAAGTGTCCCCAAAGCCAAAAATCACACGGATTAAGATCCGGTGAACGAGATGGCCAAGTTGTCGGAAACGCGCGACTGATTATTCTGTCAGTGATGAAATGTTGGCGAAGAAACTGTTGCACAGGGAGTCCAATGTGTGGAGGTGCTCCATCTTGCATAAAAGTAATGGTGTCAAGGCATTGGCGCTGCTGCAAATGGGGTACAACAAATGTTTCGAGCATCCTTTTGTACCTGTTGGCCGTCACGGTACATGTCTCAAGGCCATTGGAAGTAACCTCTTCGAAAAAGAACGGTCCAAGGATGAATGTGGCTGTGAATCCACACCAGACTGTAACTTTCGGTGAGTGGAGTGGAATCTCTTGGAAGGTACGGGGGTTTGTCGTGTCCCATATGCGACAGTTATGGGTGTTCACTGTTCCACTGAGGTGGAAATGGGCCTCATCGCTCCACAGAATCTGCCACGGCCACGATGCATCCACTTCAACTCTAGCAAGAAATGTCAATGCAAAGGTCAGTCGCATCTCCCTGTCTGTGGCCAGCAATTGTTGATTAGGGCGGATTTTGTACGGGAAACAATGCACCATTTTTCTGAGTACGTTCCACACTGTGCTATAGGGAACACCCAAGTGTCGTGACACTGCACGTGCACTACTGCAGCCTAAAACATTATCCATTGACTGTTCAACAATACCGGTGGCAACATCTTCAACGACATCTGAACGAACCGGTTTGCGTCCTCGACCAGGCTGAACTCCAAGATGTCCAGTTTCCTCGAATCGAGCGATCATTCTCCTGAGAGCTTGTGGAAGCAATGGTCCCTTACGCAAATCCTTAAGTCGGCGAAACTCTCGAAGTGCTGCTGGAGCATTTCCTTTATTCTCGTAAAACAACTTCACAAGCAAAGCGCGTTCTGGCAGCGTGACAGCCATCACTAATAAGAATGACATTCCCCACCTTTTAACTTCTTTTATACCCAGAACATGGCTTCTAACCATGCTTTATGCAAATTTTTCTGGTTACAGTATGAAATTGCAGTTACAACGGGAGTTCTAGCTTCTTTACTATTTTTATTTTCCATAAGGGGCAGAAAAATTAAAAAGGAAGCATGGAAGCATTCCATTCCGCATAAACATTTTAATTTTTATTATTATTTGTGTCTTTTGATCATAGTTCCAGTTGTGCAGCGCCACCTATCGGTGATTTCAGGAACTAATTTTTTTTTCGTGAAATCCGTTTCCCCATATTTTGAATAGTATGTGTACAAAATTTTGAGCCTTTACACTGAGTAGTTCGATATCCATGGAGATCAGAGTAGGGGTGTTTTATTTCTGGCCACCTTGTATATGTATGTGTGTGTTATGATATTCTTAACATCTAATTTAAATTCAAATTAATTTCTAAAGCTTTATCTTAATTTTGCCCATAGTAACTTCATTCTAAAAATTTTCTCTTATTTCTTGATCCGATTCTACTTTCTCTACATAATTAACTCAAGAGAAGCTTTGCAAAATGCTGAATCGGCTAAAAGCCGAAGCTGTTCCCATGCTGCGCGTGAAACGATAAAAATTGCTGACTTGACAAATACTTTTTAAAAAAGATCCTCGTGTTTCCCTTATCATGTGATGGATGTGTGTCAGAAATCCCTATGAGAATCTTAATAATATATTGGCTCTATGAACAATCTTTTCTCTATCAAAATATGCTATATAAAACGAGGGAAAATTCATTCCTGTCCTTTTCATTCACTTGCAACGCTACTTGCCCACGCTGCTTGTAAATATGCTGTCTGCCTCCGGAGGAAGAATAAAGCGAAATTAAAAATTAAGTCTTCTTCAATATCTGCGAACCTGCCATCAACTTCCAAATCTTTATTCATTATATATATATATATATTTATAATGCTTTGCATAATCCTGCATCAGAAATTCGACAGCGCCATCTATTGGCTGTCTACAGAACTATTTTTTGTTTCGTTGCGACTCAAAACCCAGCTCTGTTTCCACCCGTTTAGTGCAAACCGCATCTTTTTATCTTTATTCGTTTTCGAATTATTCCTTTTTAAATTTCGTCCTGACTTTTGAATCACCCAGCGCGCGCGCGCACACACACACACACACACATATATATATAAACTTTTTTGATATAATCTAAATTTATTCAGTCATTTCATAGAAGAAAAATTTAAACCGAAACTAGGACTTTTTAAGGATGATTCTCATCTCTTTCGTCCATAGCAGTGAAATTATATTCTACTTTTCCTTGATTTAAATATTTTAATTCATTACCTTGATTTGTAATTTGCATTTTAATTTTATGAAAAGAATGCACATTCACTGTGGAAAAACTGTTAAATTATGAAATTTCAAAGATATCAGACTTCCGAAACTATTTGTATTGGTAAATAAATAAATAACATGTGAATTTATATTATTAACCACTTGAAATACGAGTTAACTGAACTTCCTAATTAAATGACGAATTTAATAGCTTCCTAATTGGAATATTTGCTATTATTTTAATTCCTTTAATAATAAAACGTTTCAAGTGACTTTTTCCATTTTAAATTATTTAATACTGTTCACTTAATTGCAGATTAAAAAATAAAAATTCAATAATTCGATGCGTGTCTCAGGCACGTCATTGGATGCGAAGTGGTTAATCTTTGGCGGAAGGGTGCTGGTGTGCCAAACATGTAACGACGATTTTACCATCATACATATTTTAATTGAATGCCATATTTTAACTCATATTGTTTGCATTATTGAATTTATTAACTCTACAGGATTTGGTGGGTGCAAAATATCACAAATATTTTTTAAAAATTTAAATCATTGACTTTAACACTTGTTTTGGCACTTCATTTCTGTTGGGGGGGTTTTTTCCCCCTTCATCGATATTTTACTTCAAGTTATTAACATTTTACAATCTTGACCTTTTATTATTTTCAATGTCAAATTTCATGCATTTTTATGTTGATACGTTTTATTTCATATTTTCTTAAATGCACATTTATAATCTATTATATGATTTTACCATATGCTTAGCGCAGCATTGACAAGTATGACTTTTGCGCCAATATACCGCACTAACCAAATTACATATCTACATTAGTAATCGCGGTAAATTGAATGCGCTAGCCGCCACAAGATATAACTTCAGGAACTGTGGTCACCTCACTTAAAATATTGTTGCAACTCAAACCTGGAAAATGCATTTCATGTTTTTTTTATTTGTATATTTATACAAGATACAGGAAAATGCGCGAAAGTTATAATGGAATATAGCTTTATGGAGTTGAAAAAGCAAGGAAAAGGAGCAACAATTTATTATTAATCGAAATAGCATATTAAAAGAAGGTTTATATTCACACACAGAAAAAGAATCCATTTCATCATTATTTACTATCTAGAATTTTACAAAACAAAATTTATATATTAAGGGGGGAATATATTACCTTTTATGCTCTTTAACTGTAAGTCACGCAAAAGAAAGGACTCCAGAAAAATACAACAAAACATTTTTGTTATCACGATACAAATCATTTACTGATTACTTAACAGCAAAAACCATTACAAAGCAAAATTACTTTTTAAAAAAATCATTTTTGCCAATTCAAGTATTTGGGCATTCATTTCTGCAGATTTTTTAGCCATCAGTTTCAAGATGCTAACAGTTCTGGCCCGTAACAAATAACGTACGACATTTCTGTACGACCTAACTTACATTTTTTAGCTATTCCACTTTCAGTGAGTATATGTGAAAATATTTCCGATTTATCACTGAATCTTTAAAGGGCGAATATAACACAAAAAGTGTTAATGCCCATAAAAATTCAGCATTAAATTATTATTCTTGAACTAAAAAGCTTACGATCGATTTATTTTCTATAAAATTTGACCCTTTTGAAGGCCGCGGTGGCCTTGTTGGAAAGTCTCGGCTTGGGAATTGAAGTATTTCATGTTCGAGACCCGATTCCACCGAAGAACCGCCGTGTAAGGGAGTCTGTTGCATGTTAAATCCGTTAGATGAAACGTCCTTCCACTGGTGGGGTGTGGAGAAAGGGTGCCAGGTCAGGTATCGTCCTCGTCATTTGACCATGGCTCAAAATTACGAGGTCTGTACCAAAATTGTCCTAATGTTGCTGTACAACGTGATATTAATATAACTAAAAGTTGACTTTTTTGGATTTGATGTGTCATCTTTTCCCGAAGTCCTTTTAAATACTAAGTCCAACATCAGTGATGACTCTTTTGAACTGACACACAGACTTGTATGTTTTCCTCTTTTGGCATGACTAGTAAGTGCTTGCTTTCTCATATTAAATTTATTTTCTTCTAAGAAAGTTGCGTTACTCCTCAAACCCATTCAGCAAAAACATGATTTTTTTAATGTCTCCAATTCGTATTAAATAAGGATTTTGAGTAGGTGATTATTTTTAAAAAGAATTATCTACACTTTGAATAAGCTCAGAGTTTCTCAAACAGTCATCAAACCGTTAAAAAAGTTAAATATGGTAGACTAAACACCACCGCACTGATTTCCACAAATTGAATGTTCCCGTCAGAGAAACCTATTCTTTCAAGCAATTAGAGAAGTTGCCGGCATCCTGTCATAAGGGTAGCGCGTCTTCCCTGTGATATGGGTGTCCCGGTCCTGGCATGATTGCTCTTCATGTGTGTTCTATCTGTGAGGAGTGTGAATGTACCCCCCCCCCCCTGCAAAAAGGGATTGCGCAAGCGAATATGTGTGTCATCTCCATATAGAAGAAGTCAAACTTCTGCCCTCTGGATGCTCAGGGGTCTTTACCCTCAGAAGCTACTGCACCCCCTTTCAGTGGAAACACGGGCACGACATCATCAATTGCAGAAGTCTCACGCATGCATATTAGCTGCAAGTCGGGAAGCTCATGGAAAAAGAACAATTGTCTCGGAAATCGAAACTGGAATTATTTATACAGAAAAGGGGAGAAAGAAAAGGAGCGAGTTTCCGCATTGAACTATCGCGGATGGCAGTTTTATTTTTAGAAGTTACGATTACGATCTTTTATTCTTGCAGTCTTTAGAAATCGGCATCTTTCAGATGGCGAAAATTTTTTAAAAAAAAAACTTAAATTCCTTGTTTTTATGACAATTTTTAAATTCTCCTGCATTTTCTTGGTTTTTTTAAAGACGAATTTTGAATTCCCTGTGTTTTTCTTGTTCTCCACGGGTGCCGTGGTAACACTGTTAAAAGGAGAAGTTAGACCGACCTCTTCAGACAGAGGTACGACCCATCATTAACAATGTGCACAAAGAACATTACTACCTAACAAGAAAATGAGATTTAGTCACAATACCAGAAGCTCCTCCCCCATATAGCAGGCCAGTCTTCCCTGGTGGGGTGATAAAAACCCGTAAAGAGGAAGGAGACATAGTAAGGAATTAATAATTGCAAGAAATAAATGCAAACTATATTTTTACCCAACAAAATACATTCCAGATAAAATTTTCTATTTTACACAACTCATGCAGACATGATAATTGCCAAACAGCTTGTGCGAGAGGTTTCATCGCAGTCCTCATTATCTGTCCGTAATGATAAGGTCTTTTACAGGATTAAGCGACAAATCATGCAAGGTTTCGTATCGTACAGCAAATCTTATCCGGATTTATTCGTGGATTTTTATTCATTTATTTTCATTATTCCTGAACTTTCGTTTTAGAAATATTGATTTTGGCTTCATTTTCAAATCACTTTCCTAGCAGGACAAATTTCTAGTTGCTCGTTTGCAAAATTAGAGTTCATCGCTAATCTGAGATACATCGCCGTTTTAAGATTTAATAAGGAATTAAATATTGCTTAAACTTATTATTAAATTATTTTTCCACAATCAGTTTGTCTTAATTTATTTGTTCCTTTATTAATTTGTGCATCAGGGTTCCGAAATAATTTTTATTCAGTATCCTTTCAAAATCTTGTCAAATCGGGGGTAAAAAACTAAATTATAGTGGAAATAAATTGAATTTTCAATGCTACTAATATGATCCTATAAGATCTTCGGGGGGGGGGGGGAAGAGCACCATATGCCAGAATTAAATTTATCACTCATCATTAGATTAAAATTTTATTTCCAAACATAAGTTCAAATTTATAATTTTTATCAGTTCCAGCGTCCTGGTATAAGGGTAGCTCGTCTTCCCCATGATCTGGGCCCCCCGTTTCAGGCATGGTTGTTGTTCTGTGTTCTTATTTACGAATGTGCCTCCTGTAAAGAGGGGCTGTGTAAGCGAATGTGGCACATGATGTAGCTAAGTCATACTCTTGGCCCTAGTTAGCGCTACTGAAAAACAAGATACGCTCACTCGGCTTAAATCAGCGACAGATATGTCAACTGGATTGTAAAGTGTCATAAGTAATAACAACAACATATTTATCGGTGAAGAAATGTAGGTCATGAATCAAAGGTAACTTTTATTTTATTATACTCATTTCTGTATATTATCCAAGAAGTTTAGTTATATTAACGTCCCATTTTAAAGCAACATTATAGGCATTCGGGATGAACCTCATACTCTTGAGCCGCGGTCAGATAACGAGGACAGCACCTGAGCTGGCATGCCCTTCTCCAAGCTTCTGCACCTCATCAACTAGAGGACATTTGGTCCCGATGGATTGAGCAGGTACTAAGCCAGAATATACAACGGTTTATGGGTGAAATCGAATCTCGAACCTGAAACCCTCCAGTTCCAAAGCCTGGACTTTACCACCAGGCAACCGTGACCCCCATATTTCCAGAGAAAGAAAGCACCAAAAATAAATCCATTAAAAACTTTTACAGCATTGGGAATATTAGATTGATGAACAGTTTCCAAGTATATTGAAACAAACAAACAAAAAGAGCTATTTTAATATTTAACTATTTATTTTTCAAATCAGCATAATAACAACAAAGTTATAATATTTAATCGAGAAAAAAAATAATTATACATACTAACATCATTAATTTCTGTATGACTATGACGGTGGTGTTTCACGATTTGTTTGAGAATTTCAAAATGAAATTTAAATATATTTTGATTCTCATGGACTTTTAGATTTTATTTTTGCTCTGGCGAAAATTTAATGCAAGTATCATCTTGCTATGCTTTTTGTTAATTTAATCATCACTCATGTAATAGATATAAATTGCTTCCATTAATTTGATTTTAAAATTACAAAAAATTTGATATATTATATATATATATATATAATAGCATGGCCACGAAATAAAGTAAAAAAAAGCCATAAAATATTGTTCTCCATGGCAAGAGGCATTTTTAAATTAAAGAAATGACAACGAGGAAACCATAGCATCTTTGGAATAAAAGCATTTATGTGTTATGACAAACTATATTTCATGAAAGATCCAATCTGTGAGTGAAAATTTAAAAAAATCTTCTGTGTTATAAAAAACTGTGCATAATTAATTAAACTTTTCAATAAAATTATGAATTATTTCAGTGCACTTTTAATAAGTTAAAAATTTAAGTGAAACTGCCTATGAAAGGGGTTTTCATTAAATAAAATATGGCAGTTTAATGAATTTTCATTGAAGAACATCTTCACCTGCTGAACATATAATAATGAATTATAATATAAAATGAAAGATAATTAAAATTTAGTTCCTTTCTTTTGATATAAACTATGTTTCTCGAGTATTTAATTTTGCAATATGATACAAATAGCATTTAGAAAATTTTTAAACGCATTTATACCGACTGTTCCATTTTTGAAACCCACCCCCCTCACATAAAAGTTATTTTTATTATATTTTTTTACCTAACATAGAAATTTCATGCAAAAATTCCAATTTTTTAACCTAAGGCATAAATGGGTTAAAATCTTTGTACCTGTACTTGCATTTTTTGTTTGTTCATTTATTTATTTACTTTTAAATTCACTTAATTGTTGTTAACTTCTTTAATCAAAATCCTATTTTCACGTTTCTTTAATATTTGATTTATGAAGTAATAATACTACTCTATCAGAACTTGTCTTAGGAAATGTATGCACAGTTACAAATAAATTTCGATAGTACCTGGTTCTCAGTCAACTTACATCAATGTCGGTACGATTATAATAGATAAAATACTTTTTTTAATTAGTTCACTTCAACTTAAAGGCAATTTCAGTCTTCTCCGAAGATGTTATTTGAAGTCATACACAGTATATTAAAAGTAATAAAATGCTAACACAAGTTTTATAATGGGAATTACTCAAGAGAGGGGGAAAAACCATATTTAAGACCTTATTTTAAAGGATGAATTTTTTCTGGTTCGGTAGTAAATCAAATTGTTATGCACTTACCAACATTGAAATTTAGGGTAAAAACAGCATAGTTAAAAGGGGATTTATTTATTTTTCAAAATTAAACAGACGCTGCATTTCCATTCATTACACATTTTTTATTTATTTGAAGGGAAAAAAATTACTTTTCTTGATTTTCTTGTTAATTACACGCGGTGACAAATTTTATCTACGGGCATTTCCAAAACTTTAATATTTTTTTCTCTTTCTATGTGACTGAATAACTACAACTGCTTTTTTTGAAGTGAAATCCGAAATGAAGAATTAATGTTCTGCTAATTATGACAAAACTTTTGTGAAATTAGTCTCTCCTTTCAAAGAGGTTCTAAAAGCAATTCGTTTATGTGAAAATATCCATGTGCATTGAATAACTGCAACATTCAAAACTAGACTTAGCCTCCATTAAAGCTTTTAAGCATGTAGGTCTTAGATGATATTCTCTTTGTTAAAAAAAAGAGAAATTTTTAAATTAATTTATAAGGAATTTTTAGTAACGAATACTATAACGAACTGAAATAACACAAAACTTAACAGGTGCATATTAATAACCAACGTTCTCTTGAATTATTCAAAGAAGGTGGTTTAAGAACCTAGCATAGAAGCATTTCAAAACTAATTTTTGAAAAAATGATTTAAAACTTTAAAGCCTTTCTAACACATCTAAATATTCTTTAATAAAGGACAAAATATCTCTTAAACTGTGAAACAGCGAAAATAAAAGTAGAGAAAGGTTAATCAGGTAAAAATCCTTAATAAAGTGGTTTCAGATACTATCCTTTTAACCCTTATTCTTTCAAAAAAAAATTATTCATATAGGTGGTATTATGCATATATTTCAAAATTAAAAATCGGAATCCATTTATTTAAGCTTGCTAAGTAGTAGTAATAGTAACTAAAAAGGCAACATATTTAAAAAAAAATCCATATCCGTTTTAGGTTTTGCTTAGCATACTAATAATTTATTCTAATGAATCTTTTTAATAAGTAATTCTTATTTTCTGAAAAAATTCTTGTTAGAAAGCTAATTATTATGATAAAAAGTGAAGCAAATAATGCTTATTAACTGCATCAATTATAAAAATATACAGCTTTCTGACTGAAAAAAAAATATTTCAATTATTTTGTAGGCAAAGGTTAAAAAAGTATTACTTCAGAGTATCAAAATTGTTACAAAAAAGAATCGTCTGCGTGTTTTTTTTAAACAGAAATTCTACTCAATTTTTCAGAATTTCAACTGATTTTCTATTAAACATTATTTAGTCCATGGTATTTAGAGAGAGAAAAGAAAGAAAAACTTGTTTCTTAGCTGGTTATAAAACTCTTACTTCCTTTCTTTCATTTACCATGAGCATCTAATGATATTTATGAGTGATATGAATTCATATCTATATTTATGAGTTACCTTAGAATTAAAACAAATAATTCTTGTAAGCAAATAATGCAATAATGAAAGGCTGAGAAATTTTACTACTTTAAAATTGATAGAATTCCCTTAAGCTCGACTTATTCAAAAAAATCTGAATTTGGAATAACTTTATATAAAAATTAATATAGCAAGAGAAAATGGTAAATTTCAAACTAAAAATAATAAAGAAAGATTCATTTATAATATTTCACAGTTTAAAATAAACTCGTGATGAATAAATATAGTATGACATTTTAATAAACTTAATTACATTATCAAAAAAAGTTTTATTGGATTCATTGAATTCCTCGACCGAATTAAAAACTTTCAAACGTTGTTTATTATTGAGGACATAAAGAACTGATTGTATTTAAGAACTTACTGTATTTAATTAACCAAAACAATTAGGTTATTTCAGAAAGATAAAGTGTAGACTTGATCTGAAACTAAGCAAGATAAATCGAATTGCCAAAGAATTAGAATTGAAAACATTAAAATTAGCCAGACTCAACTGTAATGATAATGATTTAATGCACTTATTTAAAAGTAAGTTTCGTGCAAAAGTAGCTATATATGAATGATGACATTTTTTCTTTTCGTTTCGACATGTCATACTATTTTCCGGATTGAGCAAAGAATATTTTTTCCTAATCCGTTATTCTAAACTTAATAACAATTCAGAAATTTGTCCAATATGAATTAAAGGGCTTCTGTGATGTACATCTGTAGCAATCCAATATAAGCTCCTGTGTCTGGGTGAGAGTTAATTTAGTTTTATTAACGTCTCGTTTAAAAGCAACAGTAGGGCTATTTTGCGACGGATCTCGTAATTTTGAACTTCGGTTAGATGACGAAGACGACAACTGAACTGGCACTCTCCTCTCCACACCAGTGGAGGGCATTTGGCCCGGACGTTTAAAGCAGGCGTTCCTACCTGCAGACTAGGCACACTCCCCAACTTTCGGTTTCCTGTGGTTCTTTTATGCCTGTTTACTTTACCGAAAATTTGTCGGCAAACTAGATAGGCAAACATCGTAATACTCCAGAAAACCGCAAGAGTGGGTCAAGGGGGAAAGTATACCCAGTCTGAAGATTCATGGGTCGCAGAAACATGGGTTAACGTGCGCCAGACCAGCTTACACGATGGTGGAATCGGGACTCAAAACCTTCAGTTCCGAAGCCTAGATTTTACCACTAGGCCAGAAGTGATCTCCCATCTGAGGAGGGGGGAAAAGAGAGAGAAAGAAAGGTAGCTTGCAGCAGCATAAAAATGCTGGAACTTCCTATACCTTTTCTACATAAAACAGTATGCAATTTTTCGTTAAAATCGCCCATCTTCTATAAAAAATCTGTCTCCCAGTTACTGCTCAGATTTCAAAGCTGTTTGCGGCTCGAATCAAGGCGGAATGTATGTTATAATTTTGTCAAGATGTTAATGCTTCTTTAAACATGTTTCTGCCCTCCCCCCCCTCCTATTTTGAGGCTCAATTTATTTGTCGTAAAACTGGTGCATGTTATATATAATATAATCGTAGGCCAGCAAGCAAATAATTAAAGAGAATTTCCAGTATTACTGTTCGAAAAACAATACGATACACGATTTCAATTTGAGTAAATTCGAATTATTAAAACAATAATGCACTCGGAACTTTTTCTACTTTGTACCTATCAGTATTCTGATGTGAGGCCTCTAACTGGAGTTATTGGTCCAAACAAATAAAAGCAGGCCCTGGATGAATTATTATTACAAATACAACATTGAGCAAGAAATTTCCCTTCAATTCGCTATATGGCAAGATTTTAACTGCAATACTTTCTTTTCAAATTTTCTAAGAAAGTTAAAGGTTTTAATACTATTCTAGTGACAGAAAAAAATTTTATCAGCAAAGAAAGGGAGTGAAAACTTTAAAAATTTGTGTAATATATGAAATATCAGCAATACGGTGAATAAATATTATAAACTTTTTAAATTCAATGTGCACATTTATTAACATCATACAAAAAAAATTGTCATCCATTATGTTTGCAGCTATAACAAGTATTTATGACTGAAAGGCAGAAATGCCTACTTAAATATATAACCTTACATGTAAATTAAAAGTTCAAAATTCGTATAAGCTTACATTCTACTGTATGTTTAAATGCAACCAAGAAATGTGAACAGATTTGAAAAAATATACAAAGAAAATAAATCATGAAACTAAGTAGAAACAAAATTTTATACAAAATTGACTTACTCATATTTTGGCAGAAAAATCACAATGACTAGGCAGAAACTGTATAATACATACATTTTTTGGAAGGCAAAACTTCCATCACATTAATTTTTATATCAGCTGCATTGCTATTCAGACAAAATTAAATTATTATGGAAAGATAATTATTTCTTGTATAAATAAATTGCTAATATAAATATATACTTCAAACTATTAATTCATTTCTCAATACACAATGCTGGAAGAGTAAAATTGCATTCACCGACCATTTTTAATTATTAAATAACAGAATGGCAAAATTAACCATATCAGAATAATTTTTAAAAAGTAGTTTAAATAATAAATATGTTGACCAGAACACATAAAATAAGTGGTTTGGCATTCACAAAAAACAAACATAAGTTTAAAGACAGGACTCAAACAAGAGGAAGTAATATTTTAATTCAAGTTGAGCACAATATGAATTAATATATTTTGATCCTCCACCTTTTATTTAAGTCAAAGATACAAATATTAATTCAAATGATGATGATACAAATGCAGCTGGAATGCAAATAAACAATAACAGCTTAGGAAACAAAGAATTTGCAATTCAAATTTTAAATATTCATCTTTTATCAAACAAAAATGTGTACACAATTTTTTAAAAAATATCATGGAAACATTTTATATTAAATGGAAAAGTGCAGATTTATATATTATTCCAAAGATAAAAGCAAATAAGAATGTCTTTGGTTTAATAAACATTTACGTGCAGTTATATATAAAAATTTCATACAAAAAATTCTAAAATATACAACTAGAGAATGATACAACAAATACAAGTCTATATACAATACTCAAAGCTTTACTGGAAAAAATTAAAATGTTCAAATTATAAGAGTATAAAAATTTATATAAAATATATTTATCACTTAAACTATCAGATATTTCATATAGCTAACAAATAATCAGCACAAGATCCAAACAGTAACTCTAAACATCTAAGAATCATAACAAAATAATTAAAAAGAAAAATATATAAACTCTTCATTCTTCCAAAAGTCATTTGCTTTGATATCATTCAGCTTTGATATTTAAAGAAAAAATTAACTTTCTCTAAAATTTAATATGTAACTAAATTTGAATTTTTATCACTCAAACTATGAAATGTTTCACAATTCTTAACAAATGGCGTTCTTTACCACAAAATACATATACATCAAATGCATTAGTTGAAATGCAGTTGCAGATAAATTCATAGCAGATATTTATTCAAAAGTTATAGAAAAATTGCAGATATTTATTCAGTACGTTTTGCTTATTTAAAGAACAAAACATCAAAGACATTCAACTATGAAACAATTTAATGATCTGAAAATTTTCTGACCAAAATATATTAGCATATTCTTTGTATTTTAATCTAAAATATGCAATTAGATGTTTGTACTGAAAAAAAAATGTCTACAGAATTAGAATTTTGTATAAAAGCACAATTTCTATAACAAAAATATCTTAAATATACATAAGCAGTATATGCATAGACAACAAACTTTCAAACACAGTATTAAAAGTACATTTCATTCTAAAGAAAAACATCACAGATATATCTACTAAACAGTATTACTTTAAAGCGGGTTGGAAGTATTCTAAAAACTTTTTGTTTAAATCACACAGAATTCTCATAGCACAAAAATTATTATTTATAAAAACATAGATTTTAAACAAAGAATACATATTTTAATGTCAGAGTAGTTTCAAAATTTATGGTTACATATTTCAGCAACAGCCAAAATTCATTCTTTGTTTTCACGTTTTCAAAGTAATTTATTAAGATAAGCTAATGAGTTATAAGTGGTAAATTTTGGATTAAAAAAGATTACTTATATTTTAAACCTCACCTTTCAGCACAATTATTTTATAATGTTTAATATGATTTTATGAAAATTTAAAGAACTACCCAATTATTACCAGAACATTTCTATCAACAAGGCTGTTTTTCAATATAATAAATTAGTTACAATTACATAAGAACGACAAAACTACACACAGTAATACAATATTGCTCCTAAGTTCACTATAAAGAATTAGCAGTATGGTGGAAGGGAGGAGAAATTTAACAATACTGCCACAGTGTGTAAAATGCATTCCATTTCAAAAATAATAACTACTTTTGAAATACTATTTAAAATATAGAAAATGAAACAAGTATATTTAATTAAATTAATCATGATATAGTATTTACATTTAGCATGATCAGCTATAAAATGTTCTACCATCTAAAAATATCGGAAGTTCATTTTTTATAATGGTTTTGTGCCTACATAAAAATGTAAAGTTAGGAAAGTCAGTGATTATGTTTCTATAGATTAGAAATTTGCAGAAAATCCGGAATTGAAGAACAGACTAATTTAGAGGAGAGGGCCATCCATAAGAAAAGTAAAAATATTAGCAAACTGGAATGATTTAAAAGGTAACACCATAACAACGTAACTCACCATTCTGATGATTTCAGACGTTTAACCATTTGTATCGATATATCAAATATTAAAAAGGTTTCAATACACAATTTTTTCTATTAAACCAAATAGAAAATAACACAGGATATCAAAAAAGGTATCGGAGCGTTTCTAGTAACTCACGAGCTAATAATCCCACATTAAAATCAGTACGTTGTCTCTAAGAAAAATGATGTTGAAAGATGAATGCAATTTTTGCTTCTGATGGGAGTCGTCTACATATAAAAAAAATCATACGAACTTTTTTTTTCCAAACGGAAACAACCAATTTAAGTTGCAATTCATATTCTGCTGATAAAATTAATTAAAATGCAAATAAATTTTTTCTATTTCAATGAAATGAGTGTCGAATTCATCAGAAATTGAAATTTGAATATAGTAACATTAAATGAAATTTGCAGATTTTTCGATAAACCCACTAGATATAACTAAACTATGAAAATAATTATTTCCATCCATTAAATTAATAACTAAACAAATTGTGCACTTTCAAATTTAAATAATTTTTTTAGAATTTTAATTATTTTTTAGAAATTATTGATAAAACAAAAATTTAGATGCTAATTGGAAAAGCAGAAGTTGAAAAACCGGCGAGTAAAATTTAATTTCAACTCAACAGGGCAGAAAAAAAATTCTAATACATGCCACATTTTGCCATTTTTACCTTTTACGCGGGATTATACGTATTAGTAGGGGAGGGGAAGCATTGCTAAAATAAAAAAATGAACATTTTAAATAAATAATTAGACATAATAATTTTTTTTCTTTCAAAATAATTATGATACACAGAAAGCAAAGAACAAGCGTAAAAATCGATTCAACAAACATTCGATTTAACTTTCTTAGTTTTAAGTATAATGTATTGGAAAGAATGGAAACTGAGTAGCATCAGAAAAAAGGGTAATCCTAGTTGTTAAATTTTTGATGTATAAAATAATAAAGAGGAATTTTTGAAAGTTTAGTTCAACAAATGGAAACAGAAATATGAAACAAAGAAAAATAATATATACATGGAATAAATCCGGCAGTTAACCTTTTAACTAAGCATAACCAAATATTTCAAAGCAAAACGAGATTAAAACAAATAAATACAAGGAGTCTTTAAATAACAGATGGAAAATTAAAGTTGCAAAGAGTAAATTTTTATGTTTCGTTTTTTCACCCAACTAAAAGGCAATTGGATATAAATGACACATTTAAAATTCCGTAGATGATAGTAGTTTCCGTTTGGTGAAAACTTCATGAAAATTAAACAGGCAGAAAAAATTCACAGCCATTTAATTACCATTTTTACCTACTTAAAAACAACAAATAATTAAATGAAATAAAAATATTTCATTAATGTTTTTAGAATATCCCAAACTTTTTTTAAATATCTGTAAATAAAAAGCGATGTTCTGAGATATCGAAGCATGCGAACTTCAAAATTCTAGCTCACAAGAGTTTCGATATACAAAGGGCGTATCTCAATCTGAATTACAGACAGTCACAAAGATATGCCTGGGGTAAACTGAATGACTTAGCCACTGCGATTGAAAAGTAAAAGGCACAGAATTTTTTTTAAATAACCTATTTTCAAAAGCTATGGATATGGAGGCATCACACAAGACTTATTCTTACACATCTTCGGTTGTTTTACAGCAAATTACATAAAATTTCGATTCCAAGGATTTTCTGTGACAAATCGTGTAGAATAAGGACAGAGAGAGAGAGAGAGCTGCCAAGAGAAGTATAATAATGAACTCTTAAGAAAACATAGTAAATATTTCATAATAAATGATTAAATCAAAAGCCACAATTAGCTTGATTATAAAATTTCTTGACTGTGAGCAATAAAAAACATTCGAATATCTTTTTAATGGAAGAATTTGCTCGTTCGGGGGGAATTTACGAAAAATATCGATACTTGAGAACAAAATTTTAAATGTTAATATTAATTCAAAGCTTACAGCAGGAGGTAAAACTTTCATTTTCAAGTGTATCGGTGAAAGCCAGTACATTTAGCGTTAATACTAAACTTATTTACAGTACTACCGTTAAATATATATATATATATAACTATTTATAAATGTTAGCCACAAGCTTAAAAGTAAGGCAAGCTGTGGATTACTTTCGAAACTAAAAATCTATCTAAAAAAAACCCAACAACTTAGATTTATTTTCTGTAACTAGGCAGTTTATGTTATCAAACTGTTTCATGTAAGCAACATCTAAAATATTGAGTGGTATACCATTTACAGGATAAGTTATTTCCCATTATGACAGCTCATAATGCACCGGAAATGTTTAAAATAATAAATACCTAAGCTTTGATCAAATAGTTAGCTGAATATTCTTTTTGTAAAAAGATTACGTATCTACCATAGACACTATAAAACAGTTAAATAGTAATAAAATAATACCAAATTCATAATATAAAAAGTAAAAAATCTCATTAACTGAGATGAGCAATATTCATCAAGTTTAAAATATATATATACCAGAGTACATTTTAAAAATTCCAAAAATTATGGCATCTATGTTGAATCAAGGCATAGTTTATTGTTAATTCTTATAAGTGAATTATTTCATGTAAGGCATTGGCATAATGAAGGCAAGACAGAAGATAAAGTCGTCGTACATAAGAATACTTTACTTTTTAAATCAGAAATAGTATTCTCCAAAAAAGTATTTAAAGGAACTACATTCTTGATACATATTATTAAGAAATGCTTACAAAGTCTGATATAGCACCACATGATGGGTTACAAATGCAAAAATTCCGCAAGGCATATTCATAAAATATGTATACATAAATAGAATGAATATTTAAACTCTTAGAGCACAATATAACAATCGGAAGTTCTCTAAAATCCCTTCAAAAGGCAGAAAAATGTATTTGAAAGAGGTGAAATCGTGTAGCAAAAACATATTTCAAAGAAAATTCTTATTTTTACAGTTCTGTTTTTATATGAAAAATATTGCGAAGATATTAAATTCAGTAAGAAAGCTGTTAGTTTTTTTTTTTTTTTTTAAATTTTAATTCAGAAGAAATGTTGTGTAAGAATAACAAGATAAAAACTATTTTTTTACAGCACGAATCACTAATAACCACCTTATAAATATTGAATAAATTAAATACAAATATTTTGTCCTTTTGAAAGTGATTCCTTTTTTTTTTTTAAATAACAGTTACAAAAACACAGGTATAAGAATCTACAAATAAAATGTAAAAATGAGAAATGACAAATTTTCAACAGTATGCACTATCTTTGTCACGATGAACAAGTGATTAGAAATATGTAAAACTATAAGCTATTAGTAAAAAAGTTATCTGAACTTCAATCAGAAAAAAAAACTCTTAAAAGAAATTATAATTTTATTCGATTCTTTCTTCCTGCCAAAATGTCCAAAAAAAATTTAATATATGGATTATGGCTTTAAAAAAATATAATTACATTATAAAAAAAACTATGGAAATAAAGAAAGATTTAAATCAGAAAGTCAGAATGGGTTCTTAATATTTTTGAGGTACATTTACAACATTAAAACAAAACTAACAAATTTAGGTTTTCACCAAGCATCTCACTTAATGTTTATCATCTTATAATAATGCTTCAGGATAGAATGCATAACAGCATTTACCATATAAATAAATTATATAAACAAAAAATGGGGGAAGAGAGCTTTTAAATACGATGAAGAGAAATGACTACTGTTTAAAAAGAACACAAAAAGTAACTTAAATAAATAGTGAAGACACATAAAGGAACCAAATTTTTATTCTTCACATAATGAATAAATAAAATTTGTTCTACATCTAAAACTGAAATATCAAATAGTAAAATTCTATATATATGGCCTATAAATATTCATTTGAATCATTTTTTCATTTTGTAACTTAAATAGGATTTGACAACTGGTAATATAAAGTCATAAGTCATTTATGAACTTGCATAAAATGTTTCGTGACTAATGGAAATGCATTTTCCAGTATTAAAAACATGCAGTTCATACCTAAGTAAAATGAAAGTGCCTGATATACATATATAAAAAATACGCAAAATGAAAAATGTCACCTTTAACTTAAAATTATCTAATCTTTGGCAACAAAACTGAATTTAATGTATCTGCATACAGATGCATATTAAAAATTTCAGTTACTCAGCAAACAAATATGAATTTCAATAATAGAAAATATATCAGACTAAGAGGGGCGGGGGCAAGATAGTACTTTTAGGTTTGTCTTACTGATAGAAATAGCAAGCATAAGAAATATTCTAAGTTAATTCAACCATCGTATGATGAAAATTTTATTCACCGTCAGTAATATCAGTGTCATTATGAAACAGCTTTGCACAGAATAGCATAACTTCATAGAAGACATTCCTGCAAAGAAAATAGTAATCAGATATTACGGAAAACTAATGTTTTGAAATAATGAAAAAATGTGCAGAAAGAAATACAAATATTCACTTTAAAAAAGTATATCTGCAGTTTCAGTTGCTGACCAGCCTCCAGAGTCATCAGGATTGGCAGGAATAATTGCATCTACTATAAGGTCTTTGTCAGCCTTTTGACAAATTTCAGACAAAGATGTAGCTCTGAGGTTTGCTTGAGAAACACCTAGTTCGAATTCATGACTACCACTCAGAACTTGTGGTGTATAGTTTGATAATCCCAATCCTAAAAAAGTAGAAGAAAAGAGAGTTCAGGCTAAATACATCAAATATCTAAAAGTTATAATCATTAAAATCGTATTTTAAATCAACATAATTTTCTGAAAAATAAAAAAATTCAGTCAAAAGAAAAAAAAGCATAGAAAATATAATTTCTTAAATATGCCACTTTATTTTGGAAACACTAAAAACCAAACTAAATGTAAAAACTAAGCAAATTTTTAGAATACAAGAGACTTTTAGGTCAAGACACTACGCATAAAATGTATTGATCTTCCCATTTGGAACACAGAATGTCACAGGCACACTAAAATATATACTTAAAAAGTAAATTAAATAAAGACTTTTTGTTTGTCAACTCTCACACATAGTTTATTGTTTACGTATATATAAGTCTGTTACAAATACATAGGGGAGACAATTAAAATTAATAGATTCACAAAATTACAGCAAGCAAAATAGGTAACTTACACTTCAAACGAAACATGACAATTCAAAGACTAAAACTAGAATATTGCTTTTATTAAATTAACTATCCTTAATTCCTTACCCATTTTCACTTTTATCAAATACATTTCATGGTGAGTTGCTTTCAATATCAAAACTTTACTTTGATTAACTTTTTTAAGACTTAATTAAAGTAAAAAAAAAAAAAAATCTAAATCTGATAGTGTAACTTAAATACAAAAATGAAGCTATTCAGAATTTTATATCTAAAGCTTAATTTTTATATCTAAATCTATCTTTTTAGAAATATTTATAATTGCTAACGCTTCTCACAATTTAATTCATAACTCCAAGCATATGACACACTTGTTCATTTCATGCATTTTTACTGCATCGCAAAGTTGTGGAAAATCATTAATATTTTAAAAATGCAGTTTGATTTTAATTTCATAAATTAAAACTCACATTTTAGGCTATAGTAAAAATTAATAAAGATAAGCTAACAAATTTTGAGCTTCAGAAGATGAGACTATCACTTGACTGTTTACAACTGTTCTTAAGCAAGGACACTCATAGATCATTCAGGAAATAATTGTGCATGAAAAATTGAGTATGCATTGTTTTTTCAGTTTCATATTTAATTACTTTTGAAATAGCTTAACCAATGCTATGAATTTTACAGCTTTAGTGCCTAGCTTTCTAAGCCATAAATCCATTTAAATTGGGAAGGCATCAGCAGTACTATCCAAATAGTAATAATGATATTCACTAAAAGTATTAGGAAGTAATCACTAAAAGCTTCAAGTAAACTGCAACTGACTTGTCATATATGTACGAATATCAATATCTTTTGGAAAATACTGCAAATACAATTATAATTAATGATGGCTCATACTGCCAAATTTACTTTAGGACCAACTTTTGGTACACTGAGTTCCATTTAGTGCAATTTAAGTACCAAGTAGATAAAATATATAACATTATAATAAAGATGTTTAAAAAAGGATATAATGAACAATCTATTGCATTCCTGCAATCAGTCTGCAGATAGAGTACAAAAAATACAAATGGAAATGTGATATGATAACCAAACACAATAAAGTACTACTTTATTTCTAGCTGAGGAAAACAAATTCCGTTTCAGGGATTGACCAATTCATCTGCATATCACAGAATAGACCCATCCCTCACTCACACCACTTTAATTATGTACTTGATAAAGAAATGTTTTCCCCATGTAAGTGATTTCATTAGACAATCACATATTTTTATAGCTTAAATATCTTAGTTGAAATTCATTATCACCTAATAACTTTCAAATAAATTTATATTAAATATCTACTTTTAGTTTCACTATTTATAACGTTAATTTTTAAAAATGAATTGTTGTTTGTTTTTCACAGATCAGTTCAGGAATTTTGAAATCAAAATCATATTCCTTTTAAACTATTGAATACCAAATAACACGTTTTGCACTTTCAGTTAAAGCTATAAATTCAGTTTACATTCAAAGAAATATCCAAGATATTGGTAAATTTCCAATAATAATAATAATAATAAAGTTAAAAAAATTTCAGCAATTTGGAGAATGTCTTCCATTTAACTTACATCCCCAACTGGAATCTGAATACATAGTAAACACACCATGTATCCAGATTCAGATTTGAACATCAGGCAGATTTCATTTCTGGTTTCAAAAACAAATTGATATAGCAACAGTCCAATGATGATAAGCATATCCATTACAAAATTGAGACATGGTGTTTCTGACAAAAGCAATATTCAATAGACCGATTTGTAATAAAATATAAGCATCGAATTAAGGTAGCCGGCAGTATTTGTCTCA
This sequence comes from Argiope trifasciata, assembly GCA_026543055.1. Lineage (NCBI taxonomy): Eukaryota > Metazoa > Arthropoda > Arachnida > Araneae > Araneidae > Argiope > Argiope trifasciata. The sequence goes on along the minus strand of JAPMOQ010021776.1, from coordinate 1,247,515 downwards.
TCAACTGTTTGCTGTATCTCATTTTCCTTTATTCCATATCTGGTAAAATTTAACTTATTTTAAGAGATCATGTAACCTTTCAGGAAAAATTTTTGAATCTTACAGTAAGCTTATTTATGCCTGTATTCTGCTGCAAACAAATCTCTTTTGGCTCAAAATTAGCTAGTAAGAGATCATTTTGATGATAACCAGGTTTTATTAAAATTTGGTTCACTTTTTATCACATTAATGCTAACCGTGAAGACTCTTATGAAGTATACTAACATAATCTTCGTATCTATTTACTGCATAGCCTTCAGGTTGCCTCACATAACATAAAAAAAGATTTAAGATGGAACACCCTAAAATTGATATAAAGTACATACTAACAAAAGAAATAAAAATTAATATATAAAAATTCCCGTGATGCAAAGACGTAAAATCAACACTAGGTCTTTGCCTAAAACCTTGAAAATACTCTTAGATTTCTCTCATCATGTATAACTTTATAGTTTAGTTATATTAAAGTCCCATTTTGAAGTAACACTAGGGCTATTTCAGGACGGACCTCGTAATTTTGAACCGCGATCAGATGACGAGGACGACACCTGAAGTGGCACCCCCCCTTCCAAACTTCCATATAACATTATAAGCTTACCTGCAACTTAAAACTTTCATATTCAAATATGGTTTGCCCATATCCCATTTCTATTCTGCAATAATTTATTATTTCATTTATTGTTTATTGGAAAAATTGAGTTAAATGCTTTTTGGTATTTTTCAGTAATGTATATTTATGCTAAAATATATTTTGCATAATTTGCTTGATATTATTAATCCACGGAATTTGAACTAATTTCTACCTCACTACTGTTTCTTTCTTTCTTCTCCCCCCCCTGAAAAGCAGATTAGTTGTTGAATGTTTAAAATTAAACTCGAAGAGATTAAACAGTAACATCCCCCTCGGAGTACTTTTAAGTTGTAAACTACAACCATAAACCGGCACCGCACTGACTAGCCGAAAGGCATATGCAAAAATCTGAATGACCGGACGGCTGCCATAGCAACACTGAAGAGAACTGTGGTTGAGTCCTAAAGACCACGGTATAACCTTTCCATGAGGAAACACGTCCTGTCAGCGATGGGAGGAGACAGACTATCTTTTTGTCCACCCATCAGGAGGGCGAGAATCACCTACCATGCGGGAAGATTCTTCTCAATTACGATTGGTCAACCACCCTTTTTCATAGGACCTCTAACCCCAACGAATTGCATTTCGTTTCAGAGATCAAGCAATTCATCAGTTTATCCGAACAATGATAATCCCCCTCCAGAATGCACACAATTGTTCGTCCGATGAATTCCTTTTCTATAAAAAATTAGTGCCCAAATGTCATTGACATTCATTTAAAAGTTAGAGAGAAAAATCATTCAAATTTCCTGAGGAAAAGCACATGATAAAATAATATATTCTCTATAATTAAAAATTATGCATATTGAAATATCAAGAAAGAAAAATTACTTCTATAATCCTTTTCATACACAATTAACGTAATTCAAATTTATTAAATGCGAAAAAAAGTAACTATGGTTTGGTTAAATCTGGAATGGTTAATTAAAATTTAAATATGAAATATAATTTGCACCACAAATATTAAAAACAGGGAAGAACAATTTGAAAGCCCAAATGTCACAAGAATTATTATAAAAGATGTATTATACGAAGAAAAACTGCGCTAGTATACAAAGGAAATGTGTCAACATGCCAATCTAATTCAATGTAATTTCAAAGAATTGCTAATTAAACGAATTAATGTTATAAACGAAACTATTCAGTTTATAATTTCATAAACAAGATACCATGCATTAATAAATGATCTATTACCATACCATTAATAAATTTACAATTTTATAAATACGATACCATGCATTAATAAATGATACATTAAGATGCCATTAACATTAAAACAAGATAGACAAATGTGTACTTAAATTTCTTTTATTCAACAAATTTATTTTTTAAATAACTAATAATTTATACCATGATTACAGAATCCAGAGAAAATCATAGAAGTCTCGAAAGAAAGAAACTTATCAATACTCACGAGAACTGGAATCTGATCCCACGGCCGTTGGAGAATTGAAAGAAGAATTTTTCCAGGAATCAACCTCTTCTCTAGGAGAAGGACTAGCATTTTCAGAAGGATACTCAAACGTAGATGTTGCTCTGTCATCAAACTGGATACTTAACTATAAAATAAAGAAATTCATGAATTTTTTTTATTCAAGCATGTTTAATCTAATTAGTAACCTAAAATACCATATCATTGGAAGTATAGTAAAATATATTATGGATATTATGTTATTCATCATGAGCATAATTTGACAAAATTAAAGAAAGGAAAACTCAGAACATTCCAAAGAACTAGAGAAGAAAACACAAAGGAAGGGGAAAAAAGTCTTGATTGCAATTTATGCCGAATCACATTTTTTATATAATTATTACAACTTCAAGATAGAAACAACAGTTCTAATAAAACATTTATTTTCATCGATTTTATGGTTCGTTTTCCAAAAGTGTAATCAGATTGTAGAAATAAAATCATGAGTGGTACAATTAACCCATTTGCATCACACAGAAAAGTGAAAAATTCGTTCTTATCACCTTTTTTTTTTTAATGTGAGCATATATGTTCTGGTGATAGTTGCCAGGCAAAATGCGCGAGTATATACGCTATGGTGATAGTTGCCAAGCAAAATGCGCTCAAATATGCGCTTAAGATGCATATGGGCTAATCAAATTTACAACAATGGGAGAACTGTTTATATGTAGAAGGTAGGATGCACATGAGATTAAATTATTCCTTTTGTTTTTAAAAATGCAGTTGAATACAGGACATTCAAAAGAAAATGTCTGGAATTTCTGAGAATCTAAAGAAAAGCTCAGTAGTATAAATAAATCAATTTTTTAATTGGACGACTAATATAAATACTGAACAATCAGTATGAACTCTCGGTACTTTTTTTTTTCACTGTGCGACAAATATCTACATGTCAAGTATCATTCGGGTTTTTCTCTATATATTTAATTTCATAAACATATCGTTTGTAAGCTTTGATTTTAAAGTATAATTAGTAAACTATCAAATAGTTATTGGTGCGGGATGGAGATCTGTATTTCCTACGGCATCGGACAACTTTAGAGGATTAATTGGCTCATTCAATACTTTTAAATGCGCTGATCCGTACGAATTATTATGTAAATAATAATTCGCATTTCTTTTTTCATTTCAAATATATTTGTTCATATTTGAAAGCTTTGCATCTTAATATGGTTGTATAAAACTCGACACGTGGAAGTTTGATTTACTTTAATATTAATACTTCTTTTTATTTCTTTTTTTCTGGTTTGAAATGATGATCTCAATACAAATAATGAACGATCACATTAAATACAAAATTTCATCAAAACTGCTATGAAAAATTCCGGGATTTCCAATTAAATCCTTATCATAATTCTTTGCCTTCATTTCAATTGTTTGCAAATCCTCTGCTTATAAAATGAGCAGTGAAAGCGAAATAGGACGGCATGAAATTGCAAATTTTTTCCGCTAGATGTTTGCACAGTTCTTAACGGTGAGAATATTTTCATCATTTGACGAAGGAAGTCTCCTTGAACTATTTCAAATGCGATGGCTGTTCGCGTTTCGAAAGAAATGCCTATAGCATGAAAAGAAATCTTGGCGTTGCAGATGATTTAAAATGATTCAAATGCTTAAAAAATGGTGATTCGTTGCGATTTCCTTATTTCAAAGCGTTAAATAATGTAATGAAAATGTAAACGGTTTCCGAACCACTGATTCTGCCTCGACGTTTCATTTGCTACAAATTACAAAATCAAAAGTGCAAATAATACTTCAAATTTGTGACACGCAACACAGATATAATCAATAAGAATCTTATTGCAAAATAAACAATTTTTGAATTGTAATCTGAAGAGAAAAAAATCCAACATGCTACAATGAATTCTTTGTTATCTCTTCGTATAAGAGTTTATAACACACAAATCAACAAAAGTTGGGTAAAAGCATTTTGTTGAAAATTAAAATTCCTTAATTGCGAATAAAAACTGACATAGTGTCACTTATGATGCCGAAGCCTAATAAACCATTAAATAATATTTATTTACTAGGAGATTTTAAACGGGGGTCTAAATCTGAGAGTTACATTGCAAATTTTTAATGGTTGGAGGTATATGTCCAATATTTAATAGATATTTTATAAGTGAAAAGAATACATGACGTTAGGTTTCAAAATTGCGGCACTCCAATCTACAGAGGAATATTATAAACAATATTCATTTGTTTGCATATAATGAAGCATACGTGATCCTTTAGAGTAATTTCCATTGGATTTTGAAAAATCAATCGCTATATTATATATATATTTGAAAAGCAAAATGTCTATCTGCATTGTTTACAAAAAAAGTATATAAACCCTTTCAACCATTTGGCACACGTGCTCTTTCAAGCCAAGGGATAACTTTTAAAAAGCACAAATTAATTAAATTCTGATTTTAATTAGAAATTGCACAAAGATTTGACGATTTTGCACACAGTTTCTTCCATAACCAACGATAAGAGTTTTGCAGAGCCTTAATGGTACAATTTTTTTTTTCTTTTTTGAAAGCGTGTATGATTTATTTCAATATTATAATTCATTACTTTCTTTGAATAAGCCTAGAAATTTTGCTCATTCCTCTCACAGTTGTATGGAGAAGGAGTAGGTGGTGGCCACAACTCAGGCTCGGTACATTGCATTGAAAACAATCATCATGCCACCACTTTTCATGTTCAGTAAAGCATCAACTCTCTACATCTATTTTTCACTATAAATCGAAAAAAGATAAAATGTGATCACTTGGTTCGGCTTCAAAGTTTCAACTGATATGACTGAAGTTGAAACTTGGACCCTCTCCCGATCATAACAAATATGTTTTGTAGCGCAATTACGCATTTGAAATCGTTAAAATTTCGATTTCTTTACATTCTTTAACATTTAATTTATATCAGTTTAGTTCACAAAAGCTCACTTTTATCATTTTGAAGTTTGTTCATTAAGAAAACCAGTGATTTATTTGACTAATTGATCAATTAGAAAACCTTTCATTGAGTGGTTTTAAGTTAGAATGGCGAATGCCAACCATATTGCAAACTATTTTAATCAAGAAGCAAATTTTATTTTTTTTATCAACTTAATTATTATTCCAATTCAAATGGGCGAAAGCAATTATTTTCTGGAACAGAAAAAATAACAGGTTGCTTTCAAAACTCTTAATGGGAGAAACTGCAAAGCAAATCCAACCTTGACTAACGTAAAAAAACTGCGCAATAAGCTTGAAAATATTCAAATATCTGGCTATTTAATTTCCTTTCGGAACCTTTAAAGAGAGATAAAGCAAAGAATTATTGAAATTGAAGAAAAAAAGTAATTTACAACTCCGTTAATTTGCGTCGTAAAAGTCATTAAGCATTATAAACAATTCTTTGAATCCAACGTCTGGGATGTGTGTGTGTGGAGAGAGGGGTCTTATTGGGCGCTTGCATGTATTTTGATCTTTTTTCACGTTAAAAATGCATTTACTGAGAAAAATTAGTACAATAAATAACAATCAAAATATCTTCCACCATTATCTACAAATTTTTTTCATTTCCGTCCAATAAATCTTGCCATTAATGCCTTTCGAATTTTTTTGGTACTCCATTCCATTCTTGGTCGTTAACATCGAAATCGCCCCTTTTAAATCGTTGAATATATAAAGCACTGAATGTCAATTTGGAACGTTCCATTATAGGGGTCTTTATACACTGATTCACTTAATAATACCAAATGGAAAATTTTCAAAATGATAAACAATAAAGTAATATATAGTAAAATAGTAAAACCCAAAATTATTGTTGTTTACATAGATACTTCACACGTCTACCAATAGATGTCGCTGATTAAAATACATACAAGCAGTTAATACTTTTGAAAGTAAGAGGTGGAAATACAGATTAATGAAACAACGCAATATAAATATCAAACTATTTTATGCAGTTGCTTATGTTGACAGTTTAGCATGCATCTAAGTCAGAATATTTATTATTAATTATACAACTGGAAAAAAGTGTCATGTATATTTTAAAAAAGTATAGATGTTACAGAGAAGATATTATAATACTACTTTATAGTTGATTGATAAATACTTTTATTTGACACTAGCGTAAGAGAATAAATTGCAATATTCATAAAAATATGTAACCTAGGGATAATAAATGAATATATGCACTGAGTGGCCAAATTATTATGATCATTTCTTTAATACAAAACTGGACCGTTTTTTACAGGGTCTCATTCCTGTTTCGTACTGAATCCAGATGCAACATGATTTGTATTCAAACTGTACATAAAATACAAAAATCCAATTAGCATAATGCGAAATATTCTCCGTACTGTTATTAAAAATAAACCTGATATGAAGTAACAAAAATAGTAAATAAAAAAACTTGAAGCAAACGAAAAAATCATCAAATTTCATTAGAAGCATTTCGTAACGATAGCGGCTCGATTAAAAATGATTTCTCAAACAGAAATCGATGTTAACCGAGTTTTCCTTGTTTTGATTCTCTCTTTCATTGGAAATTTATCTGATAGTGGAATAATATCCAACATTTCCTCAGAAACCTTTATCATATCGATATAGTTATCTTTCCTCGATTGTTACTTACATTAATTTATTAAGGACGTAAGCTCGGGAAATATATAACACAAAAAGTGTAATCAAAAATTAAATATAAGGATCAAAGCGGAATGTCCATTTACACTAGAAAAATGGACATTCTGAATAAATGCTGGAGCACACGTATTCAATTTCAGAATGGTGAAGGGCGATAGGCACAGCTCCCATATTTGGCAGCAAAATCCTATTTTAAATAGCTGTTACGTGGGAAATAATGGGATGTGTTGCCTCGGATGACCAATCCAAAATTCGCAAACAGATAAATGTTCGGTATGTAGACGAAGAATGAGTAATAATTTTCTTGAACTAGAAATTTCAGACAAAATATATGATCCTCTTCATCTCTTAAATTCAGATATGTACACAATGATTTACAATTCTAAAAATTCCTTCATTAGATTTTAAGAAGTCTATACTTCAAATTCCTTGTCACAAATGCTATGAGAGGGGGGGAGGGGTTACATTTACATTCAAAACTATCTTACCATATTCTCTTAATGAAGTTATAAACCTTTAAGTTGCTTAAGTGAAGTCATTAAGCAATCCCTTTAAAAGTAAGCATTCTCTCACAACGATTTCAATGCTCATATTTTATTGAATAATTCCGATTTCACAGAAAGATGTCGGTGACCGAGATGTATAGTAACTAGGATCTTATTCAGATGCCAGCCACTTTAAATCAATCCAGATTATTCCTTCTATTTGACGGATACCAAAATAACGTTGAGAGCAGGAAAAAAAATTGCTCAGCTAACATGGCATATAACACTTCAAAAGGCATATGAAAAATTTGAACAAAGGAAAATACGTGACCTAAAAAGAAACAAAACAAATCATACAATTCAGTCTGAACGGATAACAGGAAGGTAAGGGTTCATTTCCGGTTTTTGCGTTTTATTTCCGAGAATCTAAAATGGAGGAAATGACGGCAACTCCGACCTGACAGCATATAAAGCATTTAGACACACACGATCAGCAAATGGAATTAGTTCGCCCGAAAAAAAAAGGTACAATACATAAGGGAGCCGCATTCCCAAGTTTTTCTCAGAAGGGCAAAATATTACTTGCACTCTAACTGAAAGAAAAATAAAAGAGCACTCAGACCAGGATGTAGTTTCTTCTTGCAATAAAAACATAATTCTTACAGTGTGTTTTCGTTTCCAGACCCTTTCAAGCGTGTTACAACTCGATTTATAAGAAATTTTATGCAGTGAATAAACAGCAATATGTCCCAGTTTTAGAAAAACCACGGAGACATCTTAAATCACAAGTTCCAACAATTTAAGAAACAAATGAAATGAGGATATTTTTTTTTCCCTTCCCGTTTCCTTTTGAGACAACCATTTTAGCTGCAAAAAATTGCCTCGTAACAAAAAGCAGAAAGGAAGAAAATTATTAAGCTGAAAAAATTAAATAAATTTTAATTAAATATTAGATATCGATTAAATTTTAAAGACAATTTTCAAATTCGATAATTTTAGTTACTTTCAACCTTTCTTTATTACTTTTAATGCATTGGGAAAATTTCACCTTGTCAAAGCTTTTGGTACTTCACATTTAACAAATGCGACCCTGGTTTGGTTTGGTTTGAGGTTAGAATCTATAGCTAAATAAACTAAATATAAAGAGTGGTGCTTTTTTTTTTTAATAATAAGAAATGACAAATGGATGAATTTTTGCACTCCCTCTTTTCAAGTACAGATTGTATTCGCAGTCCAAATTCGCATTAATATAGTAAAAAGTTTATATGATTGAATAACAGTTCGGAATTTATTCACATACTTCACAGCATGTTAAAATGTTAGTTAAAATCCTAATTAATTTAATTTCTTAAATCAGACCATGTTAATTTATTTCAGAATTTTCTCTTATTTCTTTATCCAAATGCCAGTTTTTTTATTCAATTATTTCTAACGCAAGCCCTAAAAAATTGCAGATGCGTTGGTTCTAACAACACAAGAGAAGGGTTTGGTTTAGTAATATTAGCATCCCGTTTTCCAACACCACTGCTATTTTGGGCCGTGTTCAGATGAGGAGGTCGATACCTGAATTGGCACCCCTTTTCCACTAATTTCCACACCACCGGGAGGGCGTTCGCCCCCGACAGATTTAACGTGCACTAAACGGCTTAAATGACGGTTCTTCGATGGAATCAGGCCTTGATCCTGAAATCCTCCAGTTCCGAAGCCGAAACCTTACCACCAGGCCAAAGTGGCCCTTCCACAAGAAAAGGGACAACACTCCCCAACACCTACGGCACAGATACAAAAGATTTTCTTTCCTAAATCGAGACGTGTCACAGAATGTCTAGGCAAAAGCACCATGGGAAAATATTTAAACACTTTGCCATTCTGATGAGAATGGATGCATTCCACCTCTGTTCTAGTATACAAACCATACTTCTTCCCATGAGAAAAATGTTTATTTCGAAAGTAATTTCTTTTCCGACCCGCATCTGCGAAATTATGGTATACATTTTATATATTCTTTTTCAAAATTCAATGTTTTGAATTATCCAAAAATGACCCTATTTAAATTACAAAAGAGAATGCTGCTAAAATACTTTATTTTTATATTACCTTTAGAGGTAATTTTTCAATTTATAATGGTCTCTAGCACTTTTTAGTATTCCAATTTTCAAATTTATAATTCAATTTTCACAACATAACAAAATGTTGAGAGAATAAAGTAAATGCTATTAAAATACAGAAACACAAACTTTTTGCTTGGATGCTGTTATTGCGTTTTTATTAATGATAACGCTAATAGGAGCATTTTTCTATTTGACCAATGTATTCTAATAGTCTCAGAATCGAAAGCCTATTTAAAAAATTTTAAGTACTGTAATATTCTTTCATAAATGCGCTCAATAATACTTAATTTTCATACATATTTCGGAATCACTATTTTTCATTTTTAAAATTTTAAATTATGTTCACGCTTTTTCCATTGTAATCATTTTACCAACAAACTGAGATTGAATTCTACCTACATATTTAAGCTAAATCTTCCACCAATACCTTTTAAATAAAAATTATATGTTAATTATTTAAAAATTAATTATTTTTATAATGTTTTATTACCGAATTAAATTTTAATTTTCCGAACTCGGGATTCATTAAAACTATTTAATTTAGCCTGCGAAAGGCATAAATGTTGTGTGTGTATATGAGGGATGAAAGAAATTGAAAGTTAATTTAATTATATTAACGACCAGTTTTAAAACAGTACTAAGACTAATTTGGAACGGAATTCCTACTTTTTAATCGCGGTCAGATGATGAGGGCGATACCTGAGCTGGCACCTCCTCTCCAAACTTCCACATCACACCGACGGGAGGATGTTTGGCCCGGACGGATTTAACGTACACCAAACCCGCTCACACGACGATTCTTAAGTAGAATCAGGTCTCGATCCTGAAACTCTCCGGTTCCGAAACCGAGACCTTAACACAAGTCTACAGCGGTCCAAAAGGAATTGAAATTTTCTAAATTAGCATTAAAGAAGGCAACATTTAAAAAATTACTCTACTTGATAAAGAATTAAAATATTATATACTGGGAAGTAAAGACAAAGCTAAAACGCAACATTCTATTGAAACCATTATAATGTTATCTTATTACAAAGAAAAGCACAAATACTTATACAAATAAGATTATCGCAGGAACAATTTTTTTTTTTCTGGAGAAGTTCTGATGTCATTACCTTACGAGATATTTTAATAATTTATTTATTACTGTAATAAATTATAAAATTGCGTTATATCGAGAAATATCGATTTATCTTCGGTGATATATCGTAACTTCAGTGATATATCTTCGATAATTAAATTCACTCATTGCCCAGCTTTATTGTCGAATAAGTTCGAGCTTTAAAATTTCTTTTAAATATATATTATTCAATAAATGTTTCATTCTACCAATACATTTAAGATATGAAAAAGTACACAATAAATCTCCAAAGCCAGGCACCGACTGATAAAAAAAAATCACTTCAACCACTTCAGAACTGATATAAAATTGATAAAATCGGTAAACCTGATAAATTTTAGACTGATAAACTCGTACATAACAGAGTCAATAATTGCATTCGCGATTAACTTTACTACAATATGTTTAAAAAAAATTATAAAAAACAGTATTTTGCAAATTATATGGTATTGATTATCATGTGCAAACCCGTATAATACACCACCTTATTTTAACAAGAAACCGAAGCTTAACTTTTATAGTAAAACACAGTTAAACTTAACTTTTATAGTAAAACACAGTTAAACTTAACTTTTATAGCAAAACAAATGAAATTTGACTGAATCTTTCTAACCTGGTAACAAAAAAATCAGAAGCAGGACCAAACTTATTCTATATCGTCTAAAACTCAACTTTTTACGAGAAATTTAAAATATTAATCATGTAAAAGTCAGTCCGAAAATATTAAAAAAGAAAGTAGTGGTAATTGATTAATTAAGTCAACTCTCATTTCTCTAAATTCCTTCATACGACAGAATTCAACATAATATTTAAACTCTTATAGCTAAATATGTCACAAACCTAAAATATTAAAAAAGTAGAAGATTGTTGTAGCATGTTGAGAAGAAAATGATTTTATATTTAATCTGTATATATTACATAACTATAAATAAATGATAAATTTTACTGAAAGCCAGTAATTACGGCTATAACTTATGAAGCTAGATCAATGAATTCTGAAAGATGCACATATAGAAGTGAATGATCAGAGAGAATCAGGTCCTTTGAATTTAGAATGAACAGGTCTGAAATGGTAATATTTTTAGCAGTGATCAACAAACATTGGATGATGAGCAATATATGTGGAAAGACTTTAGGTAAGGAATGTCGTGTGATTTCCAGGGTGGTAGGAGCTAAGACTATTCAGATGAAATCTGCATCTTCGCTAAATGTAGCTCTGAAACTGCATACTCTAATACGAGGATTATTGCAATACTGAAGTACTAGGACATCGTAAAGGTTGGGTTTACTTAAAATCAAAAAAAGGATGATAAAAGTTTCGTAAGATTTTAAAATAATGATGAAGGCACGACATTTGTCTCCGAATGTGTACAAATCCCTTATACTCTAAAAGTGAAGTTTGTACAGAGGATATCCCAAATTCTCCAGAAGGAAAAAAAAAATCCAATGAGACAGATAGCATTTAATCTTTGGAGAGTTAAGAATTGGTTAAAACTCTAAAATCATTTTGCAATTATCCACAGTGAAATCAGAAAAAAAGGTTATATTATATATATATATATATATTTATTTAAAGTGATTGGAAGAATATACCAAGCAAGATCACTATCAAGTCTTAAAATGTTAGGGGTAAAACACATTGCAAATGGTGGGTACGCAAATTGCAAATAGTGAATACAGAACATGCATTCTAATAAAAAGGGAAATTGTGTCAGTAAAGTGATATGCATACCAAAAGAAAAGAAAACCGTGTCAGGCATTGCATAATAAAGGTTTGAATTTTTAAAATGTATACAATGTCTGCAATAAAGTTAGTTATCAGGGGAAAATAAGTAAATGGAGGTTGGTGGGGGGGGGATCGTTGAGAAAAGAGGAGAAATAAATTAAAGGAGAAATAAAACTACAACTCTTTGTATTTCATGGAAATATTTTTTTTCTCTTTTCTTTCCAGATTTAATAAACGGTGGAGAAACAAGAAATTTCATTTAAATCTTCGGACATGTTATGTGTTGAGGACAGTGTGACGGAAGTTTATGTGTGTAGCCTTCCAAAGCTGTAGATGAGACCATACAGGCATCAGCACCTGAGTCAAGAGCTTTTATAAAACTTGTTTCTTCTGAAAGAACAGGCTGGGATTGTGGGTGCAGCGTCAACAGAAAATGTTTTAATTTTAAAGAAGTAACCGTAGAGTAACTAATTAATCATCACTAATAAAGTGGTAATTACTGTGGATTTCTGTGACGATACAAAGATGGGAATTGAATGAGGCGAACTGGAATAAAAAATATTTCATATTAGTAATACTGTTGGCTCTAACCCTTTGGGCAGTTACAAGACTTTTTGAATAGCTACAACAGTCAGATCAATAATCCGTTGTAACGGCTTTTTCCCAATAGCAATGAACTGAAAATGCGAGCGGGATTTTTTTCTCAATACCATGAGCGGTCAACTGTTCCCAGACTAAATACAAATTACAGCTCATTGAAGTCAGATTTTACTGCTTTCGTTTATTGTGCATGGTTACAAAAGTCAGATGCTTCTCCGAACACTCTATGGGTAGAATGTTCCGCTGCATTTAAACAAAGCGAAATTGTTATTTTCAAGAAAGTACAATGGCAGCTAAATAAAATTGACAAGTTAAGAAATTACAAGTGATCATTAATAAATGAATATTTCATTTCACATAAATTTCAGAACTAACTAGTCATCATAACAAAAATAACTGAGATGAAATATATTTTATTCATTTTGAAATGTTAAGATGTTTTGTTGATGATAATTTTTTTAAAACCAAATTGAGAGAAAAATTAATAATCTGCATTATAAATAATTGAATGATAATACGATACGCACACAATTTTTTACAACATTTGCAAAATTATAATTTTGTATACGACGAAAGTTTCACATAAAGTGACTTCTTCTTCTCGAAATAAATATTTCAAATATATTTTGTATGCACATAAAATCCCGTCATCTTATTTTACATAAAATCGGGAAAACATTGCTTAAACGACATAATAAACAAAATAGCATTTAAATCTTATATTCTGAACTGAATTTGAAATTTGTTTCATACTTAACGAATAAGGGAATAAAAAAGAATCCCCTTTCCATTATTTATAAATATAATAATTTGAAGTATTAATCATGAACCGATGCAGCCGAATAATTAACAATATTTAAAAATCTCAAACTTTTTAAAACACACACACACACAAAAAAAAAAATGCTGACATTCACAATAAGTAATATTTAAAAAAAATTCAAATATGAAATAATCAATTCAAACAAAATAATTATCAAAAAAATTCACATCATAAAATAAAACAATGACTGCAATTACCGTTATATTTCTCTATTGTTCTAAAAGCAATACATAAAAATGCTAACATAATCCAACCCTTCTCAATACTAAAAAATAATTGTTTGTTCATGCATCGCTGAAACAATTATCTAGATTACTTTACGCCAGACTTCCATAAACATATTTCATTCGAATTTACGTTGTACTGCATACAAGATTCATAAAAAGCTGTTTAATTTATCCATTCAAATTTTATCTTTTATAAAATAATGGAGAACAGCGTGCAAATAAAAATTTATTGCTTAAAAGAAATATAGAATAATTTTTGATGTGCCAATTTATATCTTTCAGAAATGTTTTTAAACTCCACATTTCTAAAAATATATTGCTTAAAAGAAAAATGGACGTCTCAATTCATAATTTTTAGACTTTTATTTTAAGTTCTATATTTTTATCCAAGAAATTGCTATTGCTATATTTTTGTTGCTATTTTTATAAACTATTGAAGAAATATCTTAAGATAGTTAAGTTACAGATGTCAGCCTCTTTATATTCGTAATAAGTTAAGCCAAATATTTATTTGAGTCTATTTTACTCTTTGTGCACGTATTAAATAACTTTTCAAATAAAATAAATTTTCTAAATGGTATTTTTTTTTTATGAATTTAAAAGAAATTTTCTTCAGATTATTAAGGAAATTTTAAAAATCGTCACATTTAAAAAAACGGCACACCCATGTAATTGAACGTATCTCAAAAATCAGAGTTTCTCTTTTTATCAACGCAATATTAAACGAATAACTACTATAAACTAAAAGAATGAATTTAAATTTGAAGACAGAAATATAAAAATATATGTTTTATGTATTTCTTGAAATTTAGACTGTTTTGATTATTAATAATTGCGTCAGCTCATTTTACGCGAAGAAAAGTGTTGTCAGAGATTAAAGTAAAAAGCATGAGATGGTGTCATAAAAATAGTTGAACTAAGAAAAGTGTCGATTAAAGAAATATGTTTCACTACATATGAATAATAGTTGGTCGGCTTTTTAAGTACCTAATGCTTCGATGCGATATTTAACAACAAACGAATGTAAAAATGTATTTTGAATAAAATCTCAACGGAATTTAACAACATTTCGATTAAACCAGCTATTTCAAAGAGATACTACTTGAAGCAAAATTCAATTTCATTCTAAGCAAGCATAAAGCTCTTATGGCCTATGGGGGAGGGGGAAGAAAAATACCTAATATTCCCTTTTGCAAAGAACGACCCCTCAGCATGAGTGTCAGCACAATGCTCCAAGCTCCTTCGTGGGGCGTCGGATTCTATGACATTTATAAATGACCGTAAAACCGCTGCCAGAATTCATTGACTACCCTTCAATCTATCAAAATGTACATTGTAGGGGGGCAGAAACACATTAAAATACACGTGTGAAACTTTCTTTGAGCAGTACACGATCTCTTTAATAATCCGTGTAAACCGAACTTGAATAGTTACCGACTGCACGTTGATATTATATATAAATTTAAATTAATTCTAATTATTGTAGAATTATATATTATCTTATTATAACATAAAAGGACTGAAAAGCAATAGCATGAATCACAATTGTGAGAATATAGGCAAGTTTTAGAAATTTTATAATAAAAAAAAGTGAGAGTTCTTTTTCTTTTTTTTTTTTTTTTTTTTTTTTTGCCTTTTAAATATTAATCGTTATTTTTTTAAGCAGTCGTTTGCTTTGAAAATAAAAGACAAACTTACCAATGTTACTATGGAAACAAATATATAATCCCACAGGTTGCTTGTTTATATTTCAAATGATGCCTCAAAAGTCCCAGCCATTTTGATGTACACTTCCCCATTATTAGCGCGATAAGAAAATTGCATCTCATCAATATGAGCAGAAACTAATGGCTGGGGATTTGAAATCGGTAAAATCTATGGCTTAAGTTTTAGTGTTTTATCGCTTAAGTAAGAATCCTGTAGGATTATCCCAAGCTTTCCCATTATTGAGAGTTGAAGCTGGCTACTAGAAGAGAAAAAGTGAAAATTTTGACGGATTTTTTCCATTTAAAATAAGTACCAACATAAACATTTTGTTGCAGAAGTATGAACACTGGATATTATTAAACCTTCATTTTGTATTTATTCATTTTTATTTATTGAAAAAACTGAGTAGGGGAAAATTAGATAGACTTGAAAAAAAAATGTAAATTCCGCTCTTATTCTATTAACCGACACTTTCCATTTGAAGGGGGGGGGGAAGCATGCTGAAGTTTGTACTTTCGTGGTGATCCCGTGTGAAGTTGGCTTTCTGCGTTGATTGAGAGGATGGACTGACGAAGAAAGAGAAAAGCGATATCACGATATTCGGCTAAAAACGGTAAGACCCTAGTGCTTAGCGAGCTTGTTCTCAATTTTTTTTTATTAGGCTTCGTGTCGAAATCAATTATATCCAGAATGAGTAAATTCTGCAAGAAAAAAAAATCTTTGCCTGAATTATAAACTTGGAGAAGGTCGCTCCCCGATTGTCTAATTTGTTTAAAGTTCAACAATTGGAATACATATATATGGCAAAATCGTTTTCTAAGACTCTTACTCATTTCGACATTCAGGTAGATTGGCATTCATTATTATTTCCCTTTATTCGACCCTCTTCTGCCTCAATGAAAATGAATACAAGAAAAGCGCAATTTTCTGCTGACAAAAAATAACAATAATTTAAAATAGCTATTAATACTTCAAGTCCTCAAAATTGTTCGTTTTCATACGTGTATAGAATTAATATAATACATATACATTTTTCATTTGAAAAATTAGAGTTGTAAATGAGTGATCAAAAGATGTTTTGTTGCCTGAAGTAATCCCGTTTACAATTATATTCAATATTATAATAAGCACAATTATAGTAGATTTATTTTATAATACTTGAGAATACATTAAAAAATCTTCAACATATAAACCGAACATCAATAAATACTAAATAAATAGAAATGACCATTTTCTTCCAACCAAATATGGAGTTCGCAATGCTTCAATTACAAACAAATAATTTCATGTTAAAAAATGATAGCAAAAATAAAATGCTTGTCTCTAAGGAGAGTGAATCTTTTCTTTTTCTAACGGTCAAAATTAAACACACAAGCAGCTGCTTCTCTTCATCCCAAGTATTTTCTGACTTGACGAAACAAAAGACGAGAAAGAAATGAAAATAACCCTCAGGCATTCCAATCAATGCTGAAATTCTGAGACCAAAACGCGACTACTCATATATCACTCAAACAATGAAAAGTTTTTAGTAGGATTACGGTATATCCTATGAATTCAAAACTCGTCTGAATCGCGCATAAAATCTGCACACAAATCCCAAATAATCTGTTTTGCCCCCCCCCCATATACGCGTATTAACAAGAAAAAATTATGTAGATTAGATTCCAAGAGTGGTAAAATTCAATTCCGAAAAAATTGAAACTCGAAATTTCGAGAGAAAGTTCCATTTCTACTAATTATTTTATCTAGTTTGTTTCACTTCGATCAAATCAGATAATTTTTGGATTATCTTTAATTTTTTAACAAAAAGTTTCCAGTTTTGTTTCCAATTTTTTTTTAAGTCTTCAATCTTATGCGACAGAACTTGTTTTTATCTCCAAGACTCTTACAAACACCATTTATTCTATTTTGACCTGTAGGGGGGTGCGGTGACATACTGGTAAGTTCTTGACTTCGGAATCGGAGAGTTTCAAGTTCGGGACCTGATTCCTCTGAAGAACCACCGTGTAAGCGGGTCTGGTGCACGTTAAATCCGAGGGGGGCAAACGTCCTTCCGCTGGTGTGTTGTGGAAGTTTGGAGTAGGAGTGCCATCTCAGGTGTCGTCCTTGTCATTTGACCGCGGTTCAAAATTATAAGGTTTGTCTCAAAAAAAGCCCTAGCTTTAAAAACGGGACGTTAATAAAACTAAATTAAAATCTTTGACCTATAGTAGAACAAAAATGCATTGAAACACAATAAAATCTTTAAAAACTGCAATTCGAATAGATAGAAGATTTTTATAATATCCAAAATATCACAATCATACCTATAAATAAAAAGACTCAAAGGAAATACACACAGCTACTATCCGCACTTCCGGGATTGCAAAGCGAACTTCACCCAAAGCATTTGCCAGAAGTCTCACGTTGTTCAGTTATATCAATATTTTTACGAATTAGCTAATTGCAATTTTGTTCAAAGAATTTTTTATTAAAAACCCAATGTTTAATTTATTTAGAAAAATTTCCGACAAAACAGTGAATTTTGCGATAAAATTTACCACACGCAAAGAATATATGCATTATAAAAAACGAATTTTATTCCCCTTAATAGAAAAGTACTAACCATCATCGGATAAACACATCCACCAAGAATGTCTTAAATAATTGAAATATTTATAGATAATTATGTTTGAATGCATAACGCAAGAAATATTAAATGAACATTTAACATATTTATTACAGATGCAGAAATAAGATAAATAAATCTACTTATAAGAGAAGTTAAAATGAAATAAACGATGTATAGGCAGGATTGATATCGGTTCTTAAATTAAATAATGTAAAAATTCTGCAATGACATTTAGGTGAAAACTTTAAACAGATTGGTGTATGTTTGTTTGTTTTTGTAAGGGGGGGGGGGAGAAATCAGCAATTGCTGAAAGATTTTTTTTTTAATTATCGGAATGAAAACAGCACAATGTAAAGATAATAAAATAAGCATATTTATAAACAATTTTTTTGAATAACTGAAACATTTACAGATAACTATAATGTGTCCGGCCTTAAATAAAGAAAAACCATTTGATAAACTTGAAATGCTGGAATTAACATCAAGGAAATAATACTAAACACTACTGCTTAAAATTTGCATTATAATTAGGCAAATAAATTTGTTATACTTATTTCACATATTCAGGAGATTTCTCTCCTTGAACTAAAATAATTTTCCCTCGGTAATAATGAAAAATAAGTTGACAAAACACTATTTATAAACAAAACCGAACAAGTCATAAGCCTTGTGAGTTAACAATAAATGTAAAACCAATATGGAAGATTTGGAGCTTAGTAAAGACGAAGCAGCAAATCGTAAAAGGCAAACGGTGAGATTGCTGAGTATCATTCAACAGAAAAGAAGATGGTTGGCTAAGTCTGGGAGGGGGAATGGGTAAGGATTATAGATTATAAAATACTTTGGACTATACAGTTTTTATGCATTAAAAAAATAATCTTAAAATATACATCGGAAAGAAGACATTTATGCATTGTTAGCGCTTACTTAGGAGAAGATATATTGCTTGAGACAGTTATTTTCGTAGTTATTTTTCTTCTGGCATTTAACAGACTTAACACCCAAATACATACATCAGAGTTCAGAACAAACAAAACCCGCGTTACCGATGCAGGCACGCGAAAATCGTCGCCCAACTAAATACGCTTCAAAGACTTTGCTTGCAGTGCATTTCTCTTCCTTTGTAATTTAAGGATTAAGTTCTTCTGTGGATCGGATAGTTTTACTATTCCAGGTAACATATGAATTAGCAGATGTTTTTGTATGTGAGCTAGATCTCTTAGAGTAAGTATTTGAAAATTGGTGTGGACACTGGAATCAGAGATGGGAATCTCGGATTAGCATATTCAACAGAATAAAAATTTATTATTTATTTATTGCATTTAGAATTGAGACAAAATGCAATTAATACCCGCAGTGACTAACGTGTTTACTGGGGGGGGGGGAGTCACAATGAAGAAGAAACATTGCTTAGAATATTAAATGTCAGTTTGAAGGATAAATAATATTTTTAAAAAATGTATAAGACTAGGTTAGCTATCAAAGGTTAGCTATGAACATTATAATGAAGATTACAAATTTATAATAAATGCACAGCATTAATATTTATACATCACTGAAAATATATATCTTTGAATCCCATCCATTGAATTCTGCTATAAATATTCATTTCTTGAAAGGGGGGGAGCACAACAATAAATACTGCTGTTTATTTTATGTACAGAATAAAATAAATCTTTAAAAAGTTACACAATCATTAAAAAATTATGACTAATTTAAAATGCAGTTTCTAAACTTAGAAAAAAGATTATATTTTTGAGATTAATTTCAAAATTAATGTGCTTGACCCTAATTAACAATCTCAATTCTTAGCAATATAGAAATAAATATTGCCAACTCATGATTAGCTCTCACTTTTATTCAGATAGAAGCACATTATGTACAGATACATAAGAAAAATATTTTTACTTAAAAATAATCACAACTTTTCAAGAAAAATGCTTAATGTTCAGCAAAATGCTCAGCAAAAAAAAAAAAAGTAGATATTATATTTCACAGTACTTAACAACACATGACCAACCCTATGATGCACAACAGAAAAAACTTTCTACAAATGATGAAGATAGAGTTTTGGAAAATGATTTGTAATATTTGATTTCGTTACTCATGTTGAATATCTGAAGAAGTTATAATTTGTGGCAGAAAAGAAGGTCAAGTGTAATTTTTTTCATCTAAGAATGAAAAATCTAAAATGTATTTGAAAATCAGCAGAACATACAACACCTGGAAACTTGTTCAAATACAAGCAACTTTTCAATTTTAATAAGTGTAATTATAAACAAATGTCTTAATTTTCAAGATTGTGACATCCCTAACTCAACTTTTGATGATACTAAATAGCTAAAAATATAGATATTATAAGATTCAGGTTTCTAAATGTTATGTTTAAAATGTTTAATCAGAAACAAACAATAAGATTCAATGTTATGCATATCCCTTTGAGGAAAAAAGACATGTCTAATCTTCAGGCTTCATAAAATGAAACACAAATAAAATTTAAAAACTAAAAGAATAATGGATATTGTAGATTTAAGAAGCACATTACAGCCCAAGGTGAGTACACATAAGGCCCTATTTTAATAAAGTAAACAATTCAGTTTCACATTTTCCACATATTAACTTAATCCATATTCTTTTTTTTAACTTAGAGAAAAAGCACATATTTATTTATTATGATTCATGATTGTGCAATATCCCCATTTCAGTGCAATTATTATAATGCAAAGAATAGTTATGAATGGAAATAATGTTAAAAATCTAAAGATAGCAAGACTTGTGCTCAGTAAGGAAGGCAAGAATTCTAACTTGGATTTCAATTTATAAACATTTTGCATTGAATATGAACTAGAGCAATTTAGAAATGCATCAACCAACTGAATATAATAATGAAAAAAAATGGTATTTGTGATAAAGTAATAAACCTTATAAATTGATCCAATGTTAGAGTATTTAAAAATAATCAAGTGCAATCTAAAAATGCTTATATGTTTCAACCTTTATAAAATATTTATGTAGGCAAAAAAAAAAAAAAAAAAAAAATTTCAATATTATTTTAATTTAATTATTTATTTACTTTATTAGTGGCTTCCAAACTGAATTTGTTAAACTGTTCTGGGTCATAGGCTAAAAAAAAAACTAAAATATAAAATTTACACACAAAAAAAAACATGTTTGAATATTTTATGAATTTATTTCCTTGCATTAGTTTCCATATAAAAACTTTCTGGTAGAGAGTGAGTGAATAAAGAAAACTTCACATTTTTTCATCTCTCCTCTATACTATGTTTATTAATAGTTTTCCTTCCTTTCTTGTATGAGAAACACACAAAACTTTCTCCTTGAGTCTTAGGGGCAGATCATGATTTAAAACAATTATAAAAATTAGTCTAGTACTTCAAACAGCACAATTAGAATGATAAATGCTTATGTTTCAAAATAGGTAAAAAAATTTGTACAATAATTTTTGGGGGGAGAGGTTATTGGCCAAAAATTTCAACATTTCAATAAAAATTTCTAAAGAAAAGGCTCCAAAGTACACATTCTCATACTCAAAATTATATTTATGCCAAATTTGAAAGCTCTAGGTTTAACTTTCTGTCCTGCAGATTTTAGTCTTACAGATTTTCATTTTAATTAATATTAAAGATGGAAGTTATCCATCTATTTTTCAGGAGGATCAAGAATTCTATAGTTTTTCCCAATTCTAATAGTATTTTTATATGTGGCATATTTCAGAAGTTAAAACAGCCTACGAGACCTAAAGTGATATAGTAATTTTCTGTAAAATAATGATTACTTGTGTCAATGCCTGTAATAATCTTTTAATTTATGGCCTAATTTCTTAATTTTTTTAAACTAACCTATGGTATTTTATTCTAAAATTTTTTTTTTATTTCCTGGTCCAAATTTCCTCTCCTCTCTCCTTTTTTTAAAATTTCTAACACACAGTCTAAAAAAATTACTGACTTCTCACACTCCAAGCAAAAAGATGAAAATTCTTAATGTCTATGGCCTTTTTCTTAAAAACACCCAAGATCCCCTTTCCTAAATAGATATGCATCAAATCACTCTTTAAATGATTCTCTTGGTAAAAACATTAAGGAAAAAAATGTCCCTTTTCTCTTGTATTGGGATGCAATTGACCAAATTAAAAAATATATGCAAACTATATTTTTAAATAAATGCCCATTATTTCAATCACAGAAATATGCATTTAATAGCATTAAACACATTTCTTACAGTTAATAAATAAAAAAGTTATAATACAAATAAAAAAATGCAACATTTAGAAAAACTGACATATACATATGAGCATGTGTCCAACAAATAATTTTTATAACAAATTTTATGGTATTAAGAAAATAAGGTAAGAAATTCTTATCATAATTCCATAAATTTTTGGATAACAAGCAAGCCATCGATATTAAATAAACATTAGATAAAGGTTACAGAGAAAAGATAAGGAAGGAATAATATTCTATTTAAAATAATTCTGCTAGGTTAAAAAGCTTTGTATATACCTTGAATTCCTTAGCATGGTTTCTACATAATACATTCTATAATTATAATACATACATTCTATGATTATGATACAAAAACACATGAATATGAAGAAAATATGAATATTTATTTTTAAAATAGCAATTTTACAAATAGATACAGATAAAAAAGAATCATAATAACAATAAAATAATTACTTCAAGAAATTTAAAACAAATTAAATAACATTTGAATTTAATATAAATTTAAAAAGTTCATGATAATTAACCCATTTTGCATGGAAAAGAAATTAAATGCATCATTAACTGAACACATGTATTCATTTAATTGCTTCTTTAAGTAAAAATTAATTATTAGCTACTTATATAAGTTGATTTTTTCTGAAAAATAAATCTAACTTATTATTTTAGAGATATTTTTATTACTACCAAAACCCTAAGAAGTCAAAATAATGCATCTGAAATTGCTCAAGAACAAACACAAGAGCATAAATTTTAAACAAATTAACTTTGATAATTTAAAAATGGGAGAAAATTTTTTAGTAATTTTTAAGAAATAAAATATAATAAAGTTCATTTAACTATCAGTTATAGAATATTAGCAGCCTATCTAATTTTTAAAAATCATAAAATGACAGATCTTTATAAATATATGTTAAACTGCATTTATTTAAATAAACCTTACCTCATACAATATAGCTCTCTAAGCAAATTGATTGCATAGAAAAAGTTTATCAACTTCTAACCTTTCATCATTCAACCTTTGCTAACCCTACTTGCCACTTTCTTCAATCTTCTACCATTTATAATCTTTTTTCTCTCTCTCCCCCCGCCCATTTCTTTACATCCCATTTAAAATTATTAGCATACAAAATTGAATTCTTATAAAATGAGAAGTCAAACATTCACTACAAAAACTGATACACTATTTAAAGTTATTATTTATCTTTGTTTCTTAAATGAAATTGCATAACATTAAACGTATGTCAAATTCATTTTTAAATCAAATGTAGCATATCTAAAGGCAAAGATATTTATTTTGAGGAAACTAATGCTAAGTAAATACGTATGTATTAATTTTAATTTTTAAATATTTAAATAATTATATATTATAAATACCAATTAAATAACTGTATTCAAAAAATTTCATAAGATATCACAAAACAGTACTTAAGATTTTAATCAAAACTGAAGAATCTTGAAAAGTAAAAATTCTTTTCCCTCAAGTTATGAATAGTTTTCTATTATAAAAATAAATACTATAGTAAACAATTTATTGACACTAAAAACATATTTGCTGTTTAAGGTAGAGGGAATTCCTTTACTCATGAAGAAAAACCCTCTACAAAAAATTAAACTGAGTGCAAAAAAATAAAGGCATTTTCAGCAAAAAATTTTGAAATAAACAAATAAAATTTTGAGTATGCAACGACAAAAACAAGCAAAAAAAAACTATGCAGTTTAACAAATTAGTTACCACGTCTCTGAATATAATACAAGTTTTACAATTGATAATTATTTTTCATTAATACAAATACAAAGATGGCATGAAATTCTTAGTATTCATGAAATTCTTAGGCCTTTGGAATATTTAACATAATAAAAGAATTTTTTTGATATTATTTATCTCTCATAAACAGCCGAGTCCCCTCAATGTGTTGCTTTTTCTGTTATCTAATCAAGTAACATCTTTGATTTTGAAACTATGATATATTGACTCAAATAAGAGTCCAAAGACTGCAGAAATATTTAAGGATTACCAGTCATTTTTGTATCCAGTTCAACATATATGAATGATTTAATTTTAGACGAAAAGTTTAAAAAGAGGATAACTATGTTGGAATCACATTCAGACACTCTAGTTAAAGATTTAAAAACTAATAATTAAGATAATTAAATTAGCATGCAAACAAGCCATTTCACCAATATTCCTTATCATGGCTAATTTTTATATTCAAAATATTGAATTTAAACTAAACTGAATTCTTATTTTATATGATATTTAGAATTTTTACATTTCCTTTAAACAATAAAAACTGAAAAATGTTTTAAGATTTTAATTCAAACATGATTTCTAATCTGGAGCTTCATGTGCAAGTCTCCATATTGAATAGAATTCATATACAATTAAATACAGTACATAAGAATTTATATATAAGCTCAAAATATTCACTACAATTATCATATATAAATTTTCTAAAGAATATTTGATAATTATTATGAACTTATGAAATTTTAAAATGATAATTACTCAAGATGAATATAAATTTAGCATTAAAAAAATTAATCTTGCAGAATAATTAGATTCTAATCATATTATGACAATTTGAGGAATCAAATATTTATCACTCAATGGGAAGAAAAGCAATTTCATTGTTAGAACATTAAAGACAGAAGACCAGGTGTAAAATGCTACTAAACTAAAATTCAAATATACAATTTTTCTAATAATTATTTAATCAATAAAATGTTTTATATTACTTTTTGCAAATAAGTAAAATAAGTCAAGGTTGTAATGGCCAACAAATAAAATTCAAAAAATATGCGCCAAAATAAGAAACCTGTCACACATATACCATAATGAGGAACCTGAACTAAAAGAATAGTACCTAAATGATACAAATTCACAGTGTACCAAAATATACACCTAATTTACAATACAAAGATTTTTAAAGATAAGCTCATATCAATACAAACAAATATTTCTAAAAAATTATTTTGGGACTTTAAATGCTACATATAAACCTGCAGCATTTAAAATATTTTTAATTCTTAGTTTAAATGCAAAATATTATTCTAATTTAATAACTTAAAATGCTTAAAAAATTATTTAGTCTTCATAATATTTTTGATTATATGATTAAGAAACATGAATAGACTATTTCAATATAAAAATTTTCTTGAAATTACAAATAACACCAATCTAATTTTAAAAACCTGTATTACCATAAAGTATGAAAATGAAACATCAAACTGCTGCTACAGTTCATATAAAAAACGTTTAAGACAAAAGCAGATAATAGCTCTCAAAAATCATGTAAACTCATATTCTTATCACTGTATTAAAAGATTTTAAAAAATATACCTATTTTATAAAAATTAATCTCCCATAAAATTATGTCCAGTAAAGCACAACTGAATTATTATATACTTTATATGTAATTAAAATTTGAATTGCACTATGAATTCTGCACAATTCTTCCTTGCAGATAGACTCCTCAAGGAGTTTAGATTTTGAGTTAGAAATATTAAGACATGAGTAAACATTTAATGTAATAGTTTAAGAGTTATATAAGTCATATTTAATGTAACACACAGATTATTCACAGAAGAAAACGTCTGAAAACTATAGTGTATAAATAAATAAAAAATGAAATTGAAAAAAATGGTTCTTGCCTGAAGACTGTCATTTTTTAGGTAATAAATTATATAAGTTATTATATCAAATAAATTTTCTAATTACTTAATATGAATAATTATTCACAAGTTAAAATTTTAAGAATATGAGGAATTTATAAACTAGCCATTAAGTAATCATATTTTAACAAATAAATGAATAAATAATTGAAAAAAGGGTATTGACCATATCTAAGTAGATATTCCCAAATAAAAATTATTGGAAATCACTTTTTTTAAATGAAGATTCCATTTTTACTAATTATTATGCTTAATTACTTATTCAAAGTCAAACATTTATAAATAAACAACTAAATGCAATTATTTAACAATATTCCCCCCATCCATAAAATCAGTACACACAAAAAAAGCATAAAAAACAAGACAATTTTTTTTAATATGACTCAACACATAAAACATTTTTTAACTTGTATTCCTAATCAAAAGTTGCAAGTTAGGTTAATTAATTAATCTAAAATGTTGATAAACTTTTTCTTATTTTAAAACAATGATCACTAATTATTGTTATTTAGAAAACAAAAATTATTTCACTAGATATGAAAAGCCCTTACCTTTTTGTTCCTCTTCTCTAGCAATGCTCCCCTGCCAACTTTGACATTTTCTCCAGAAAACACAATGCCAGACACTGCCGGAAGATTAGCCCCAATGTCCATTTCATCCCAGTCCTCCTCATCTTCGGTCCCATTCGGGAGCTCTTCGTCAACGATGTAATTTTTGGGATCCGCCCTGTTAATTCCTGTTCGAGGAGGAGAACCGGAGCGTTTGGAATTCTTGGTTACCTTCGCCGGCCTACAGCCGAACGGGGCTGGATTCAAAGAAATATTTGGCTTCACATCCTTCCCTCGGAAATCGAACACAATTGAAGTGGTAGCCGGTGGGGCTTTCTGCCAGGTGGATCCTCCCTTCTTCGGTAAGGATTCACTGCTTACAACCACCATCCCCTCGTCTTCTGGGCTACTGACACCTGTTGGTTGATCTTCGTCTTGTTGAAAAAGTTCCACTTGGCTGACTGGACTACCTCGAGACAATAGTTCGGTATGTTTATCACCCTCCAGTGGAGGTAACTGCTCGGGTGTGACCCCAAGAAATAACTCTGCGTCTCTCTTTCTCTCACAACTCTCGCCTAACTGTGGAGTGTCAATCAAAATCTGGTGACTACTTTTCGAAGATAATATACTTGCTTGCGTAAGAAGCGTGTCACGTGAACTATTAGCTGATAAATTGTCATCCAATACCGGGCTCCTACTTCCCTGGTAATCATTGCACTTCCCCACTTCCCGCTCAGGTGAGAAGGGTAACTCCTTTTCCTCAGTGTTTACGTCAAGTAATTCTTTGGCACTTGGTATGGCATCTAGGCAGTCCTCGTCTAACACAACGTCGTGTTTCTTGACCGATGGTCGAATGGCACCGTTATTGCAAACTGAGGTAGATGTGGTGGTGGTGGTACCTGGAATTTTACGGAAGCGCGCACCGCCACTTTGGCTCAATGGCTTCTCAGAACAGTTCACTACCGGTGACGGCGATTCGAAGATTTTTTTAACGTGCTTCACCGTATCAGGCTTGGGAAGCTCGTCTTCGTTGATATTTGGCGCAGAAACACTTCGATTGTAATCCCACCGCCGAAATGACTTAGAAAACGACCTTGGCGAAACAGCTGGCGACGGTGTTTTCTCTTCAGACTCCTCATTTTCATTTGTCAACACTGAAATCGGAGAGATATTTTTCAAAATTTTTCCCTTGACGCCTCCAACGTGACGAGCATTAAGTCGTCGACTCGACGTAAATATCTGCTGCTCGGGAGTAGTACAGATTAAAGTTTCCATACTTTGAGCTTTTTTCACATTACCCGTACCAGGTTTGAAACCGTTTTGCCGAAATCCACGAACATTTACTCTGTATGGTCCTGCATTGCTGACGGGTAAATTTTCCAAACTTGAAAATCGCCTTACTACAGGTTCGATTTGTTGTTTGAGTCCCATGTT
This sequence comes from Argiope trifasciata, assembly GCA_026543055.1. NCBI lineage: Eukaryota > Metazoa > Arthropoda > Arachnida > Araneae > Araneidae > Argiope > Argiope trifasciata. Next base: position 1,219,453 of record JAPMOQ010021776.1, on the reverse strand, counting down.
AAGAAAACGGGCGCGTAAGCGATCAACGATACCGGGGCCGTACTGGAGATCTTGACAGTCCCCATTATCAAAATCGTGAGATAAAAAATCACCATTCGAACTCCTTTCAGATTTAGAAATTTCCGAAAATGAGAACTGATTTTCAGGTGCTGACTTCACACTTCTTAGTTCAATGTTTATGTTGCCAATAGTGACAGTTTTAAGAGGAGTAATCTCTCGAAAATCTTGCTCAACTACTTTCGCTGGCCTACCAAACTTGTTACTGCCGCCTGCGGCTAAATTATCACGTGTGTTGTTACTACAAGCACCGCTTCTAGAGGCATTGTTTACATTAATAGCTGACGAATCTAGGTTACGACGAGTAAATTCATCCACACTAGTTCCAGCAAATCCTGCACGCTTTTTCATTATTAAAATTTTTTTCCATTCCGGAATATCAGGTAAGCAATCATTATCCGATGCTACAACATTATTCGTTATTTCGAATGTCGAGTTAACGCCTGCATACATGGCTATTCAATATCCTTTTCCTGTTAGAATAATATTTCCTTTTGTTGACAAACGGAGGGTCACAAAATAATTCTCGCAAAGTTAATTATTCATTTACATCTATCATTTATACACAATTAATAAAGTACGCCATAGCATAAGCACAATACTTTCGCTAATAGCTAGCAAGTGACACTCATAGCAGTATCAAAACATCAGACTTACCATTAAGCCTAAGGAAGTGAAAATTGAACGCCGTTGTTGCAGTTTTCGAAAAGCAACTGTCCATCAAATGTGCGTGCGCGCTTAGGAAAACAGAGAATGAACTCATTCGTACGGTGAATAGTAGAGCTTGAATAACTCAACTTCCGAAATGAGTAGTCGTCGGAGTCAGCTTTTTAACTAAATTTGGATAGAGTGCATTTTCATAACCAAATGTCGAATAGAAACAGACAGCGCCAGAAAAACAGTTGTTCAGCCGCTGCGAAAGGCGCCGAGTTTCAAACCATGAGAAGCACGTGGTTCTGAAAGGATTAGAAACTTGTTATGATAATTTTTTTAAATAAATTGTAGCTCCCTTCCTCATCCACGGGAACGCTCAAGCTGACATGTTGATCATGACGTCACTAACACTTACGGGAAAGACCTGGTACGCACTGCCATCTATGACATCAGAAAGCTATTAAAAGAAATAAAATTTACTTTTCTTTCTTTTTTTTTTTGTTTTTTTCCGACTTAACGGGCAGTATAATAAGTATATATATATTTCGAAATACAATGAACTATTCACACCTAAAATAAATTTTCAAATTATTTTAATTTATAAAAAAACGTATCGATTAATTCCTTTGCATTCTTTTCGTTAGATCTTCTGACAAACGAATAAGAGAAAATGTCAAAGCAATTAACTTCAATATAAAAACATTCTGGTGACATTTCTCAAGGGGCCATGATAAATATTGCATATTGTTATTGAAGTAAATAGTTTCTTTATTAGAGAGCTTAATTAAATTTTTTTAATGAAACATTTTTTTACCCCAAAATTTTATGTTATAGAGAAATTAGTTTGCTCATACAGTTCTTAATTACCATCATTTAATGTAATGAAATGAAATTAGATAAACTAATATATGAATTAATATACTTGGATTGCTCCAAAAAGAGACATTTTAATAGCCTGAAATTGAAACTGAAGTTTCTAAAATGTTTTATTTTAAAATTACACTAAAATTCACAGTTACTTATAGTATTGAATTTCTTCAGTAGAGGGCAGTACATCTGTGTATATCGTGAATGAAGGGAAACCATTGTCCTTCAACTTAATTAAAATTAGGCTATACTAATGATAGTTTGAAAAAGGTCGAGCACTTAAACAAATGTTCATTTTTTAAAAAATTTTTAAATACTTCAAGAAAGATTAGCGCTTAAAATTTTCATGTAAAATCTCTCACATGTGTGTGAAAATAACTATTAAATAATATTTATCCTTTAAAGTAAGATATTAAAGCAATTGCCTTCTCCCCCCCCCCCTCTTTCCTTAACGCCTATTTTCACTACATGAAATGAACATTTTAACAAATTTTATGAATCTGTCATAAAATTTGAAGACCTTAAGATTTTGAGAAATGACATTTCCAACGGTGAATAAGTCTTTTCAACTTTTTAAGGATATCTAGGAATCTAATAATTTATGAAAGATATTTATACTTCTTAAAAATACTCTATCAAACTGGTGATACCAATTAATAAATATGATTGCTAAAAAAAAAGGGGGGGGGACGTTTTTTTACTCGATATCAAAGGGGACATGTTAAAATATCAGTAAGGCATACTTTTAAAAAGACCTGTTTTTTTTTTGTTGTTGTTGCTTTTTTTTCCAACCATTTGCTCTTTGTGAAAAATAGGACATAATCGCTTTTAAAAATTAAAGTTGGTTAAATATTTTCTTTGAATTTCGTGCGAGCATATTATAACATAAACTTTTTTTATATATATATCTTCAAAAATATTTTATTTTAAATTAGATAATGCAAAAATTTGTCTTACTTAATCTAAAAGAAGGAGGAAAAATATATTGAATGAATTACGACTTTTAATACATTTTATTGAGTATTAATGTTTGGAGTTTTT